>OV884009.1:115116894-115618914 GCA_930367205.1 Acanthosoma haemorrhoidale | reverse complement strand
ATTACTATAACAATTTTCTTTAATTTAAAACTATATTTTGAAAAATTGGCAAACTAGCTCTCTAGCAATTAACTGTATCTGGGCTCTCAGGTTACATTTGACCATGTTCGACCAAAGATAAATCAAATTGGTGTGGTCGTAACTCAAGGCAGGGTAGTGCAGTTGGTATTAAATCAGGGGGTTTGAGTGCCGCTTTGTGAATAATGTTTTTCTTTGGACGTTGATCACCAAGAATTGTAAAATAAAAATTTATTTATGCCTTTACAGTTCCTGACATTTAATCATTTTTACTATTTTGCTATGTTTTATAATTTTTGTTATGTTTTCTTCTAATAGTTCTTACTAATAAATAGTTGACACTTTCATCATTTAACGTTATATAAAAAATGAAAATATGTAAAGTTCGACATAAATGGATTAGAGAGTCTTATAATATTTAGTTCAATAAATCAATATAAAACAATAACATTTCAATCTGTTCTAATTAGTGATTGCCATTATTTGATCTTGACGCATCAGTTTTCGAATTATTTTCGAGGTCCCAATCATTTTACTTTTATTCTTACAATTTTTCTAATTGTGTCTTGCTTGAACATCGTAATCTCAATTAAGCGATATTTTGAACCTACGGCCGCTTTAATGTGATATTTTACTGAATTTAGTTAAATAAACTCCTAAATTTGATTTTGTATAACTAGACCGTTTATATTTTTCTTAAATTAAGCAAGAAGGGTCGGGATTGAGTTAAAAAATCATTCGGTTTAATGCTCTTGTATTATTTTTATAAGCATGTAATAGTTTTATTCAATCCTACCTAGCATTTTTCACCATAAGCGCACGATATATAAAAATAATAAAATATAATGGACGTTTAAATCTAGCATAATGTTTAAGAAGTAATTTTTCACACCAAAATAAATTGATTATTCGTTGATTGTATTGTTATGGTTATCAATTTCACTGTTGGTTTTTTATTTATATCTTTAATTTACATTATCTGTAACTGATCCGTGGGCATTGAGAATTGGATCGGTAGCAGTATTCATTGAAGAGTATCTCCTAAGGCTTGTGAAGTTTTCACTTGTTGGCACTTGCTTGATTGCCCAGCTTACCAGGGATTATAAATTAATGAAAGGCTGCCTTCTAGGGCTTAAGCATTTCATAAGTTACAGATAGATTTCGAGCCAGTCCATTTATTCCCTTTTAGCGCTAGTAAAATTTTGTAACAGACGTTTCTTATTTTTCGGTTACCCCAAAGGACTTTTGTTAGGACAAAATCTAAGGCACTTCCATGGCAGTTCTGTTATGTTTCTCTTAGGGAAATATTATCACTGTGATTATTATAATATTGTAATAGCACTCAAGCACATGCATATTAGTATTTTCTGCATAAGTTAGAGTAGGAATGGAGATTTCCTCAAGCAAGCAAGTGAATTTATTCACCACAACTGAAAACCGTTGAGGGAAATATCACCACGTATTTGAATCGCACGAAGCGATGTCTTCTGACAAGTCAATGCCCTAAACCTTTTTCCTTTAATATAGAGAATCAGAATTTGAAACATTTTTCATTTTTCTTTCCTACATTATAACACAGTACTCGCAATTGCCAACTCAGTAATTGATTTCGACTCGAAAATGCTACTGGAAAAAAACATACATCTTAAGATTAGTTTCCTCTGTATTGTTTTGACACCATGTCCACTCTTTTACCTAGAAATAAAAAATTTACAATGGATGTTACAGTGGCCACGACATGAGAAATACTCCAAAGTCCATAAAACATAATTAATTACTTGGTAAAAAGAAAATCAATTATTTAGCATGATATGGAGGACATCCAATTAAAACAAGAGAATGCCATATTAATAATGTGCAAAAAGTGGAATCTTCACCCTTGTTAGTCTGGAATCAAGGATTTCCAGAAAAGGTACTAAATTGGCTTAAAAAGAATATAGTCAAAAGGGAAATGTGATGACTAAACAGTAACAAAATGAATAATATAACTACTATACGCGTTTACCTCGCTAGCATGTTAATGTAGCAATTTGGTTCAAGGATTTCCAGAAAAGGTACTAAATTGGCTTAAAAAGAATATAGTCAAAAGGGAAATGTGATGACTAAACAGTAACAAAATGAATAATATAACTACTATACGCGTTTACCTCGCTAGCATGTTAATGTAGCAATTTGGTTCAAGGATTTCCAGAAAAGGTACTAAATTGGCTTAAAAAGAATATAGTCAAAAGGGAAATGTGATGACTAAACAGTGACAAAATGAATAATATAACTACTATACGTGTTTACTCCGCTAGCATGTTAATGTAGCAATTTGGTTCAAGGATTTCCAGAAAAGGTACTAAATTGGCTTAAAAAGAATATAGTCAAAAGGGAAATGTGATGACTAAACAGTGACAAAATGAATAATATAACTACTATACGTGTTTACTCCGCTAGCATGTTAATGTAGCAATTTGGTTCAAGGATTTCCAGAAAAGGTACTAAATTGGCTTAAAAAGAATATAGTCAAAAGGGAAATGTGATGACTAAACAGTAACAAAATGAATAATATAACTACTATACGCGTTTACCTCGCTAGCATGTTAATGTAGCAATTTGGTTCAAGGATTTCCAGAAAAGGTACTAAATTGGCTTAAAAAGAATATAGTCAAAAGGGAAATGTGATGACTAAACAGTAACAAAATGAATAATATAACTACTATACGCGTTTACCTCGCTAGCATGTTAATGTAGCAATTTGGTTCAAGGATTTCCAGAAAAGGTACTAAATTGGCTTAAAAAGAATATAGTCAAAAGGGAAATGTTATGACTAAACAGTGACAAAATGAATAATATAACTACTATACGCGTTTACCTCGCTAGCATGTTAATGTAGCAATTTAGTTCAAGGATTTCCAGAAAAGGTACTAAATTGGCTTAAAAAGAATATAGTCAAAAGGGAAATGTGATGACTAAACAGTGACAAAATGAATAATATAACTACTATACGTGTTTACTCCGCTAGCATGTTAATGTAGCAATTTGGTTCAAGGATTTCCAGAAAAGGTACTAAATTGGCTTAAAAAGAATATAGTCAAAAGGGAAATGTGATGACTAAACAGTGACAAAATGAATAATATAACTACTTTACGTGTTTACTCCGCTAGCATGTTAATGTAGCAATTTGGTTCAAGGATTTCCAGAAAAGGTACTAAATTGGCTTAAAAAGAATATAGTCAAAAGGGAAATGTGATGACTAAACAGTGACAAAATGAATAATATAACTACTATACGTGTTTACTCCGCTAGCATGTTAATGTAGCAATTTGGTTCAAGGATTTCCAGAAAAGGTACTAAATTGGCTTAAAAAGAATATAGTCAAAAGGGAAATGTGATGACTAAACAGTGACAAAATGAATAATATAACTACTATACGTGTTTACTCCGCTAGCATGTTAATGTAGCAATTTGGTTCAAGGATTTCCAGAAAAGGTACTAAATTGGCTTAAAAAGAATATAGTCAAAAGGGAATTGTGATGACTAAACAGTGACAAAATGAATAATATAACTACTATACGTGTTTACTCCGCTAGCATGTTAATGTAGCAATTTGGTTCAAGGATTTCCAGAAAAGGTACTAAATTGGCTTAAAAAGAATATAGTCAAAAGGGAAATGTGATGACTAAACAGTGACAAAATGAATAATATAACTACTATACGTGTTTACTCCGCTAGCATGTTAATGTAGCAATTTGGTTCAAGGATTTCCAGAAAAGGTACTAAATTGGCTTAAAAAGAATATAGTCAAAAGGGAAATGTGATGACTAAACAGTGACAAAATGAATAATATAACTACTATACGTGTTTACTCCGCTAGCATGTTAATGTAGCAATTTGGTTCAAGGATTTCCAGAAAAGGTACTAAATTGGCTTAAAAAGAATATAGTCAAAAGGGAAATGTGATGACTAAACAGTGACAAAATGAATAATATAACTACTATACGTGTCGTACCGCCGGTTCCAGCGTTTAGTCCTGTCTGCTTATTCCGGCCATGCCAATGTTTTTTTAAGGGATGGTTAGAGGACAAAGGGCGGTGTTGGCACCCTACCGCATAATCAAGTGCTAGGAAAAGGGCTGTAATAATAAAAAAGTTGGAACACTTCATATGCAATTATGATTTGTGTTCACCAACACTTCTGTTCTTTCCTTTTCTTCAGTTGGCGAACTTTTGAAAATACAATAGAGTTGATTTAAAATAACGGATAGTAGGCTGGAACGAAATCAACTACAAAATTTCATTAAATTATCATTTATTGTTTCTTAATGTACTCATAACAACATGGATTTACGATATAAATGGAACAAATACTTACAATAAATCATTTCTTTGTAAAAGAAACAGTCAGTATTTTTCCGTTGATGTTCAAAAATTGTAATTTGTTTTATTTTAATTAATTTGCAGACATTAAGTAGCTCTAAACTATCTGTGTAATCTTGGCAATTCAGGAGTTTAACCAACTATTGGTAATTTGTTTATTGGTTAATTTTCGAAATGGACCAACAAGGCCACCATCGTTGTCACATTATGCGCTGTGTCAAGGACTGGCTTAAACACCTTCTGAATCATTTCGTTTAAAAAAAAAAGTTTCATTCTTTACAGATACGTGTTTATATTGTTATAAGGATTTTCAATAATTTGAATAATAAATAGAACGTCTAAAACTCATAAAAATATAATTCCACACATCTGGAAGCCCCGGTGTAATTTGCCCGCTTATGCCCCCGTGGGACCGGTCAATAGGCCCTTGAATGTGTCCATAAAAGCTTTTCTTCCGCATAAAATCGGAATGTGAGTGGATTTTGAAAACGTGGAAAACAGCCCTTAGGCACTCTTAGCAAGTGCTGCACTGAGATTATTTCACCACGGCTCGGTTTTCTCATTTTGTTTTTCCGCTTTAATACGTTTACATAGGACACGTTTTAGATCGTAGGCCTTTAAGTAGATTTCCGTTTTGCTAACCCAATATAATTGATAGCCATATTTACCTCAACTGAATCGAAGAGAAATACGAAATAAATATTGAAACAATATCTGTATTTTATCTTGGTAAGGGGAATGGTTTGAAAAGTGGTGTGATAGAAAGCCTTTTTTCCTTAGGGGTAAGATAAATGTAATTCTTTTAGTGGAATTTTCAATTGAATTTTCGCGTAACGGATACCTTCGAGAGATGACATCCTTTCAAACTTCAGTACTATTGGACTTTTGTTTCGAAATTCAAATTGTAACATTCTTCCGTTCAAGTCCCGTTTTATTTTATTATTTTTTTTCCAGGAAGAAATTCTTCAGGTTTTAGAAAATATTTAAATGTAAATCTTGTCAAATTACTTTTGTTTTTTCTTTGTCGGAAAGCTTTTTTAAACATCTAAGAGCTTTCTTTATGGCTTGTGAAGGGAATCCATGGTTAATTACGAAATACTAAGAAACATACATTTATAACGTTTATGATCTAATAAACTTCTTTCCTTAAAAAATGCTTGTTAAATTAAAAAATAAACTTGATACGTGTGAAATGATCCCAACCTACTTATTCGCTTACAATACAGATACTATTTAGTTAAAATAAATTAACAATTATTGAAACACTAATTAAAAATTAACCTCAATTTTAGACTTCCCTTTTGTGTTATGAATTCATCATTGAAATCTTCTATGACCCAAGTGGTTAGAGGGTGATGATTAACATAATTTAGAAAATTTGAGAAAAGCCAAGCGTCTGGTGGAAACCGATCGGGCCGATCTTACTTAGAACTTTTCACTGAATTTCAGTGGTGATTGATGGAGATCAATCAAGTTTCCTTTGATCCATTTTTTTGGTCTCCTTGTCACAAGTAGGTCTTCTTATCCACTTTTTTCCAACGCGCCTCATTAACTAAATCATATTAACGCTGATGATAGAATTAAAATATAATTGATTATTGTAATTACCCACGTCAATCTTGCGTTATCTTTTCAAACTCGTTATAATATGGTTAAAAAAAATAAATAAAATCTTGGAATTTGTGCAATAATGATAAATTATGCTTAAGTTGGTGCAATAAGTTGGTAAATTATACTTAAGTTGGTGTAATGTGCAATAAGTTGGTAAATTATACTTAAGTTGGTGCAATGTGCAATAAGTTGGTAAATTATGCTTAAGTTGGGGCAATGTGCAATAAGTTGGTAAATTATGGTTCTGCCAATTTCCAATTATGGGTTGTGCTTAAGCACTGATCCATAAAAAAGGTTCTGTTGGCGTTTTAGTTTCAGCCTGAAGTGCGAGGAAATAATAAACGCATTTGTAAAAATTGCTATATTTTACATGGTACAAAATAAATTCTACATATATATTAAAAATTACATAAGTTTTATTTTTAAATTTACAACAGCTTATGTTTTTGTTAAATGTTATTCTTCTTAGCTATAAATAAAAGATTTATTTATAACCCCCAGTACAAAGTTTCAGATTTCAAAGGTAAACCACTTCAATGCCTTTTAGAATACTAATGCTAATGCCTTTAAAACATTTGCTTGAACAAAACGAGAAGAGCCCTTGCAAATGCTGGAATATTAATAATAGCAACGTTGATTTATGAAACGAATAGAAATTCAGAATTCTAAATTGAAAAGAATTGAGACGTAATGCCATAGAATTCAACTTTATATTATTATGGTCTGTAGATTCATTTTGTATTATTATTAATATTCCATGGATAAAAAATCAATTAATATTTTAATGTATAATTTAGCCAATACGTTTATGCAAAAAAAGGTTTAATATTATTCAGTTGAAAAAAAACGTGTGCTTGAAAATAATAAAAAGAAACATACATTTTTTATAAGGTGAATAACATATTGTGTGTCAGTTAATTAATAATTATAAATAATAATACTGTTAGCTAATTTAACTTGGAAAGATGTTAAAAGATAAACAATAACGAACTTTAAATAGAAAACACTCGTGTCGACGGAAACACAGTGACTATTAACGAAACGTTTTTTCTTCACCCAACAAGAGATATTTTCATTGTAATAAATTTGTTTACTTAAACGTTAATCCGCTAAGGCCACGACTGCTTTTAAATACACAGGTAATTATAAATACAGAATATTGGAAAGTAATAAAAAACAAGGACCATGTACTTACTTGTGGTCCACTCTGTTGAGTTATTGACTGGATCTTTCTGATTGGCCCTAAGGCTTAGGCTACAAAATGTACATCCAGATGAAGGCTTTAATATTTAAGAAATCCCCGTAGACACACGCCGTTTGATGCATAATTGCCTGAGATTAACAACCCACAAGAACCTCTTGATTAGTGGCATTTAAAATTCCGTCGAACCTGCACAGTTTTCCACAGCTTAAGCTTCTTCACCTTTAAAAGTCTTCCAGCCTTTATCTGGTTTCCAGCACTTTTAATTTTCATTGTGCATGATGCCCTTCGTGTTTAATAACAATTAACCTATAATGTTTCATCTATGTTTCTGTCTGTTCCCCCGTGTAGTCTGTCATGGAATTTTCCTTAAATGTCTCATTTGATATGCCATGAAAATGGGAAAGATGTTTACATTTGGATCATAAAGCTTATTTAACCAAAACATGTTAAATATTTACCAATCGATCATGGCCGCGCTATTTTTAGTCTATTGTCCGTTTTTAATAACTATTAACCTTTAATGTTTCATCTATGTTTCTGTCAGTTACCCCGTGTAGTCTGTCATGGAATTTTCCTTGAATGTGTTATTTGATATGCCATGAAAATGCCCGTCTCCAATAAACATGATTTATTGTCATTATTTTCTTTTTTTTGTCCATGACGCAACACCTCATGAATATTTAGGCCGACCGAAGGTTGTTGGCATAGATGAGGTGCTGAGGTGTTTGTGTGGTCAGCACTTGGCGTTACATCTCAACCTGAAATCATGTATTCCTACACTTCACAACATTTATTCAAAGAGCTGCTCATTTATTATCACGAGGTTGAGAACCCCGATCCCCAAATAAAAGTTCCTTGGGTGAGCCGGGTATGTTAAATTGTATTAACCACTACACTGCAGAGATGGACTATTAATTTATTAGTAGGCATTGAAAATATAGATAATAATAAATATAATAATTTTGAGTTTTGTATCAAATTTAAGATCTCTTCGATGAACATGCAATATGCATTGTTCTGGATTACGTTTGGAGCATAAGTAATCGGGCCTTAAAGTTTCCAACATCAGGCTATGACTATAGTTATGTGTTTTAAAGAAAAAAATAGCAGATAACGGTTAATTTATTAATAAAATCAGGCAGAGTGCCATAAGCGAGGTGGGCCCGTTGCACTCTAAGGAGCTGTGAACGATACCTCCTACAACACCAAACCGCCTTGCCGGGTTAGTATACTCTTCCTTTGAGGCACTCTTCCCAATCAAATATTCCCACTTCTTTATCCCTCTCGGATATTAATGTTATTATTATTTTTCATCTTGGAGAAACGTTCTATATTTGTTTAAATACAATCTTCTTTAGTAGGGCATTGGATAATTGTGATAAAATGATATCACTTATACCATATTTTCAGTGCTGATGTGCTTGTTGGACCACATCACTGCTGGATAGTAGTTAGTATATAATATGTAGTATAACTAGTAACTAGTAGGTAGTAGCAGTTCACACTGAGAGGGAGTGCCAGTGCCCCAGATGTTTCGAATTTGAACGTGAAGAATACGTTTAGATTCGATGCTTCAATTACTATAACAATTTTCTTTAATTTAAAACTATATTTTGAAAAATTGGCAAACTAGCTCTCTAGCAATTAACTGTATCTGGGCTCTCAGGTTACATTTGACCATGTTCGACCAAAGATAAATCAAATTGGTGTGGTCGTAACTCAAGGCAGGGTAGTGCAGTTGGTATTAAATCAGGGGGTTTGAGTGCCGCTTTGTGAATAATGTTTTTCTTTGGACGTTGATCACCAAGAATTGTAAAATAAAAATTTATTTATGCCTTTACAGTTCCTGACATTTAATCATTTTTACTATTTTGCTATGTTTTATAATTTTTGTTATGTTTTCTTCTAATAGTTCTTACTAATAAATAGTTGACACTTTCATCATTTAACGTTATATAAAAAATGAAAATATGTAAAGTTCGACATAAATGGATTAGAGAGTCTTATAATATTTAGTTCAATAAATCAATATAAAACAATAACATTTCAATCTGTTCTAATTAGTGATTGCCATTATTTGATCTTGACGCATCAGTTTTCGAATTATTTTCGAGGTCCCAATCATTTTACTTTTATTCTTACAATTTTTCTAATTGTGTCTTGCTTGAACATCGTAATCTCAATTAAGCGATATTTTGAACCTACGGCCGCTTTAATGTGATATTTTACTGAATTTAGTTAAATAAACTCCTAAATTTGATTTTGTATAACTAGACCGTTTATATTTTTCTTAAATTAAGCAAGAAGGGTCGGGATTGAGTTAAAAAATCATTCGGTTTAATGCTCTTGTATTATTTTTATAAGCATGTAATAGTTTTATTCAATCCTACCTAGCATTTTTCACCATAAGCGCACGATATATAAAAATAATAAAATATAATGGACGTTTAAATCTAGCATAATGTTTAAGAAGTAATTTTTCACACCAAAATAAATTGATTATTCGTTGATTGTATTGTTATGGTTATCAATTTCACTGTTGGTTTTTTATTTATATCTTTAATTTACATTATCTGTAACTGATCCGTGGGCATTGAGAATTGGATCGGTAGCAGTATTCATTGAAGAGTATCTCCTAAGGCTTGTGAAGTTTTCACTTGTTGGCACTTGCTTGATTGCCCAGCTTACCAGGGATTATAAATTAATGAAAGGCTGCCTTCTAGGGCTTAAGCATTTCATAAGTTACAGATAGATTTTCGAGCCAGTCCATTTATTCCCTTTTAGCGCTAGTAAAATTTTGTAACAGACGTTTCTTATTTTTCGGTTACCCCAAAGGACTTTTGTTAGGACAAAATCTAAGGCACTTCCATGGCAGTTCTGTTATGTTTCTCTTAGGGAAATATTATCACTGTGATTATTATAATATTGTAATAGCACTCAAGCACATGCATATTAGTATTTTCTGCATAAGTTAGAGTAGGAATGGAGATTTCCTCAAGCAAGCAAGTGAATTTATTCACCACAACTGAAAACCGTTGAGGGAAATATCACCACGTATTTGAATCGCACGAAGCGATGTCTTCTGACAAGTCAATGCCCTAAACCTTTTTCCTTTAATATAGAGAATCAGAATTTGAAACATTTTTCATTTTTCTTTCCTACATTATAACACAGTACTCGCAATTGCCAACTCAGTAATTGATTTCGACTCGAAAATGCTACTGGAAAAAAACATACATCTTAAGATTAGTTTCCTCTGTATTGTTTTGACACCATGTCCACTCTTTTACCTAGAAATAAAAAATTTACAATGGATGTTACAGTGGCCACGACATGAGAAATACTCCAAAGTCCATAAAACATAATTAATTACTTGGTAAAAAGAAAATCAATTATTTAGCATGATATGGAGGACATCCAATTAAAACAAGAGAATGCCATATTAATAATGTGCAAAAAGTGGAATCTTCACCCTTGTTAGTCTGGAATCAAGGATTTCCAGAAAAGGTACTAAATTGGCTTAAAAAGAATATAGTCAAAAGGGAAATGTGATGACTAAACAGTAACAAAATGAATAATATAACTACTATACGCGTTTACCTCGCTAGCATGTTAATGTAGCAATTTGGTTCAAGGATTTCCAGAAAAGGTACTAAATTGGCTTAAAAAGAATATAGTCAAAAGGGAAATGTGATGACTAAACAGTAACAAAATGAATAATATAACTACTATACGCGTTTACCTCGCTAGCATGTTAATGTAGCAATTTGGTTCAAGGATTTCCAGAAAAGGTACTAAATTGGCTTAAAAAGAATATAGTCAAAAGGGAAATGTTATGACTAAACAGTGCCAAAATGAATAATATAACTACTATACGCGTTTACCTCGCTAGCATGTTAATGTAGCAATTTAGTTCAAGGATTTCCAGAAAAGGTACTAAATTGGCTTAAAAAGAATATAGTCAAAAGGGAAATGTGATGACTAAACAGTGACAAAATGAATAATATAACTACTATACGTGTTTACTCCGCTAGCATGTTAATGTAGCAATTTGGTTCAAGGATTTCCAGAAAAGGTACTAAATTGGCTTAAAAAGAATATAGTCAAAAGGGAAATGTGATGACTAAACAGTGACAAAATGAATAATATAACTACTATACGCGTTTACCTCGCTAGCATGTTAATGTAGCAATTTAGTTCAAGGATTTCCAGAAAAGGTACTAAATTGGCTTAAAAAGAATATAGTCAAAAGGGAAATGTGATGACTAAACAGTGACAAAATGAATAATATAACTACTATACGTGTTTACTCCGCTAGCATGTTAATGTAGCAATTTGGTTCAAGGATTTCCAGAAAAGGTACTAAATTGGCTTAAAAAGAATATAGTCAAAAGGGAAATGTGATGACTAAACAGTGACAAAATGAATAATATAACTACTATACGTGTTTACTCCGCTAGCATGTTAATGTAGCAATTTGGTTCAAGGATTTCCAGAAAAGGTACTAAATTGGCTTAAAAAGAATATAGTCAAAAGGGAAATGTGATGACTAAACAGTGACAAAATGAATAATATAACTACTATACGTGTTTACTCCGCTAGCATGTTAATGTAGCAATTTGGTTCAAGGATTTCCAGAAAAGGTACTAAATTGGCTTAAAAAGAATATAGTCAAAAGGGAAATGTGATGACTAAACAGTGACAAAATGAATAATATAACTACTATACGTGTTTACTCCGCTAGCATGTTAATGTAGCAATTTGGTTCAAGGATTTCCAGAAAAGGTACTAAATTGGCTTAAAAAGAATATAGTCAAAAGGGAAATGTGATGACTAAACAGTGACAAAATGAATAATATAACTACTATACGTGTTTACTCCGCTAGCATGTTAATGTAGCAATTTGGTTCAAGGATTTCCAGAAAAGGTACTAAATTGGCTTAAAAAGAATATAGTCAAAAGGGAAATGTGATGACTAAACAGTAACAAAATGAATAATATAACTACTATACGCGTTTACCTCGCTAGCATGTTAATGTAGCAATTTGGTTCAAGGATTTCCAGAAAAGGTACTAAATTGGCTTAAAAAGAATATAGTCAAAAGGGAAATGTGATGACTAAACAGTAACAAAATGAATAATATAACTACTATACGCGTTTACCTCGCTAGCATGTTAATGTAGCAATTTGGTTCAAGGATTTCCAGAAAAGGTACTAAATTGGCTTAAAAAGAATATAGTCAAAAGGGAAATGTTATGACTAAACAGTGACAAAATGAATAATATAACTACTATACGCGTTTACCTCGCTAGCATGTTAATGTAGCAATTTAGTTCAAGGATTTCCAGAAAAGGTACTAAATTGGCTTAAAAAGAATATAGTCAAAAGGGAAATGTGATGACTAAACAGTGACAAAATGAATAATATAACTACTATACGTGTTTACTCCGCTAGCATGTTAATGTAGCAATTTGGTTCAAGGATTTCCAGAAAAGGTACTAAATTGGCTTAAAAAGAATATAGTCAAAAGGGAAATGTGATGACTAAACAGTGACAAAATGAATAATATAACTACTTTACGTGTTTACTCCGCTAGCATGTTAATGTAGCAATTTGGTTCAAGGATTTCCAGAAAAGGTACTAAATTGGCTTAAAAAGAATATAGTCAAAAGGGAAATGTGATGACTAAACAGTGACAAAATGAATAATATAACTACTATACGTGTTTACTCCGCTAGCATGTTAATGTAGCAATTTGGTTCAAGGATTTCCAGAAAAGGTACTAAATTGGCTTAAAAAGAATATAGTCAAAAGGGAAATGTGATGACTAAACAGTGACAAAATGAATAATATAACTACTATACGTGTTTACTCCGCTAGCATGTTAATGTAGCAATTTGGTTCAAGGATTTCCAGAAAAGGTACTAAATTGGCTTAAAAAGAATATAGTCAAAAGGGAAATGTGATGACTAAACAGTGACAAAATGAATAATATAACTACTATACGTGTTTACTCCGCTAGCATGTTAATGTAGCAATTTGGTTCAAGGATTTCCAGAAAAGGTACTAAATTGGCTTAAAAAGAATATAGTCAAAAGGGAAATGTGATGACTAAACAGTGACAAAATGAATAATATAACTACTATACGTGTTTACTCCGCTAGCATGTTAATGTAGCAATTTGGTTCAAGGATTTCCAGAAAAGGTACTAAATTGGCTTAAAAAGAATATAGTCAAAAGGGAAATGTGATGACTAAACAGTGACAAAATGAATAATATAACTACTATACGTGTTTACCCCGCTAGCATGTTAATGTAGCAATTTGGTTCAAGGATTTCCAGAAAAGGTACTAAATTGGCTTAAAAAGAATATAGTCAAAAGGGAAATGTGATGACTAAACAGTGACAAAATGAATAATATAACTACTATACGTGTCGTACCGCCGGTTCCAGCGTTTAGTCCTGTCTGCTTATTCCGGCCATGCCAATGTTTTTTTAAGGGATGGTTAGAGGACAAAGGGCGGTGTTGGCACCCTACCGCATAATCAAGTGCTAGGAAAAGGGCTGTAATAATAAAAAAGTTGGAACACTTCATATGCAATTATGATTTGTGTTCACCAACACTTCTGTTCTTTCCTTTTCTTCAGTTGGCGAACTTTTGAAAATACAATAGAGTTGATTTAAAATAACGGATAGTAGGCTGGAACGAAATCAACTACAAAATTTCATTAAATTATCATTTATTGTTTCTTAATGTACTCATAACAACATGGATTTACGATATAAATGGAACAAATACTTACAATAAATCATTTCTTTGTAAAAGAAACAGTCAGTATTTTTCCGTTGATGTTCAAAAATTGTAATTTGTTTTATTTTAATTAATTTGCAGACATTAAGTAGCTCTAAACTATCTGTGTAATCTTGGCAATTCAGGAGTTTAACCAACTATTGGTAATTTGTTTATTGGTTAATTTTCGAAATGGACCAACAAGGCCACCATCGTTGTCACATTATGCGCTGTGTCAAGGACTGGCTTAAACACCTTCTGAATCATTTCGTTTAAAAAAAAAAGTTTCATTCTTTACAGATACGTGTTTATATTGTTATAAGGATTTTCAATAATTTGAATAATAAATAGAACGTCTAAAACTCATAAAAATATAATTCCACACATCTGGAAGCCCCGGTGTAATTTGCCCGCTGATGCCCCCGTGGGACCGGTCAATAGGCCCTTGAATGTGTCCATAAAAGCTTTTCTTCCGCATAAAATCGGAATGTGAGTGGATTTTGAAAACGTGGAAAACAGCCCTTAGGCACTCTTAGCAAGTGCTGCACTGAGATTATTTCACCACGGCTCGGTTTTCTCATTTTGTTTTTCCGCTTTAATACGTTTACATAGGACACGTTTTAGATCGTAGGCCTTTAAGTAGATTTCCGTTTTGCTAACCCAATATAATTGATAGCCATATTTACCTCAACTGAATCGAAGAGAAATACGAAATAAATATTGAAACAATATCTGTATTTTATCTTGGTAAGGGGAATGGTTTGAAAAGTGGTGTGATAGAAAGCCTTTTTTCCTTAGGGGTAAGATAAATGTAATTCTTTTAGTGGAATTTTCAATTGAATTTTCGCGTAACGGATACCTTCGAGAGATGACATCCTTTCAAACTTCAGTACTATTGGACTTTTGTTTCGAAATTCAAATTGTAACATTCTTCCGTTCAAGTCCCGTTTTATTTTATTATTTTTTTTCCAGGAAGAAATTCTTCAGGTTTTAGAAAATATTTAAATGTAAATCTTGTCAAATTACTTTTGTTTTTTCTTTGTCGGAAAGCTTTTTTAAACATCTAAGAGCTTTCTTTATGGCTTGTGAAGGGAATCCATGGTTAATTACGAAATACTAAGAAACATACATTTATAACGTTTATGATCTAATAAACTTCTTTCCCTTAAAAAATGCTTGTTAAATTAAAAAATAAACTTGATACGTGTGAAATGATCCCAACCTACTTATTCGCTTACAATACAGATACTATTTAGTTAAAATAAATTAACAATTATTGAAACACTAATTAAAAATTAACCTCAATTTTAGACTTCCCTTTTGTGTTATGAATTCATCATTGAAATCTTCTATGACCCAAGTGGTTAGAGGGTGATGATTAACATAATTTAGAAAATTTGAGAAAAGCCAAGCGTCTGGTGGAAACCGATCGGGCCGATCTTACTTAGAACTTTTCACTGAATTTCAGTGGTGATTGATGGAGATCAATCAAGTTTCCTTTGATCCATTTTTTTGGTCTCCTTGTCACAAGTAGGTCTTCTTATCCACTTTTTTCCAACGCGCCTCATTAACTAAATCATATTAACGCTGATGATAGAATTAAAATATAATTGATTATTGTAATTACCCACGTCAATCTTGCGTTATCTTTTCAAACTCGTTATAATATGGTTAAAAAAAATAAATAAAATCTTGGAATTTGTGCAATAATGATAAATTATGCTTAAGTTGGTGCAATAAGTTGGTAAATTATACTTAAGTTGGTGTAATGTGCAATAAGTTGGTAAATTATACTTAAGTTGGTGCAATGTGCAATAAGTTGGTAAATTATGCTTAAGTTGGGGCAATGTGCAATAAGTTGGTAAATTATGGTTCTGCCAATTTCCAATTATGGGTTGTGCTTAAGCACTGATCCATAAAAAAGGTTCTGTTGGCGTTTTAGTTTCAGCCTGAAGTGCGAGGAAATAATAAACGCATTTGTAAAAATTGCTATATTTTACATGGTACAAAATAAATTCTACATATATATTAAAAATTACATAAGTTTTATTTTTAAATTTACAACAGCTTATGTTTTTGTTAAATGTTATTCTTCTTAGCTATAAATAAAAGATTTATTTATAACCCCCAGTACAAAGTTTCAGATTTCAAAGGTAAACCACTTCAATGCCTTTTAGAATACTAATGCTAATGCCTTTAAAACATTTGCTTGAACAAAACGAGAAGAGCCCTTGCAAATGCTGGAATATTAATAATAGCAACGTTGATTTATGAAACGAATAGAAATTCAGAATTCTAAATTGAAAAGAATTGAGACGTAATGCCATAGAATTCAACTTTATATTATTATGGTCTGTAGATTCATTTTGTATTATTATTAATATTCCATGGATAAAAAATCAATTAATATTTTAATGTATAATTTAGCCAATACGTTTATGCAAAAAAAGGTTTAATATTATTCAGTTGAAAAAAAACGTGTGCTTGAAAATAATAAAAAGAAACATACATTTTTTATAAGGTGAATAACATATTGTGTGTCAGTTAATTAATAATTATAAATAATAATACTGTTAGCTAATTTAACTTGGAAAGATGTTAAAAGATAAACAATAACGAACTTTAAATAGAAAACACTCGTGTCGACGGAAACACAGTGACTATTAACGAAACGTTTTTTCTTCACCCAACAAGAGATATTTTCATTGTAATAAATTTGTTTACTTAAACGTTAATCCGCTAAGGCCACGACTGCTTTTAAATACACAGGTAATTATAAATACAGAATATTGGAAAGTAATAAAAAACAAGGACCATGTACTTACTTGTGGTCCACTCTGTTGAGTTATTGACTGGATCTTTCTGATTGGCCCTAAGGCTTAGGCTACAAAATGTACATCCAGATGAAGGCTTTAATATTTAAGAAATCCCCGTAGACACACGCCGTTTGATGCATAATTGCCTGAGATTAACAACCCACAAGAACCTCTTGATTAGTGGCATTTAAAATTCCGTCGAACCTGCACAGTTTTCCACAGCTTAAGCTTCTTCACCTTTAAAAGTCTTCCAGCCTTTATCTGGTTTCCAGCACTTTTAATTTTCATTGTGCATGATGCCCTTCGTGTTTAATAACAATTAACCTATAATGTTTCATCTATGTTTCTGTCTGTTCCCCCGTGTAGTCTGTCATGGAATTTTCCTTAAATGTCTCATTTGATATGCCATGAAAATGGGAAAGATGTTTACATTTGGATCATAAAGCTTATTTAACCAAAACATGTTAAATATTTACCAATCGATCATGGCCGCGCTATTTTTAGTCTATTGTCCGTTTTTAATAACTATTAACCTTTAATGTTTCATCTATGTTTCTGTCAGTTACCCCGTGTAGTCTGTCATGGAATTTTCCTTGAATGTGTTATTTGATATGCCATGAAAATGCCCGTCTCCAATAAACATGATTTATTGTCATTATTTTCTTTTTTTTGTCCATGACGCAACACCTCATGAATATTTAGGCCGACCGAAGGTTGTTGGCATAGATGAGGTGCTGAGGTGTTTGTGTGGTCAGCACTTGGCGTTACATCTCAACCTGAAATCATGTATTCCTACACTTCACAACATTTATTCAAAGAGCTGCTCATTTATTATCACGAGGTTGAGAACCCCGATCCCCAAATAAAAGTTCCTTGGGTGAGCCGGGTATGTTAAATTGTATTAACCACTACACTGCAGAGATGGACTATTAATTTATTAGTAGGCATTGAAAATATAGATAATAATAAATATAATAATTTTGAGTTTTGTATCAAATTTAAGATCTCTTCGATGAACATGCAATATGCATTGTTCTGGATTACGTTTGGAGCATAAGTAATCGGGCCTTAAAGTTTCCAACATCAGGCTATGACTATAGTTATGTGTTTTAAAGAAAAAAATAGCAGATAACGGTTAATTTATTAATAAAATCAGGCAGAGTGCCATAAGCGAGGTGGGCCCGTTGCACTCTAAGGAGCTGTGAACGATACCTCCTACAACACCAAACCGCCTTGCCGGGTTAGTATACTCTTCCTTTGAGGCACTCTTCCCAATCAAATATTCCCACTTCTTTATCCCTCTCGGATATTAATGTTATTATTATTTTTCATCTTGGAGAAACGTTCTATATTTGTTTAAATACAATCTTCTTTAGTAGGGCATTGGATAATTGTGATAAAATGATATCACTTATACCATATTTTCAGTGCTGATGTGCTTGTTGGACCACATCACTGCTGGATAGTAGTTAGTATATAATATGTAGTATAACTAGTAACTAGTAGGTAGTAGCAGTTCACACTGAGAGGGAGTGCCAGTGCCCCAGATGTTTCGAATTTGAACGTGAAGAATACGTTTAGATTCGATGCTTCAATTACTATAACAATTTTCTTTAATTTAAAACTATATTTTGAAAAATTGGCAAACT
The DNA here is from genome assembly GCA_930367205.1 of Acanthosoma haemorrhoidale. Classification (NCBI taxonomy): domain Eukaryota; kingdom Metazoa; phylum Arthropoda; class Insecta; order Hemiptera; family Acanthosomatidae; genus Acanthosoma; species Acanthosoma haemorrhoidale. The sequence continues at coordinate 115,600,465 of OV884009.1, read as the reverse complement.
AGCTCTCTAGCAATTAACTGTATCTGGGCTCTCAGGTTACATTTGACCATGTTCGACCAAAGATAAATCAAATTGGTGTGGTCGTAACTCAAGGCAGGGTAGTGCAGTTGGTATTAAATCAGGGGGTTTGAGTGCCGCTTTGTGAATAATGTTTTTCTTTGGACGTTGATCACCAAGAATTGTAAAATAAAAATTTATTTATGCCTTTACAGTTCCTGACATTTAATCATTTTTACTATTTTGCTATGTTTTATAATTTTTGTTATGTTTTCTTCTAATAGTTCTTACTAATAAATAGTTGACACTTTCATCATTTAACGTTATATAAAAAATGAAAATATGTAAAGTTCGACATAAATGGATTAGAGAGTCTTATAATATTTAGTTCAATAAATCAATATAAAACAATAACATTTCAATCTGTTCTAATTAGTGATTGCCATTATTTGATCTTGACGCATCAGTTTTCGAATTATTTTCGAGGTCCCAATCATTTTACTTTTATTCTTACAATTTTTCTAATTGTGTCTTGCTTGAACATCGTAATCTCAATTAAGCGATATTTTGAACCTACGGCCGCTTTAATGTGATATTTTACTGAATTTAGTTAAATAAACTCCTAAATTTGATTTTGTATAACTAGACCGTTTATATTTTTCTTAAATTAAGCAAGAAGGGTCGGGATTGAGTTAAAAAATCATTCGGTTTAATGCTCTTGTATTATTTTTATAAGCATGTAATAGTTTTATTCAATCCTACCTAGCATTTTTCACCATAAGCGCACGATATATAAAAATAATAAAATATAATGGACGTTTAAATCTAGCATAATGTTTAAGAAGTAATTTTTCACACCAAAATAAATTGATTATTCGTTGATTGTATTGTTATGGTTATCAATTTCACTGTTGGTTTTTTATTTATATCTTTAATTTACATTATCTGTAACTGATCCGTGGGCATTGAGAATTGGATCGGTAGCAGTATTCATTGAAGAGTATCTCCTAAGGCTTGTGAAGTTTTCACTTGTTGGCACTTGCTTGATTGCCCAGCTTACCAGGGATTATAAATTAATGAAAGGCTGCCTTCTAGGGCTTAAGCATTTCATAAGTTACAGATAGATTTTCGAGCCAGTCCATTTATTCCCTTTTAGCGCTAGTAAAATTTTGTAACAGACGTTTCTTATTTTTCGGTTACCCCAAAGGACTTTTGTTAGGACAAAATCTAAGGCACTTCCATGGCAGTTCTGTTATGTTTCTCTTAGGGAAATATTATCACTGTGATTATTATAATATTGTAATAGCACTCAAGCACATGCATATTAGTATTTTCTGCATAAGTTAGAGTAGGAATGGAGATTTCCTCAAGCAAGCAAGTGAATTTATTCACCACAACTGAAAACCGTTGAGGGAAATATCACCACGTATTTGAATCGCACGAAGCGATGTCTTCTGACAAGTCAATGCCCTAAACCTTTTTCCTTTAATATAGAGAATCAGAATTTGAAACATTTTTCATTTTTCTTTCCTACATTATAACACAGTACTCGCAATTGCCAACTCAGTAATTGATTTCGACTCGAAAATGCTACTGGAAAAAAACATACATCTTAAGATTAGTTTCCTCTGTATTGTTTTGACACCATGTCCACTCTTTTACCTAGAAATAAAAAATTTACAATGGATGTTACAGTGGCCACGACATGAGAAATACTCCAAAGTCCATAAAACATAATTAATTACTTGGTAAAAAGAAAATCAATTATTTAGCATGATATGGAGGACATCCAATTAAAACAAGAGAATGCCATATTAATAATGTGCAAAAAGTGGAATCTTCACCCTTGTTAGTCTGGAATCAAGGATTTCCAGAAAAGGTACTAAATTGGCTTAAAAAGAATATAGTCAAAAGGGAAATGTGATGACTAAACAGTAACAAAATGAATAATATAACTACTATACGCGTTTACCTCGCTAGCATGTTAATGTAGCAATTTGGTTCAAGGATTTCCAGAAAAGGTACTAAATTGGCTTAAAAAGAATATAGTCAAAAGGGAAATGTGATGACTAAACAGTAACAAAATGAATAATATAACTACTATACGCGTTTACCTCGCTAGCATGTTAATGTAGCAATTTGGTTCAAGGATTTCCAGAAAAGGTACTAAATTGGCTTAAAAAGAATATAGTCAAAAGGGAAATGTGATGACTAAACAGTGACAAAATGAATAATATAACTACTATACGCGTTTACCTCGCTAGCATGTTAATGTAGCAATTTAGTTCAAGGATTTCCAGAAAAGGTACTAAATTGGCTTAAAAAGAATATAGTCAAAAGGGAAATGTGATGACTAAACAGTGACAAAATGAATAATATAACTACTTTACGTGTTTACTCCGCTAGCATGTTAATGTAGCAATTTGGTTCAAGGATTTCCAGAAAAGGTACTAAATTGGCTTAAAAAGAATATAGTCAAAAGGGAAATGTGATGACTAAACAGTGACAAAATGAATAATATAACTACTATACGTGTTTACTCCGCTAGCATGTTAATGTAGCAATTTGGTTCAAGGATTTCCAGAAAAGGTACTAAATTGGCTTAAAAAGAATATAGTCAAAAGGGAAATGTGATGACTAAACAGTGACAAAATGAATAATATAACTACTATACGTGTTTACTCCGCTAGCATGTTAATGTAGCAATTTGGTTCAAGGATTTCCAGAAAAGGTACTAAATTGGCTTAAAAAGAATATAGTCAAAAGGGAAATGTGATGACTAAACAGTAACAAAATGAATAATATAACTACTATACGTGTTTACTCCGCTAGCATGTTAATGTAGCAATTTGGTTCAAGGATTTCCAGAAAAGGTACTAAATTGGCTTAAAAAGAATATAGTCAAAAGGGAAATGTGATGACTAAACAGTGACAAAATGAATAATATAACTACTATACGTGTTTACTCCGCTAGCATGTTAATGTAGCAATTTGGTTCAAGGATTTCCAGAAAAGGTACTAAATTGGCTTAAAAAGAATATAGTCAAAAGGGAAATGTGATGACTAAACAGTGACAAAATGAATAATATAACTACTATACGTGTTTACTCCGCTAGCATGTTAATGTAGCAATTTGGTTCAAGGATTTCCAGAAAAGGTACTAAATTGGCTTAAAAAGAATATAGTCAAAAGGGAAATGTGATGACTAAACAGTAACAAAATGAATAATATAACTACTATACGCGTTTACCTCGCTAGCATGTTAATGTAGCAATTTGGTTCAAGGATTTCCAGAAAAGGTACTAAATTGGCTTAAAAAGAATATAGTCAAAAGGGAAATGTGATGACTAAACAGTAACAAAATGAATAATATAACTACTATACGCGTTTACCTCGCTAGCATGTTAATGTAGCAATTTGGTTCAAGGATTTCCAGAAAAGGTACTAAATTGGCTTAAAAAGAATATAGTCAAAAGGGAAATGTTATGACTAAACAGTGACAAAATGAATAATATAACTACTATACGCGTTTACCTCGCTAGCATGTTAATGTAGCAATTTAGTTCAAGGATTTCCAGAAAAGGTACTAAATTGGCTTAAAAAGAATATAGTCAAAAGGGAAATGTGATGACTAAACAGTGACAAAATGAATAATATAACTACTATACGTGTTTACTCCGCTAGCATGTTAATGTAGCAATTTGGTTCAAGGATTTCCAGAAAAGGTACTAAATTGGCTTAAAAAGAATATAGTCAAAAGGGAAATGTGATGACTAAACAGTGACAAAATGAATAATATAACTACTTTACGTGTTTACTCCGCTAGCATGTTAATGTAGCAATTTGGTTCAAGGATTTCCAGAAAAGGTACTAAATTGGCTTAAAAAGAATATAGTCAAAAGGGAAATGTGATGACTAAACAGTGACAAAATGAATAATATAACTACTATACGTGTTTACTCCGCTAGCATGTTAATGTAGCAATTTGGTTCAAGGATTTCCAGAAAAGGTACTAAATTGGCTTAAAAAGAATATAGTCAAAAGGGAAATGTGATGACTAAACAGTGACCAAATGAATAATATAACTACTATACGTGTTTACTCCGCTAGCATGTTAATGTAGCAATTTGGTTCAAGGATTTCCAGAAAAGGTACTAAATTGGCTTAAAAAGAATATAGTCAAAAGGGAAATGTGATGACTAAACAGTGACAAAATGAATAATATAACTACTATACGTGTTTACTCCGCTAGCATGTTAATGTAGCAATTTGGTTCAAGGATTTCCAGAAAAGGTACTAAATTGGCTTAAAAAGAATATAGTCAAAAGGGAAATGTGATGACTAAACAGTGACAAAATGAATAATATAACTACTATACGTGTTTACTCCGCTAGCATGTTAATGTAGCAATTTGGTTCAAGGATTTCCAGAAAAGGTACTAAATTGGCTTAAAAAGAATATAGTCAAAAGGGAAATGTGATGACTAAACAGTGACAAAATGAATAATATAACTACTATACGTGTTTACTCCGCTAGCATGTTAATGTAGCAATTTGGTTCAAGGATTTCCAGAAAAGGTACTAATTTGGCTTAAAAAGAATATAGTCAAAAGGGAAATGTGATGACTAAACAGTGACAAAATGAATAATATAACTACTATACGTGTCGTACCGCCGGTTCCAGCGTTTAGTCCTGTCTGCTTATTCCGGCCATGCCAATGTTTTTTTAAGGGATGGTTAGAGGACAAAGGGCGGTGTTGGCACCCTACCGCATAATCAAGTGCTAGGAAAAGGGCTGTAATAATAAAAAAGTTGGAACACTTCATATGCAATTATGATTTGTGTTCACCAACACTTCTGTTCTTTCCTTTTCTTCAGTTGGCGAACTTTTGAAAATACAATAGAGTTGATTTAAAATAACGGATAGTAGGCTGGAACGAAATCAACTACAAAATTTCATTAAATTATCATTTATTGTTTCTTAATGTACTCATAACAACATGGATTTACGATATAAATGGAACAAATACTTACAATAAATCATTTCTTTGTAAAAGAAACAGTCAGTATTTTTCCGTTGATGTTCAAAAATTGTAATTTGTTTTATTTTAATTAATTTGCAGACATTAAGTAGCTCTAAACTATCTGTGTAATCTTGGCAATTCAGGAGTTTAACCAACTATTGGTAATTTGTTTATTGGTTAATTTTCGAAATGGACCAACAAGGCCACCATCGTTGTCACATTATGCGCTGTGTCAAGGACTGGCTTAAACACCTTCTGAATCATTTCGTTTAAAAAAAAAAGTTTCATTCTTTACAGATACGTGTTTATATTGTTATAAGGATTTTCAATAATTTGAGTAATAAATAGAACGTCTAAAACTCATAAAAATATAATTCCACACATCTGGAAGCCCCGGTGTAATTTGCCCGCTGATGCCCCCGTGGGACCGGTCAATAGGCCCTTGAATGTGTCCATAAAAGCTTTTCTTCCGCATAAAATCGGAATGTGAGTGGATTTTGAAAACGTGGAAAACAGCCCTTAGGCACTCTTAGCAAGTGCTGCACTGAGATTATTTCACCACGGCTCGGTTTTCTCATTTTGTTTTTCCGCTTTAATACGTTTACATAGGACACGTTTTAGATCGTAGGCCTTTAAGTAGATTTCCGTTTTGCTAACCCAATATAATTGATAGCCATATTTACCTCAACTGAATCGAAGAGAAATACGAAATAAATATTGAAACAATATCTGTATTTTATCTTGGTAAGGGGAATGGTTTGAAAAGTGGTGTGATAGAAAGCCTTTTTTCCTTAGGGGTAAGATAAATGTAATTCTTTTAGTGGAATTTTCAATTGAATTTTCGCGTAACGGATACCTTCGAGAGATGACATCCTTTCAAACTTCAGTACTATTGGACTTTTGTTTCGAAATTCAAATTGTAACATTCTTCCGTTCAAGTCCCGTTTTATTTTATTATTTTTTTTCCAGGAAGAAATTCTTCAGGTTTTAGAAAATATTTAAATGTAAATCTTGTCAAATTACTTTTGTTTTTTCTTTGTCGGAAAGCTTTTTTAAACATCTAAGAGCTTTCTTTATGGCTTGTGAAGGGAATCCATGGTTAATTACGAAATACTAAGAAACATACATTTATAACGTTTATGATCTAATAAACTTCTTTCCCTTAAAAAATGCTTGTTAAATTAAAAAATAAACTTGATACGTGTGAAATGATCCCAACCTACTTATTCGCTTACAATACAGATACTATTTAGTTAAAATAAATTAACAATTATTGAAACACTAATTAAAAATTAACCTCAATTTTAGACTTCCCTTTTGTGTTATGAATTCATCATTGAAATCTTCTATGACCCAAGTGGTTAGAGGGTGATGATTAACATAATTTAGAAAATTTGAGAAAAGCCAAGCGTCTGGTGGAAACCGATCGGGCCGATCTTACTTAGAACTTTTCACTGAATTTCAGTGGTGATTGATGGAGATCAATCAAGTTTCCTTTGATCCATTTTTTTGGTCTCCTTGTCACAAGTAGGTCTTCTTATCCACTTTTTTCCAACGCGCCTCATTAACTAAATCATATTAACGCTGATGATAGAATTAAAATATAATTGATTATTGTAATTACCCACGTCAATCTTGCGTTATCTTTTCAAACTCGTTATAATATGGTTAAAAAAAATAAATAAAATCTTGGAATTTGTGCAATAATGATAAATTATGCTTAAGTTGGTGCAATAAGTTGGTAAATTATACTTAAGTTGGTGTAATGTGCAATAAGTTGGTAAATTATACTTAAGTTGGTGCAATGTGCAATAAGTTGGTAAATTATGCTTAAGTTGGGGCAATGTGCAATAAGTTGGTAAATTATGGTTCTGCCAATTTCCAATTATGGGTTGTGCTTAAGCACTGATCCATAAAAAAGGTTCTGTTGGCGTTTTAGTTTCAGCCTGAAGTGCGAGGAAATAATAAACGCATTTGTAAAAATTGCTATATTTTACATGGTACAAAATAAATTCTACATATATATTAAAAATTACATAAGTTTTATTTTTAAATTTACAACAGCTTATGTTTTTGTTAAATGTTATTCTTCTTAGCTATAAATAAAAGATTTATTTATAACCCCCAGTACAAAGTTTCAGATTTCAAAGGTAAACCACTTCAATGCCTTTTAGAATACTAATGCTAATGCCTTTAAAACATTTGCTTGAACAAAACGAGAAGAGCCCTTGCAAATGCTGGAATATTAATAATAGCAACGTTGATTTATGAAACGAATAGAAATTCAGAATTCTAAATTGAAAAGAATTGAGACGTAATGCCATAGAATTCAACTTTATATTATTATGGTCTGTAGATTCATTTTGTATTATTATTAATATTCCATGGATAAAAAATCAATTAATATTTTAATGTATAATTTAGCCAATACGTTTATGCAAAAAAAGGTTTAATATTATTCAGTTGAAAAAAAACGTGTGCTTGAAAATAATAAAAAGAAACATACATTTTTTATAAGGTGAATAACATATTGTGTGTCAGTTAATTAATAATTATAAATAATAATACTGTTAGCTAATTTAACTTGGAAAGATGTTAAAAGATAAACAATAACGAACTTTAAATAGAAAACACTCGTGTCGACGGAAACACAGTGACTATTAACGAAACGTTTTTTCTTCACCCAACAAGAGATATTTTCATTGTAATAAATTTGTTTACTTAAACGTTAATCCGCTAAGGCCACGACTGCTTTTAAATACACAGGTAATTATAAATACAGAATATTGGAAAGTAATAAAAAACAAGGACCATGTACTTACTTGTGGTCCACTCTGTTGAGTTATTGACTGGATCTTTCTGATTGGCCCTAAGGCTTAGGCTACAAAATGTACATCCAGATGAAGGCTTTAATATTTAAGAAATCCCCGTAGACACACGCCGTTTGATGCATAATTGCCTGAGATTAACAACCCACAAGAACCTCTTGATTAGTGGCATTTAAAATTCCGTCGAACCTGCACAGTTTTCCACAGCTTAAGCTTCTTCACCTTTAAAAGTCTTCCAGCCTTTATCTGGTTTCCAGCACTTTTAATTTTCATTGTGCATGATGCCCTTCGTGTTTAATAACAATTAACCTATAATGTTTCATCTATGTTTCTGTCTGTTCCCCCGTGTAGTCTGTCATGGAATTTTCCTTAAATGTCTCATTTGATATGCCATGAAAATGGGAAAGATGTTTACATTTGGATCATAAAGCTTATTTAACCAAAACATGTTAAATATTTACCAATCGATCATGGCCGCGCTATTTTTAGTCTATTGTCCGTTTTTAATAACTATTAACCTTTAATGTTTCATCTATGTTTCTGTCAGTTACCCCGTGTAGTCTGTCATGGAATTTTCCTTGAATGTGTTATTTGATATGCCATGAAAATGCCCGTCTCCAATAAACATGATTTATTGTCATTATTTTCTTTTTTTTGTCCATGACGCAACACCTCATGAATATTTAGGCCGACCGAAGGTTGTTGGCATAGATGAGGTGCTGAGGTGTTTGTGTGGTCAGCACTTGGCGTTACATCTCAACCTGAAATCATGTATTCCTACACTTCACAACATTTATTCAAAGAGCTGCTCATTTATTATCACGAGGTTGAGAACCCCGATCCCCAAATAAAAGTTCCTTGGGTGAGCCGGGTATGTTAAATTGTATTAACCACTACACTGCAGAGATGGACTATTAATTTATTAGTAGGCATTGAAAATATAGATAATAATAAATATAATAATTTTGAGTTTTGTATCAAATTTAAGATCTCTTCGATGAACATGCAATATGCATTGTTCTGGATTACGTTTGGAGCATAAGTAATCGGGCCTTAAAGTTTCCAACATCAGGCTATGACTATAGTTATGTGTTTTAAAGAAAAAAATAGCAGATAACGGTTAATTTATTAATAAAATCAGGCAGAGTGCCATAAGCGAGGTGGGCCCGTTGCACTCTAAGGAGCTGTGAACGATACCTCCTACAACACCAAACCGCCTTGCCGGGTTAGTATACTCTTCCTTTGAGGCACTCTTCCCAATCAAATATTCCCACTTCTTTATCCCTCTCGGATATTAATGTTATTATTATTTTTCATCTTGGAGAAACGTTCTATATTTGTTTAAATACAATCTTCTTTAGTAGGGCATTGGATAATTGTGATAAAATGATATCACTTATACCATATTTTCAGTGCTGATGTGCTTGTTGGACCACATCACTGCTGGATAGTAGTTAGTATATAATATGTAGTATAGCTAGTAACTAGTAGGTAGTAGCAGTTCACACTGAGAGGGAGTGCCAGTGCCCCAGATGTTTCGAATTCGAACGTGAAGAATACGTTTAGATTCGATGCTTCAAGGTGGTAATATTAATATTTAAATGGTGCTTTATGCCAATGACTCATATAAGGATTATTTGTTGGGATATTGACTAGTCTATATATAATCACACCACCTGGCCATTTTGTAGATGCTGATCCAAGTTTCTCGATCCTGAGCCAATTCACACCTTCTTTCCCAATGTACTCGGGTGAAAACCTTCCCTCCCTACCTACGCTATCCCCTAGCATTCTCGAACATATCTATGCCGTCTGAGACGATACTCTTCAATTATCTCCTCGATCTGGTCTGGTCTTTCACCTTCATCAAGTAGAGAATTTCCTTACCCTGGAGCACCACTTGCTAGTGAGGCTCAAGGATTCGAAGGAGTAGGTCAGTAAGGGCAAGTAGGTATTTTCATAGACCTTCTCTGAATTTTTAGTGATTACCCTATTGTCTTTAGTTATAGTGTGCCGCTAAACAACACCGTGCACCCGATGCCAACGGGAAACCCGTGCTGAAATTCAGAACAACTCATCGTAATATACTGGGATTATATGACGATTTCACTAATAAAAATTAAATTAAATTCAAATAAAACTAGTTTCAAAGAGGTATGAGGTATATTCTATGCCTGCCTGTATGTTCACATTCGACAGTGGCCGTTTAAATGAGTCCATTGTTTATATATATATATTGTTATAGTAAAGGTACAATCGTAGGCATTACTTTATTTAGAAATGAATAATTTACCTAGTCATGCACATAGATTTTATGGACATTCTATTGACTGCTTGCATTGCAATAGTGCCTGGAACGGAATAACACTGCTATCACCCCTTATCACAGAACCTGTTTGTATTAGTTTTACCATAGTTCTTTATTAAGAAATTAAAGACGAATTCATTTTGCTAATCGCATACCTGTCTTATTTAGCCGTGAAAAAAGTAAATATCACTGACCTTACTAGAAAATATTTAGTTAGAATGTAACTTTTTAAGCGTCCCGTCCTGTCAGCTAGATATGTTTCATGAAGTCCCAGATATGTATATGTTCATGTGTGTTAACGTATTTCTGAGTTAAAACAAACAAATAATTATCATATGGGGGCTGATGCCCATCTTAGCGTATTACCAATCCAACCGTTTTGGAAACTTAATATCAGCCCTTTTCAGTTTAGGGCCTAAAACATTCTCACACCGCACGGGGCGGCTTACAGTCAATAGCAAGTAGGCGTTTAACCACACCCTTTCCCTAGAATTGAAATTTCATTTTGTATCGAAGTGTTGGTATAGGAATAATCTCAGCTCCTGATATCTGATTTGTTTTTCTTATTTATATATATTTTTTTTTCTTTTTTTTTTTTTTTCCCCATAGCTCTCAAACTTATAAAAAGCAGGACGTGGGAAAAATAAAAGGAAAATTATTTTGGATTGATGTGTGCCTTTCACTAAGGAGAGTCCTATTTGAAGGATGTATGAGAAGGAGCTTATTTATACTATTTTTTTTTTGTTTTTTAATTTTATCCCTTTTTCCATGGTAACCATACTACAATTACACGCGTCGATATAATATACCGTTTATATTTGTACTAACCTTCATTTTATTAAAAAATATATCATTTTTACATATGTCTAAAGATGAATTCTCGATAATTTTATGAACCTCGTTAATTCAAAATTTTTGTAAAATATTTTTAAAAAGAAAGAAGAGTCACTTCCAGTTGACTATTTATCTTGGAGGCTATCACATCACTATGTATGCTTTTAACAGTTGGATCGGACCTGAAAATGAGCTCTGCCTCCATCAGCCTAGTAAATAAATAATCCCACGGCTGTAAGGAAGCCAATGTAGTAAATCTTGGAATGGTAGCAGTCTGTCTTGAGTTTCACTAACTGATCTATTGCAGCGATGTTGGTATCTGAACCACTAAGGATCGATGTGTTTAGTAGTTGTAGATACAAATCAAACATCACTCACAAACCTATATTCAACCACTTATAACTAATAATTATTTCTGAGTTATTGTGGTTCCATAGTTTCACGATAAAAATCATGTTTCTGCATTTCTTGACACTGCTGTTAGGGGGCTGTAAGGATAGCAAATTGCACCCTTGGACAGCCTTACCTCGTTAGCACCAACTCTGGAATCTCGCCGTCTTCAATCCAACTCCATTATTTTTCTTAAAGAAAAATAACTGCTGAGCTGTATTATTAAAATTGAAAACAATTAGTTGAATAAATTATTTTTAATTACAAAGGGGAATTTGAAAAATAACTCCGAATGCCCTTTTGACACTAATTTATTGATAACACCATTCCAGCCAACCCATTCAGTCTGGCAATTCTATAAATTATATCAGTTTAAGCCGATCACATAAACATAAAAAAAAACCTATAAATCTATATAACATGCAAATATCCATATAAATAATAAATAATAAATATAAATTAAAATTAAATCTTTCAATTATGACAAATACCTTAATTGCGCAATTAAATCAATACTAAAATACCCTGGGTAAAATTTAGTGACACACATTGGTGAACATGAAGAAGCACGCCGAGCTGTGGAGGCATCTTGCCGGCTAGCAGCACGTAGACGATGTTCCGCCTCGAGCTGCAATGGAGGAAAGGCATTCGTCCTTATCCAATTCCATGGAGATACAGCGAAGCTCTTCCGTCTCGGTCAATTCCGTAATAATAAAAAAACCAGTGAAGCCCCCAGATTCCAATGGAAGGGAGAAAACGGCCTCCAAACTGCCGATAACCGAACTTCTTCGAAAAATCAATCGTAATTATTGCGATTGATGAGAAAATTGGAAAAATAATTTTCGCATGGGTTGCACTGGGGAACAAGACACAATACGGAATGAACGGGTACGTGAATATCTGTGCTCACGACAGCCAATTGTCCACTGCTCTGTTAATACCCTTTGCACTCGTTTGTAGGCAAAGGTAAACACTGGTGTACCGGCTAAGCGTAAACAATACGAAATACACTCGCCTGACGCTAATTATATATAATTATACAATAAATAAATAATTAATAAATAAATAAACAATAAATAATTACACAATAAACAAATTATATAATGATATCACTCTTCATGATAACAGTAATTGAGCGGCCGAAAGAACTGCAATAGCAATTTAACAATATAGCCTTTGGCAAAACAACTGCAATAGCAATTTAACAATATAGCCTTTGGCAAAACAACTGCAATAGCAATTTAACAATATAGCCTTTGGCAAAACAACTGCAATAGCAATTTAACAATATAGCCTTTGGCAAAACAACTGCAATAGCAATTTAACATTATAGCCTTTGGCAAAACAACTGCAATAGCAATTTAACAATATAGCCTTTGGCAAAACAACTGCAATAGCAATTTAACAATATAGCCTTTGGCAAAACAACTCCAATAGCAATTTAACAAAATAGCCTTTGGCAAAACAACTGCAATAGCAATTTAACAAAATAGCCTTTGGCAAAACAACTGCAATAGCAATTTAACATTATAGCCTTTGGCAAAACAACTGCAATAGCAATTTAACAATATAGCCTTTGGCAAAACAACTGCAATAGCAATTTAACAATATAGTCTTTGGCAAAACAACTGCAATAGCAATTTAACAATATAGCCTTTGGCAAAACAACTGCAATAGCAATTTAACATTATAGCCTTTGGCAAAACAACTGCAATAGCAATTTAACAATATAGCCTTTGGCAAAACAACTGCAATAGCAATTTAACAATATAGCCGTTGGCAAAACAACTCCAATAGCAATTTAACAAAATAGCCTTTGGCAAAACAACTGCAATAGCATTTAACAATATAGCCTTTGGCAAAACAACTGCAATAGCAATTTAACAATATAGTACTCTAGTACCTACTACTAGAACTAGTAGGTAGTGGGCTTTTTCCCTTTTGGAAAGAGAAAATTACGCAGTCAGTCTTACCCGCGTTTACAGAGATATTGAGTCTCCCCAATCTCTCACTGATCTGGTTACAGGCTGCTTCAGCCTGTCTTAGAGCTACCTTGGCACTCATGCTGCTGCTGTACACCGCTATGTCATCTGCAAAGGCAGTAACTGTGATGTTTTTACATCGGGCTCCTACAATTTCAGACGTGTATACGTTGAAGAGTACAGGGGATAAAACGGCTCCTTGGGGTACTCCACAGGTCAGTGGCACAGCTTTGGATCAGCTACCTACTACCTACTACAATATAGTACCTCAGTACTCAGAGGTTAAAATCCAAGAAATGAATGAGATATTAAAAAAATTGTGTATTAGAAAAAATGCCAAGAGCTGTCTGGGGCGTAAACTTGACATGAGTTAATTATTGGGTTGATGTAATAAACTTGTTAGATTTTCATGAAAATAGAATGCAAACAATTTGTATTCAGGTGCTTTTTCCTACGCCGTTTAGTTTTTGTAAAAAAAAAAGTATCGTATTTTTATTTTTATCTTATTTAATACTCTTACGGTATCGCAAACCATGCGTATAGTAGCAATTAGTTTTTAATTACCTCAAAAAACACTTATCGACTAATTAATTACCTTGGCACAATCCTCTATGTATTTAAAACATTGAATTTTCGTAGTTATTTCAAGGTATCTTTTTTTTTTTTTACAGCAAAGAGTATTATGAAGTCGATGTTAGTGGACTTACAATGCCTCTTTAAAAATTTCATGAAAATGACATTAATATTGATTTTTCAACTGCCGTTATAAGTATACTGATGAATTATTGAAAAATTAAAAAAACTGTTCCTTACAGCTTGTTATACAGTAATTGTTCTAATAGCCGAGTCAGAGCCATAAGTTGATAAAAGATTGCTTACGACCTGTCGGGTACATGTATATTTCCAGGAATAAAACAGTGGAATTGACTACTGTCATATCACCATTGCCTCACTCAGCTCGGCTGGGAGCTAATGGGAAGGAGTGGTACGTTAAGCAGATGCAAATATATTGGCTGCCCAAATTCAACCACACAAACTTCACCACTCAGTACTTGAGTGTTCATTTCCTATTCGAGGCGCACTTCACTTCGTCATTGCCATCTGAGAAAGGAGTGTCTTCTTTGATCAGGTACTTTATATAGGTATCGTATTTTGTCTCTACGCATGTCTCCGATTTCTGCGATAGAGGATTTAAAATTGAATAAACCGCTCGGAAATATCAAAGGTATATTCCTCATTACCTCAAAATATGCTGGTTTATATTCATTGATAAGTTTTTGGTATAATTTACAATTGAAAAACACAGGGAATAAATTGAAGTTTTATTATTATTACTAAAGAAAAAAAACCACAGTAATATAATTAGTTCATCTAATACCACTTGATTTGCTTTAGTATGTTTTTTTGTCAATATCTTAGATTTTTCAAATATAATTATTATTTATGGTTGAAAATGCTTCGTTGTTTTTTCTCATTAATTTTAAGAAACTTACGTGGACTACCTCTGTATTTAGTGTCTTCGTCGTCGTTCCACTTTCCACTCCCTTTATTTCGTTTAGATATTTAAAAAATGCGATATAGGCCATTATTGATGTAAATAAACTTTAATCGTTACAACTGTGAAAAGCCATTAAAGCGAAGCTATTTAACCAGAATCGACTTGTTGTAGAATTGTTTAGATTTAGTGTAATTGACAACAATAGAGGCATTATTGTTAAATAGGCATGTAGGCATCTAGTGAGCTGATGTTACTTTACACTGCTGTGCTCTGTCATAGCACCACAGTTAGCGGATGTCGAGTTAGCTGTGCGGCCAATGACATGCAGTATGATGGAGTCCAGTGGTTTCATCCCTATTATGTGACATTGAAGAGTACATCTGTAAAGGTCCTTTGGTGATCAGTTTTCCGCCGCTGAGTAACGGCAAAATTACGCTTCGGAGAATGTGGAGGCAATAAGCTAATTTTAACTTGACTGGTTTACATGAAGACAGAATGAACTCAAAAGGTGTCTAAAGCATAGATAACCTTACCACTAAGGTATCATTGACCTTAGTAGTCTTTGCCGAGAGGAGCCGTAAATGTATTTAAGAATTGTGTATTCATTTTGACTATTGTTCTTTACTTACATTTATAATTTTAGTTTTTGTTTCCGGTTATTTTCTATTTTACTTTAGAATTGATAAACTCATAGCTGGAAAATAGTAACCATTAGTACTGATTTATTTTATTTGTTATTGTTATTATCTTTTTTATCTTCTTTTGGTAATTTAATAGTTTATTACATTTCTTTTTTTATCCAAGCAAATTTTTGGATGCCGTTTTGTAATTTTAGTTATACCCTTTATTAAATCCCCCCCCCCGTTTTGTTGGAGTTGGTTTTATTTATTTGTACCCTCTTGTTATTCATAGTTTTTTTTTTTATGTATGTCTCTAAGCCAGTTTGAGATTTAAGGAATTATAGTGCTGTTTAAGATTGGTAAAGAATTGTTTTTGTTGGCTTTAGGAAATTGTTAGGAGCTATGTGGTTTCCGGCATTTTTTAGATATGGTATGTGGGATCTTGGAAGCTGTTTGGTTGGTTCTTTCTGGTATGTAGGTAACTAAAAATCTGTTCCATTGCATACATTTGTTATTAAGCTTCATTGGTGCCTAGACTTAATTTTGGCAGTTAAATTTTGCTAAAATCATAATGCCGTCCTCTAACCATCTCACACTAGGGCCTGATGCAGGAATGTATTGTGTGTCGAACCGTTGCCTACTAATAAATTTGTTAAACATTTATCATCTTTCTTTCATCAAATAGGGTGGATATAATCCAGAAATCTCAATTCACGGCTAGTCACCATATCCTTGTTTAACAAATATTGTTTTATAATAGAGTCCTTGTACTGTTTATTCTTCTTGTTTGGTTGTTGGGTTTAATGAATATTATACTATTGTTAGCAAGTGTACTGAACTACTACATACGAAATTTTATTGAGCATTATTCACTACGTTAGCATACAGCCAATGACAATTCCAGGAAAAACTTTTCAGTCATTATTTAACTATTTAATTATTAACTATTAAACTATTATAACCACCCAAAAGGGTAGTATTGTAAATCATAATGCCTTTGCGCTGTTACAATTTTTTGTAGTGAACACTGAATAAACAACTCTTCTTATCAAAGGAATTCAAATATATTGACAAATAGATAATCCGTACACCTTACTACGTCTTTGTAAATATTCAATAGTATGGCTATAAATATATACAATATTTATTACATGCGTATATGGTATATTGTGAATCCAAGGATCATTAGCGTCAACATTGTTCGTATTAAGGTTCCTAGTAATGCGTGAAATCTCAAGTCGTGTATGAACTTGCTTGAATTTTCTTTTTATTAGTTTTGAATAAATTTAAGAAGAAACCCTTCTTTCCAAAAACTTATTTAAATAGCAACTGTAATTTGGTTTAAAAAATATAAGTTTTAAACAAAATTTAAACGAATGTGGTCTTGAGCTAAAATGTGACAAATATTATTCATATTAGCATGTATTACATTTATGTAAAATCTTAGGTTGGCATAACAAGTTTTGGCATTTAAATTAAATCAATGAATTTATTTTTCGTGAAAAACACTCCCACAATTATTATTATATCCCAAAAAACAATTATTATTGCTCATTTAGGGACGAATAGTTGAGTGTTATTGATTAATTGAGAGAAAATAGATAAAAGAGTGACCAGTGATAACCCTATCCACCATACTGCACTGTGGGCAGCATCGCAAATCTAGATGGACATATCTAGCAGTTGTATCTAGTTTGAAACCTTTCCGATTGCTACCAAAATCAGGCGATTTATCTATATGGGGAGTAGATAACGATTTTATTCAATATGTAAATGATTGGTTTTTTCACATCGAATTCGAGGACGAAAGAGGTGACAACCATGTGGATTTAGGATGTCACTGGGCTTATTGTAAATATAGAATGAATACGTGAATTCGTAATTTACAGCCAACGACGTAGCACATAGGAACTTATTAGCGAAAAATAGAAAGATTAATGGAACCCTTTAAAGCCCTTCTTCTTGGCTACTTGAACCTCTTCTGATAGCAGACCTATCGGTAAGAAAATGTATTTTATGATTGCAGTACCATTTTTAATAGTTTATGAATGCTGGCTGGCATATAATAACCACTTATACAACTAAATGTGCAATTTCGCTGTGGCAAATAAGTGTTCATCATATTTCTATTCATCAATCGATTACCTGATGATATAGTAAGCAGCATTACTGAGAAGTGATGAACCAAATGTTGGCTGACACTAGTTATTTCACTTGCAAGAGCAAGGCAATGAACGACCCGGACGAATTACCACCCCGCCCTATAACCATGGTAGTAATTGGATAGTTTTCAAAGAGACTTTTGTCCAGCTATATTTGGGATTGTGCCCACTGTGGACCGCTGTAGCTGCTAGATGCAGTCATGGCTAAGGAGGATTGGGGACAAAGTTGCCACAAACAAGGGGATCCGCTATCTCTGGCAAACAGCTCTTTGTTCCTCAGTTGCCATAACAGTTGCCAAGGAGGAATATACTTTGCTGTAGCCGATTAAGGGCAAAAGTAATCCCCAACCCAGGGATTTATCCCTTCCCGGCAGTACACAGGTTTAAAAAAGCCTAACAGGGAAAAAAAAAACTTAAGTGGTTGGTGCTTTAGTAAACGAGAATTTACAGGACAAAGCTTGAAAACCTTAGTATCAGCTATATACATATTATAAAAACTGGTATTTGCCTTATTCTTCAAGTGGGTACCAGTCGATAGTCTGAACCCTTTGAAGGATATGAGTGAGAACATCGTGGTTGGAGGAACAAGGGTCCCATCTTTAAATTAGGTTTCGGCCATTATTAAAGCTAGTATTGACATTGATGAATAAAAGATGGCTTGGACTCATAAATTGAGATTTTCCGGCTACCTCATGCATAGGAAGAGCTGGCGTTGTATCGGATTCGGAACAGTGGATCAAACTTCAATATGTGAGCTCAGCTGTTGCGTTATTGGATTATTTCGGGTTCATGCCCGCTAATGAAGGCGTCAGATGTCAAGCTAAAAAGTCATTTCCAACAGAAAGTTCTTTCTCTTCAACAAGTTTATTGACATTAAGATGGTTTCTTCCTCTCAAATCAGGTAAACACTTCATTTATTAAGTACTGCCGTCTTCATCAAACATGGTTGACTGTCATCAATTGATTACTTGGTAATAAAATAATTTCTTTCACTGTTTATCAAGTTTATGACCTTTTCCTGATTAATACCCTAACATCAGTGGACTTGTATTGTTGTTATATTGCTGTTTCTGTTCTATTGTTGATACTTAAATTGTATTCGAGATTTGATAAAAAAGTAACGAGAATTTTTATTTATCTTAATTTTTTTGTATTTTATTTATTCATCGATAGCAATTTTTTCCCTTTCAATCTAATCCCCCTCAGATATAACTCTTCGATAGTGCGCTTAGCTCCTTCAGCGATTCTTCTTTTATCTCATCAATGGTCTCAAAACGTCGTCCTTTTAAGGTTTTTTTTCAACTTCGGGAACTAAAACAATTCGCAGGGAGTCATGTCCGGTGACTACGGTGGCTAAGGTACACCATAGTGTTGGTTTTTGCTTAAACATTACGAACAATCAGTGAGAGTGTTATCGTGATGCAATTTCCACGAACTGAGTTGCCACAATGCCGGTCGTTTTCGTCGGATCGCTTCACGTAAACGGCGCATTACTTTCAAGTAATATACTTTATTCACCTACGATCTTCTGGCAGGAACTCCTGGTAAACTACGCCATTGAAATCGAAAAAAAACAGCAAGAAGAACCCACTTTTGATCGATTTTTTTTACTTTCGAGTCTTGGCTCTTTCATTGCGAACATTGCACCTTGGTTTCCACGTCATGCTCATAAACCCGTGTTTCGTCACCTGTGATGATGCACTTAACAAACGTTGGATCATTGGTTACTTCGTTCAGCAATTCTTGGGCGAGATCCACGCGATGATTTTTTTGGTCGAAATTCAACTATTTTGTAACGAACTTTGGCCAGACGTTTCATGCCTAAACTTCGGAAAAAACCACTTGGCATGATCCAAATGATATATTAACTTCATCAGAAACTTCTCTAATAGTAGTTCTGCGATCGTCCTGAATCATTTTCTTAACTTCTTCGATGTGGTCGTATTGAAGTGTTAGGGCGCCCAGCGCGATCATCATCTTCACCGCCCTCTTTGAAACGTCCATACTACTCATAAAATCTTGCTTTACTCGTGGTAGATTCACTAAAAGCCTCTGTCAACATTTACAAAACTTTGCTTCGCTTTATTTAATTGTTTTGACAAAATTTAATACATTTTTTCGAAACAAAAAATCAGCTATAACCTTAGTGACTGCTACTAAAAAAGTAAACATTGAAAACAGCTGCAAATTGCTTCGTATTTCGTAGACATGTGTTTCAACATTATAAAAAAAAAATTTACCCGCAAAATTATAAAATTCTCGTTACTTTTTGATCAAACCTCGTATATGCTGTTATGTACATAACAGGACCTTACTGCATACAATCTATTCGACAAAGGGAAAATCTCTAAAGCTAGTCATTATGTTACATGCATGCCAAGGACGCTGGTTAAGGTTCAAGGTGTAAACATCCATCTCAAATGTCTTTCCTTAGAAGCAATTTTCTTTGGGGTCATAAACTTCCTTTTGTATTATTTGGTTTCCAAGCTAGATAATTAAATTATTTTCTACAGGGAATGAAACATCCTTATAGTCAACCTGTAACACAAATATTCATACTAACATGGTCATTAACCTGAAGAAACCCAATAGAAAACGAGAACTTGAATGTATAAACATTTGTAACATGAATTATTAAAATATGTTGTTGAGAGAATGACTTATATATGAAGTCATAGGCAATTGTGCACTTGGGCATGGGATTCAGTTGGGATAATATACAAAGTGTCGACGTGCCTTATGAAGACGATTCGCCGAGTTGAGAACTAGATTATGATTCAATCAAGGTTCCATGTTTGGAGTTGCTATTTCTGAGAAGGCAACTTTGCTGATTCGGAAGCTAGTCTTGATGCGGAAACTTCATTTCGTTTTTGTTTCAGGCTTGTTCCGTTTAGCTGACTTACTTATCTACAACGGTCTCATCGTATTTTCGGCTTTTTATAACCATAGAACCCAAATTTAAGATCTAATTATCGATCACCTTGAGTGCACTAAGACAAAAAACTAACCGTTGTACTTTAGCTAATCGCCTATGCTGGTTTAGCGACTCAATAAAGCAATTATTGCTTCTCTATTTGGGCTAGTACATAGACATGCGTTGCCCAAGATGTGCTAATATTATATAACCACCAAAAGAATTATCAAATGATATGAGTAAAATGAGGTTAATATTTTTGAGCTCAGCGGAATCCGTAGTATTTCTCAAACCACCCACCCTTGTCAATGGAAAAAAGTGAAATGGAAGAAATGAATAATGAATGAATATTTCTATTATTGACTCTCAAGACTCTTTAATCTCTTCAATACCTTAGGATTTTGTTTTATAACTGTCTCTTCGAAGTATTATACCATGTGTGATAATTGGGAACTCAATTAAACCATTTTTACGACCACTTTCATTAGAGACTTGTTCTGCAAAGAAAAAGAATTAACTAGTTGATACAAGGATCGGCAGCAATATATATGTATATTTATTTTGTATAATTTAATATAAATCCTGTTTGAACTCGAAATATTTAATGTAGCTATGCAATTTTGGTTGTTTGGTGTTAAACGTTTATTTTTTGGAATACCTTCGACAAATCGTTTTTGGTGTTACAGTCTTTATTGTATTGTTGACCATGGAAGCAAATCAAAACTTAAAATAGCTTTTTTGTTATAGTTTCTGAATTGTATGTACGAAAACATATTAACCATGTTCCGAGGTGCTGCACAATATACCTTTTTAGATCGATAGGATCATTTTTTCAACTATCATATTATTGTAGAACTTACTGTCGCGCGTACAAAAACACAGACATACGAGTGTCGGGTTTATAACTAGGTCCTCATTTTTTGGATTCGGCTACTGTTTTCATGCTATCGATTTGTTGTCATACCTGAACGGGGCAATGGCCAGGTTGCTGGGAGATGATTCATACCCACCTAATGGTGTCTCACCATAGTAGGATATTGTATCTCCACACTCCTACTGTTACCTCCTCACATTTATAGCCTGCGATAAATGTTTCATAATTAATATTATGCAGTTCTAGATTTATTATATAATACCACTGGTTTTACTCCTAATATCCAAACCTAAATGATTTTGTATCTTAATCCTTACTGTGACCTGATCTTAATCCTTATAGTTGCCGTCACGACTTTAGAAGCGTGAGAACCCGCATTACATGGCAAGCCCTGTTACCGCTCAGCACTTCTCTTCTACCCACGTGATCCCTTTACTTCGATAATGTCATTCATTAAGCAATAAGAAAATTAGTAATTAGCCTCCCGCTCGTATGTGGTGACACTACCCCAAGTAGTCCCTTCATCCCAAGCGTCTAATTTCACGGCCACTATAATTGTAATCTAGTTCATGACTCACCTCTTTCTGATCTCATGTACCTCTGAAAAATAACACGTCAGATAGAAAGTATTTCAAAGGAGACTAAATTGTAGTCAAATTTTCAACGGTAAAGGGGACAAGGGATTGCTCAGTAGGCTGAGTGCCGATTGGGATGACAGGAGATTCTGGGTTCGAGTCACGACCCTGTATGTAATTTTTTGGTCAAGCTAAGAGTATATAAATAATATTGAATTGTAAGTCACTGTATGAATACTGCACCAAGGTAATAAACACTTCAGGACGCTAGATCTCTCTAATGGAATCGAGAGAAGAAAAACTGAAATCAAAATCAGTCAGATTATTCCAGAAGTCAACTACTCGTATATGAATTGTGGCTTACCGCAAAACAAGAGCTGTCATATAAACAGTACCACGTCAAGTTTATGTATATAGTAATCAATAGTGATATAAGCAGGCAAATAATAGTTACAACTTGTGTCTGGAACAATCTATAAATACAAAATGATTTATAAAATAGAAGGAAAAAATTGTAGCGTTTAAAGCGAATATAGTTATATACTCAAACAAGGAAATCGACAAGAAACAAGTGTTCTACATCAAAGCCGAGTAGTCAAAGGGGGCCAGAAATTCATGAAATTCGGTAAAATAGTTTTTGGTGAGCCCCTTCTTTCTCCCTATTGATCTTCCTATGGTCCCTCTTCTTTCTTCCCCTGGTCCCTATGATGTTTTTGTCCAATTGGAAGACTGCAATAGTATACTAAATTATCATTAGACTGTTTATCCGATACATATGCTTGTATTATTTCCAAGGAGTTTAAATGTTAATAGCTTTAACTCTGGTCCGAGGATGGGGCGCAGGGAAGTGGACCTACTGCATGTCAAATTTCGGATTGAATGAGCTGTGCCGGTGCTGGTCAAAACGACATATTCAAAAGAGGACTTCTGACACATTCAATCTCATAGTAAAACATTTAGTATGCCTTTATTTCGTCTTTGTACTATCAACTTTGACTTTGAAAACTACATTTTTATTTTCAACGGTTGAATCAGCAGCCATTTTTTTTTTTTATCGTTATTTGTTACTATTTTAATTTGAACCGAATAAAATTTTATCACATCTGTTAGTTTAGTATATATTCGTTTTCCTTATCATACGCGTAAGATAGTAGGTCATAGAAAACAAGGAAGAAAACAATATCAACAGATATTTACAGGAATCCGTCTGATTTTCTTAAGTACTTGATTTTGAGAGAACAAATTCTTCCCATCAAAACCTATTGATATAAGATTGGATGACATTAAATCCAAGGTTCATACTTTTGGCTCTCAAAACTTGATTTTTTTCGAATATCTTTGAAACTCTTTTTTTCGTCTTAGTGATCGATGAATGCATACACAAGGCGTAAAAAACATTTTAAATCTTAAAAAATCTTCAGAGCTGTACGTTCAGAAATAATAAAACTCATCAAAACGGATCCAACTCATGTTAAATATTTTTTCACAATATTTGTTATGTAATATTTCATTATTAAATCCTTTTAACAATTTTTATCGTAGAATACTTATAAACAGATAGGCGACCCCCCCCCTCCTTACTTCTTGGTGATGGCAGGGCTTGGAAAGTGTAGTGCAAACTCGTTTACAGAGGGGCTGAAGAAGTTGTGCTGAAGAAAGTAAATGGTTTGTTTGATAATGGTAGCCAAAAATACTAAATAAAAATTAAATTCTTCCTTTCAACCTTCAAATGCCCAGGCCAGGGGCTCCGCAACTTCTTTTCCCTTGTGGGGCCACTTAACCACTTTTGATCGTTGAAGCCAAAGAGGAGTCTGCTTAACTTTACACTAATTCATTAACTTTATAACGATTCAAAGCAACATTAAGTATTTATTGCCTATAATGCCCTATAAAAAACACGAGGTCATAGAAAAATATAATATAGGAAAAATTAGCAACGTTTTCTAAACTGAAGCAATTTACGTAGTGGGTGATTCCGAGATAATTTTTGGGTGACAAAAAATTTGAAAACGTTTCCTCCATTAAAATTAATGGAAAAATTCCATGGTAATTAGGACACCTTGTTCATAGTTTCTCAACATCTGGATCAAATATTTTCCATTGACTACCTAAATTTTGCAAAACGAAATTTCGGTAATTTATGGTAATGACAGTATTTGTTATCGGAATGATATGAGTAAAAGGAAAGGCAACTTATGCGTACAAATTTTGAATGATAAACCTAATGAACTTGAAACTAGAAGGCGTATTAGAATAATTTATGAGGCCTCACCAAGAATATTGTAATATCATGTAAGGGGTGAAAAAAAATCATATTTTATTTAAAAACTATGATTTATTTGTATATTAACTTAGTCTTTTGTGTCAGAGTTTTACAGCCTTAATTTATCAACTCACAATCATGTAACTAAATACTCAACAACAAGTTTAATTATCTATAATTAAATAAGTTAGTATATATTAATTAAACAATATTAATTAAACAAGTATCAAAGTTTAAACAAATAAAATTATACTTTCTAAATTGCCCTTTCTAGATTAAAAACACGAGGATAATGGCGAGGACACAAAACTTAAGAAATTTGCAATCAAGCTTTCGAAAAATTACATTTTGTTCATCAGGACTTCAACCTCAAGTACAGCAAATTAAATTACCGCGTTGGTTTGGTTTCCAACAATATTCTTATAATTCCAAACAATATTTCATAACTTACCAACTCCAACCGACCTAGGTCTGTAGGACTGTTTGGAGTTAGTGACGAAACCAACATGGTAATTTTGTTTTTGTTATTCATATTGAAGTCCTGATGAACAAAATATAATTTTACGAAAGCTTGATTGAAAATTTCTTTAGTTTTTATGTGTAAAATTATGAAATTGTCAATGAATTATAAACACACAAAATAAGAAACAAAAACTGATTACAAGTTTTTAAATTCTACACATTAATCAGGATCATTTCTTCTCTATGCTCTCCTTTCCCTAGCTGCTTCTCTTCTGTCACATAGCTTGGCACATAGGCAGATTGTAATTTCATCATAATAAAGTTGTTTATAATATGAAAAAAAAACAAAAAACTTTCTTCCATAGTAAGTTTTTTTTTTCGTTTACCCATTTTGTTTTGTTAAAAAAAGAGAAATCTAAGCATCCATGCATGTCAAATGCATAAATAATCCTAAGTGTGTATGAGCGTCATATGCGAGTCATTAAGTGAGAATAAGCGTCATTTCGATTACCGAAATTGTCATTACCATCACTAAAATTAATTGCGGTAATGACACAATTTTGGCTACGGAATTGAATTCGTGGTTTTATGTTGAGTTAGCGCTGTCAAAAACACAGTTAAACCAAATCTAAGGATCTTGACTTGTAGTGCATGATACAAGGGTTTCGAGAAAATTTATTACAAATTTTAAGTTCAGAGACTTATCCAATAGTTATTATGGTTATGGTAATGACAACATCAAGTGTACTAATCTCAAAGTCAAACTTCCACCTCAGGGGATGCAACCACACTAAATAAAATAGTACTGGATAACCTTCCAACATACTTAATGTTCCCTTTTAAAAAGAAAACTTGCACTTTTAGATCCCACTAAAACTTTCTCACGGATCATGGGAGAATAATGTTAGTTTAGATTATGAAAACAGTACTTGTTTTTTTTAGTTAATTTTTGATGAAATCGAAATTGAATTAGCATTTCTGTGGAAAAATTATATATATTTTTTTTAAATTGCAAACCTTTTTTCTACAGAATAGTATATATTATATGTTCATAGTATGAATTTAAAAATTGCTTACACTGGGACAGGTTACAGTAATGAAATATTTGTTGACAGTGTATTGTTGAATATATGTTCAGTAACAGTTACAGTAGTTTAATAGAATTTAAATAGTTTTTAAAATAGGCTTAATGGCGCATTCATAGGAAAAAAACTCATTCGGGGCACAAACCGCCACTTTATCTTAGAATCACCCGAGTGCGATACGGGATAGCCTGGTCGGTAACGTCCCGGGTTAGAATACCTGGAAGATAATTATTTGTCGTGAATTTAGGTATGAGTGTATTTGTAATTTTGGCCTAGGTTGATTAGGAAACAGTGTTGGATTTTGCCAAGTGTATTCAGAACTTTTCCAACATGTGTTACACTATCTTTCTTCCATTCACCATCCATCTGATACGATGGCCTGACACAGATATGCAACATACGCCGAATTGCATACTAATAATGAATTTGAGGTTAGTCGAATATGTTCATTATATTAGAGCCGGTATCACAAAATTTCAGCCAGTGGGATCGCGGTTCTCCTTTAGTTTCACTACCTCGCTATGCTTATAAGCGCGGGTAAGCAGAAACGGACCATTTTCTCTTGTGATGCCGCCAGGTCTAGACTCCGGAGTCTGCCTTCACCCATTCTTCAATCATGAAAACCCGATTCAAGACTTACTTCACAGGTGGTATGAGTGCTTCAGAGGTTTCAGGTGTACTGTATTCTAGCCATTCTATGGATCCTTCGTAGGTAGATTACTCCTGTTGAACAGCTAACACCATGCTCATATGCATATCAAGAGTGGCCAGCTCCGTACAACAAAACTTGGAGGAACACGGACTTGCATAGTCTTAACTTGGCTTCATTGCAGTCGTTATTGGCTATAGGGATCACATACTACTTCTAATAATTGTCAATATATTGCTGAGATAAGAGTACTTAAGTTTAAACAGGGCATTCACTTATTAGACTTATTTCCTCTATTTTGAACTTATTAATATTTAACCGAGGGAATCGGTGGTTTAGTATCTTTACATGTACATAGGTACAATAGAGATGAAAGAGGACTCCATCTACCTGTTTCAAACTGATGGAGCTTATGGAACATTAGCCCTTTTTACTCTTTGCCCGTCCCTTTCATTAAACATTACAGAACCATTATAAATCATAACCCTTTGTGCCCTTACTATATGTTGGCTCCTATTCATTCCATCTTCTTTTTATCATTGCAGCTGGTTCTAATTTTTTGTTTTTATTCTTTTATGAAATTAAATGTATTTTTTTTGCCTCGTCTAATAGTGAGTGGGGAGGTAAAGAGACCTCCTGTGCTTGATTTTCTTCTTTTTTTTCCTCCCAGTTCTTCTAAGCTTTTACATATGAAAAGGGATTTTGTGGCTTCGTTTGAACCTGGTTTCTCTCATCTTTTCAGAGCTCTGTGATTTTTCACCTACCCTTAAAGGCTGAATGGGCCTGCTATACCATTAGAATATTATTTCATATAATAATGTTGGTTTATTTGGCTATATTATAAATAAGCTACATGTTCAAGCTGAACAACCAGGCAGGATTTTAAACTTAAAATTAGATAACGTTTTCCTTATTACTTAATAACTTTGTTTTAAAAATATGAGTCAGTTCCTGATGATATTTAATACTTAATTTTCCAATGAAATGCTACTTAAATTAAAGATGAGCTGAGATACGGTTGCTGGCTATCCGCTAAATCCTATTTGAGCTTGCTTAGCTGGACGACTATGCGTTCAGTTCAGTTAGTTTAAAGTTGTTTTATCAACAACTTTTAAGTCATCTAAATTGTTTCAGTTTATTAAGTGCAAAGTTTATCATTCTATTGGGGATAGTTTCCTCTCTTAGTCCTTAAATTAAATTACCATAAATTACGATTGCAAACATGGGAATATTATAATTCAAAACAAGGTGAATGTTCATATATCACACAATCAAGGTTTTGTTGATTTTTCTGTGTAAAAAGCCATTGTTGAATATAAACCTTACAATTGTGGTTTAAATGTGTACTAGTAACATATGACGTGTAATGTTAAATACGTAAATCATGATTGGGTATTTCCTTAACTGAAACTTAGCTTCCTAGTAGATAGTAGGCTCAGAAATAAATATGTAATTATCACTGCTGTAAATATCAACAATTATTGGTATAAGAAGAAAACTTACTAACCCTACCGTGGTTTTCCATTTCTATTCATCCTTAATACACGCTGCAATGACTAATTATATCGTAGTTGTAGCTTTGGTATATATTTTGCTATTCGTGAAGAATTTCAGAGAATTAGCGTTACTCGTTACATAGCCGAAGTACGGTACAGGATAGCCTGGTTGATTAAGGATTTGAAATATAAATCAGGAATTTCCAGCCTTCAAATTACAGAAAATAGTATCAACTTTTACTAGCCGACTATTACTAATAATAATTAGGCACGATTTTTGCATGGTAGATCCAGAAATAAAACTAGCCCCATGAAAATCCTCAAAATACTACCTCAAAAATAAATTAAGTATTTTTGAAAAATGAGCTATAATATTGAGTAGCGTACCGTAGATCTTTACGTAATAATATTCGGGCTTAAGTGGATTATAATTACGTAAAGTCATTAATGGTTAATCATAATATTTTTTACAACCTCAGTTTCATATATAGAGATAATATTTATTATGACAGTTTCACATGATGCCAGAAATAAAATGCACCTTTTCACAACTAAGGAAGGGTAAAATATAAATCTGTTAGTTGTAATTAAAATGTAAATATTATGCATCGCAGTAGGCTTCTATTTAGGGCTAATGAGATTGAAGAACCTTGAGTTGAAATTTTTTTGATTACGGACTAAAAAGGTTCCATTGGCCACCTCGGAAAGTGACGCACTTTATACGCCAGTACATGAGAGATCCATTGGTAGAGTTTTTCCATTTTATGGATTCAAAGCGGAAAACAGTGGCACTGAAAGGTAAAGCGTAGGAGTGGTGCGGCCTGGGCAATTAACCCCGTCGCTACCGTGTGAACAGGCAATTAGTAGCTCAATATCGATCCCGCTCCCACATTTTAAAGCCTATGCCCTCTTAAGTGCTAATTAACACTTGGCTAGTTGCAGTTTATACTCCCACTAACACCACTGCCGCTGGAGGGCTTTTCATGGCCTGTCGACAAATTGTGCAGTATAGGTTATATGAGCATGAAATTCCACTTATCTTTGAATAAACACGTTGAATAAGCTGTTGGTTTGCTGCTGCGTAACTCCCACATCACTTGGAGAATGATGCAAAAATCAAGTTAAGCGTTTTGCGTCACACAATTAAGAGTTTGGTTACGTCTGTGAAAACGAGTTTATTGACTTTTTGTCCGCTATAGCTCCATACAGCTACAATATATATTATTAATCGGGACGTCGAGATCTTCAATTAAATAAACTCTTCTTAATATGATAACAAAATAATTATATTTTAATTTAAAGTGATAAATTAATAATTGACCTTATTATTTCAGCAAATGGAACTACTATGCAAAAAGCAATGGTTGGGTTCCAAAAGATGTTGCTTTGTAATTGAGCAAACCTTCGAGATTGTGAGAATACTCTTCACAAAATAAAAGATATATGACATTTCATGCAAATATGGTTATATTTCCTATGTCTTAATATGTCACCTTCATGTAATGTCTCTAGCATGAAGAGGCCCCTTACAAACACAGATATGTTCGAAAACACAAGGGTTCTGCTATTGAAAACATGACAAAAAACAAAGCACAACCAACAAAACCATAAAAAGCCCAATGACTTTATTCAGTGAATGTACTACTAAGACCAAAGGGAGAAACTCTTCATTAAAATAGATTCGGGACAATAATTCTTCGTCTGTTGGCCAATCTGTTTTCTGGCTGCTCCAAAGGTGCAATTTAATTTGCATAAGTACATTCAACTGCACCTCCGGTTACGGCTTTTAGCTATAACAACGGGCAGTGCTTGAGGAACGATTAGCATAAATCTAATGTTATTTGAGTCCACAGTGGAAATCGCCAGTTTAACATTCCTATCGCCAATTTAACTTTTTCCAATATTTGTAACTTATTTGTTAAAAAAGACATTGTTAGTGAGCCACGTGGTTTATCAAATGAAATAAATAATTTCTTTTGAAAACTACTGATTTTTTATTTCACAATAACTAATTAAATACTTAAGAAACGCAACTGTAGCCCCTCCTCTTGATGTTGTTTATTTTACATGATTATTTAGATTCTTTAATTTAACAATAGGTTTCTCCGGACACTCCTGAAACATACCGAGGAATTATAAAATACCTAGAAGAATCCAAGGCTGATTTTCATACCTACCAACTAAAGCAAGAAAGATCGCTGCGGGTGGTGATTAGAAACCTGCATCCCACAACACCAGCGGACGAGATAGAAAAGGAGCTGATAAGTTTAGGGTACAAGGTTCGCCAAATCACGAATGTCCTCCGTGAGGAGAGACAAGAAAATGATACAAGTATCAAGAAACCAATGCCCTTATTCTTTGTCGAACTAGAGCGAACAGCTGGAGTGGAGAAAATCTACGAGCTTAACCACTTATACTACACAAGAGTACAGGTCGAAAAGCCTTACCCGAAACGAGACATCGTCCAATGCCATAATTGCCAGGCATATGGGCACACAAAATCATACTGCTACCACCCTCCCAGGTGTGTAAAGTGCTGTGGGCAGCACAAAAGTGAATTGTGCAAGAAGACCCTAAAATCACCTGCTGTATGCGTGCTATGTCAGCAAGGCCACCCGGCAAACTATAAAGGCTGTGAGGCTTATAGAATTCTAAAGTCCAGAAGTGAACAACGTCGTCGTCCTGAAGAAGAAAAATCAGCCACAGGTAGCCCAAGAAGCGCCCCCACCAGAAGTTTGAGGCCTTCAGTCTCTTTCGCTGACGCAGTTAGGAACAGAGAGCAGCCACAGGCACTGCCCACTCCTCCTCCGCAAGTTCTTCTTTCCCAGCACTCCGCTCATCCCAGCAACCAGCAAACTCTATCCCATCCTCAACCACACATCTCGCATATCCCGCCACCTTCAAGCTCTTCAGATCTCACCAGCCTTTTAACCTCATTCCTTACAGAGTTCAGAACCCTAATTACACCTCTCATTTCCCTTCTTACAAATCTTGTCTCCTACCTTATCCCCGTTAAAGAAAATCCATAAGTGGATCCTTCCGACTCCTTATCCATTCTCCTTTGGAATGCGAATGGTGTTCGCACCCACACTAACGAACTGACAGCACTACTCCATGACAAAAACATCGATGTAGCTCTTATTACTGAAACAAGACTTACAAGTAAACGACCATTTACCGTTCGACAGTACCAGACTTATCGAACTGATCACCCAGATGGAAGAGCTCATGCAGGTACCGCTGTCATTGTCCATAACTCCATATCCCATCACATAGTTCCTTTGGTAGCACATGATTTCCTTCAATCCACTGCAGTGTCAATCACCACCCTCACTTTTCCCCTCACTCTAGCATCAGTGTACTGCCCTCCCAATAAATCCATTCCCGATTCCCAATTCATCTCCTTTCTAGACTCCATCGGGCATCGTTTCCTTGTGGGTGGGGACTTTAACGCAAAGCACCAACACTGGGGCTCAAGATCCACAAATACACGAGGACGTGCTTTGCTGTCTGCACTCACACGGAGACATTGCTCCACTATCTCTCCTGACACAGCCACCTATTGGCCATCAGATCCCAACCGAAATCCAGATCTCCTTGACTTTTTCTTCTACAATAGTTTAGGAACACTAAAGTATTCACTCAAGCGCCTCGATGACCTCTCCTCTGATCATAGTCCTTTATTATTAACCATTTCCCTAAGACCAATTCACAAACTGCCTCCCCCTTCATTTATTAGGGGCCCAGTTGACTGGGACCACTTCTGTCAGCTTCTTACAGAGTCCGTAAACCTCAAATTATCCCTGAAAACATCCCAAGACCTAGACGATGCAGTGCATTCTTTCACTACTCTGGTCCAGAGGTCGGCTTGGGAGGCATCGTCACCCCATCGTCACCCAAGAATCCACAATCATAATCGTTTACCTCAACATCTCAAAGATCTAATCAAATCCAAACGCCGCTCTAGAACAGTGTGGCAAAGATCCCGGCATCCTGCTGATCGCCGCTCGTACAATCAGTACTGCCGATTGGTAAAGCGGCGATTGGCATCCTTCCGTTCTGATTCTTTCAATTCCTACCTCTCCTCTCTGTCTACCAGGGATAACTCCTTGTGGAATGTAACCAAAAAAATCCTAAAGTATCAACCTGTTTCACATCCACTCCGTCGTGATGATGGGTCCTGGGCGGCCTCGGATGGAGATAGGTCGGAGGAATTTGCTCTGCATCTTACCCATACTTTCACACCTCACCTTTCTCATCAAAGCCATACTCACAGCAAAACTGTGGAAGATTTCCTCACTTCACCTATTCCTCTCTCTCTTCCACCAAAAGCCGTTAATCCCTCTGAGGTCAAATACCTTCTGAAAAACTTACCTTACAGAAAATCCCCTGGATATGATCTCCTAACTCCTCAAATTCTCAAACAACTTCCTCCTAAAGCCATAACCTTCCTAACCTACATATATAATTGCATTATCCGAACGACACACTTTCCTCTCCTCTGGAAACATTCCATTATTGTCCTATTCGCCAAACCCGGTAAACCACCCAATGACGCCTCATCTTACCGTCCAATTAGCCTACTCCCTATCCTCTCAAAAATATTTGAGAAACTCCTACTAAAACGTCTACTTCCAATTGTTGAATCCAAAAACCTTTTTCCCACACACCAGTTTGGTTTCCGCCAACGACATTCCACTGCTCAACAAGGCCTTCGCGTTGTTGATCACATCTCCTCAGCCCTTGAAACCAAAAAGTATTGCACTGCTGCCTTTCTCGATATAGCTCAAGCTTTTGACAGGGTTTGGCACGCAGGTTTGATCTACAAGCTCAAAAGACATTTACCACAGACCCTTTTCCTAATCCTACAGTCCTACCTTTCAAACCGCTTCTTCCAAGTCCGCTGTGGCTTAGAATACTCTAACTACTATCCCATAAATGCAGGAGTTCCACAGGGCAGTGTCCTAGGCCCCATCCTCTATAACCTATACACCGCTGATGTCCCTTCTACTTCCAACACCTTCTTGGCTACATTTGCAGATGACACTGCAGTCTTGTCATCCCACCCAGACCCCGACATAGCATCCCATAACCTTCAAAAACACCTTGACGAGATCGAGTATTGGTGCAATCAATGGCGGATCAAAGTTAATGAAGCAAAATGCTCCCACATTACCTTCACCCTTTGTCGCAAGACTTGTCCATTAGTTTATTTTAATTCTATTCCTCTCCCAGTAACCGAGACAGTACGGTACTTAGGCTTCCATCTCGACAAACGACTGACCTGGAACCCACATACGAGACTAAAAAGACAAGAACTAAACAGACGCTTTGGACAACTGTACAGACTACTTCAAAGGACATCCCATCTCTCAATAGAAAATAAACTACTAATCTACAAAGTTATACTTAAACCAATCTGGACATACGGAATAGAGCTATGGGGGACAGCAAAAAAGTCGAAAATTAGCGTATCCAATCCTTTCAATCCAAAGTCCTGAGAACAATAGTAAATGCCCCTTATTATGTCAGCAACAAAACCCTTCATAACGACCTTAATATACCCTACATTCTAGAACTCATCCCTTCCAAGTTTATGAAATTCCACAGTAGCCTTTCCAACCACCCTAATCCTGTAGCACAGTCTTTGCACTGCGCCACTCATCCCTATAATCCTCCTCGGAGACTGAAACGGCAGTGGCCTCGTGACCTGCTATAATCGCGTGACAGTGGGAGTCCTGGCAATGGCCAATTTCTCCAATCATGTCCTAGTATGAATGAGCGAGTGAATGATGACTGTAAATATGGTATGAATGAGATCATTTATCTGTATTATTATTGCCTTATAAAAGGCAGATTGTAATTATTTCACAATAAAGTTCTGATTTGTTAACGTAAAAAAAAAAAAAAATTTAACAATATTAATAAAGTTTGTTATTAAAAAATTATGGCAAGGCCTAATGGTTTGGAATTTGTGTACTGCAGCATATTCTACGCCTGTATACAGAATACAAACGGCTTTTATTATCAAATCCGATTATTATACCCAACAGTAGCAAATGGTGTAGTGCAATTTATACAATGGTTCATCCATCTCTCCACTACTCTTGTTACCTACTTCTATGACCTCCAATCATATTTCTTACTCTGCTTGTACCACCTTTATGCACCCAAATATATCAAGTCTATATTTCCACATACCTTTGTCGGGACTCCCGCTGATGGACGAGAAGAAATAATTGTTCGGTCCATGACCTTAATGGTGGTCTAGTCGATCTTCCGCCAGGGGTCTGCCAGCATTTTTTATTTTATCTGACTCATCAGACTGAGATCATCGAAGAAGGTGTGCCGGAAAAAAGGATCATCTCAACGGAATCTAGACCAAAGCATCTCTTTACAAACCTAAGTTATGTGGGGAAATCCCAAGCAAGCATCATTGGCTCACATCCCCTCCTCAAAGCCCTAAACCACATAACTAACTTCACAAAACTTCTAAAGAAAACAACTTCATCGATTCCAGTTCTTTTCCTCCTCAGTCAAAAACTTGTATTTGATTCTAGATCAAATTCTATCTTGGAAAGACCGAATCAACCATCGAGCTACATGCGCCTTCGAACTGCTCAATCGTTCCAGCCACCTCTTCACACATCATAAGCACCCATTCTTAGTATCTTCTTTGGTCTTCCCTGTTTCCGATTGTGTGGTGTTTGGCGACTTACCTGAGGATCTCAAAGCTCAGGTAAAGTGCTTGATGTTAGGTTACTAAAATGTATAATCTAAGGAATGGCAAACTTGGCAGGGCTAAACCGAGTTGGGATGGTTGTACCTTAACTATAACAATTTGTACTTTCTTGGATCCCTTCCTTATCGTACCATCATGACTAAAAAACTCACTTACCTTTACAATCTCCCATTCAAATCATCTACCAACTCTTTTCTCGTTAACCAGGTCGCCCCCATTCCTCCTGCATTTTCCTTCCCTTTTAGCATTATTTTCTCATCCATGCCGTAAACCCATGAAGCTCCACCTCAATGAAAACTCTTTTTGTTTTCATTCAAAAAAAGGAAAGCTTGAAAAAGCGTCTAAATGGCAACCAGAAGGGTTTGAAATAAAATCAACATTTATTTAATAGCCAATAGTCATTTAAAAGTAAAAAGTGGTGTTCATTTCATCATCAAAAAATATATTTTAGTTTGTTGAATTCTTTGGCATTGCTTTTTGGTCTGGCACTAGTGAAAAATTCCCAACGTGGAACTTCCAGACTGGTGAAGTATAACAAGATTTATGCAAGTTTCTTTTTGTACATAAACTGACAGAGGAAATGGTAAAGTGTCGTAAATAAGGGTTATGGATGCGACGTACACATGACAACGATACATTACACTTAGTGAGACTGATACGGCGTCATTAAAAGTTATTTTCTGGCCTGCGGCTTTGTCATGCAATGTGCTGAATTACATAAACAGATTCTAATTTGTCACGTTAGGTTATAGTTATCAGTAGTAATGAGCTTCTTAACGCCGAACGTTTCATAGTTACCCTCCGGCCTCGGTAATTCCATTCATGATTATTATAATTGGACAACAGTTGTGCGTGCCAGATTGTAAAACTGAAAAATGGCGAGAATCTCTACAAAATAGCAGATGATGGTGTGGTGGGATTAATAAACCTGTACCATAAATGCCCTGATGGATTAAATATGATTATGTTGAACTTATTATGACCACTGAGCATGCAGACTCACATTCAGGCCAAATCGCCATTACTCCTTACTTGTTGAAATAGAGGTCGGTATCACGTATTTTTTAATATCTAATAGGTTGTGTTGGGGGCCAAGGTGCACAAAATTAAAAATATCAATAATAGTGAAATCCCCGAGCACCCTAGTAAAATATGCCGATTCCGTTACCTCTCATTGTAGTACAACTCGAGCTGCAGGCAATATTGAACAATAATTACTCTAATAATTGAATAGAAAGGGCATCTGAAAATAGAATTGTAACAGTGCAACTTCATCTAAAAAATGCTGTCATAAACCTGATATTAATGAATTGTGAAAGAAAATAATAATAATAATGATAATGCAAAATTAAATCACAAAAATCAAATTTGGCTAAAGCTTAACAATAAATTTATTTGAAAAATAATGCATACATATATAATGCCAAACCACATTAATTCCAATTTTCTTTTCATAAACAAAATAAAATCATGAACCTTCTAAGTTAATAATTAAATTCAACTTAACAAAATAAAATTCTAAGTTAATAATTAAATTCAATTTAACAAAATAAAATTGCGAATTTTCTAATTAATAACTAATTCCTAGTTTAATTTTGTTTTGGAGAGAGAGAGAATAGCGCAAATAAAAATTGTTGGGTCTGACCTCGCAATCTGTGATAATGTCGTCGTCTTCTTCTCAGTGTTGAACCTGGCAATTTGATGCAGTGTCGGCAGTCCTCTGATAAAACGAAATCTCAAGTTGGATTTCTCCAACTTCCACATCCCAATTGCGTGCGAAATCATTCGCAAATTTTGAGAATGTAAAGGCCGTTCAGGCAAGATGGCATAGTTTCAATGGCTTGATCTAGCAATACTGTCTTAAGATAATCCTTTACGTACACGTACAGTAAACAATAACAACTCTTCCCTAACTCTCTCTCTCTCTGCCGTCTCTTATTTATTGTGTCTCTCTCTCTCACACACATTGCTCTTTTCTTATCGATATCAAATCCCTAACATCAACATAAACAAAACAAACCAAATTTATTTCACAACTCATTTATATAAAAAAAAATTTTTTTTTATTTTCGATTTACGTAATTAAATAATATCAAAATAAAGGAATTCTACTCAATTCTATTTACATTATTTTAGTCGGCCCTTTCATACATACCGCTAACAGGTTGGATAGAAAATAATTTCGGTTTTTTTGTGTGAAATAAAACTCAATTATTTCTATGCAAAAAATGAACTTCAATCTCTCAAATATCTTCAAATCCGTTCGACGGCCTTTTGCCATATTTTTGGTTACTTCATGATCCCGCACTTATAGAACTTCTTGTCCTTATAAGTAAAAAACTCAACTAAGTGCGATTTGAGGTCATCGTTATTACTGAAACTTTTACCATTTAAGAAGTAAACTTCGAAATAAATGATAATCCGATGGTACAACGTCAGGGCTTTATGGAGGATGCGACATCACTTTCCAACCAAGCTCCAATAGTTTCGTACGTGCTGTTGAAGATCAGTGAGGCCTTGCATTGTCGTGGTGGAACCCAAATAACGACCTTCTTAACAAGTCCAGGACCTTTTATATGATTATCAAATGTTGTGTGTGATATCTCGCACAGTTAATGACGATTCGACTCAATTATAGCTTTCATTTTGTCATCATCAACTACAGAAGGTCGACCAGAACGTTAGTCATCTTTCAGTGAAAAATCTCCAGAACGAAATTTTTTAAACCAATTCTGACACGTGCGTTCTGTTAAAAAATCAACATCATAAACTTCACATATATCTTTGTGAGCCTCAGCCGCTTTCTTGCCTTTATGAAAATAAAAAAGTAAAATGTTTCGAAAATACTTATTTTTGCACTCCATGTTAAAACGGACCGTAAACTGACAGTTGTAAACAAAATTACACGGAATTTCTTTCTATAGCAACCTAAAGGTATTGACTACTAAATCTCAAAAGAAAAAAATTCTAACATTGGCGAAAAAATAACAACCAGAAGACCGGGAGGAGGGGTGAGTTTCCGTACCCTAAAATGCTCCAAAGTCACACGGTCAGGTATACATTTTCCTTCATTTGGGACTGACTGGGTTCTGAACGGGAAACCTTTAGTACAGGCGACGAAGGCCAAAAATCGCCGATTAGAAAAATAATTCGTATACTTCTGGATTTTGGTACAGTTGTTCATTGTGTCAGGTAAATAGTGTTTTATACAACATACCCCCGCAATAGCCCCCGCAGGTGGGGGGGGAGGTCCAGTTTGATGATGTTTGATTTTTCTCAAATATCTCGGGAATTATCAAATTTTAACTAAAGATACTTCATGTACAAAATTAAACTGCTCAAAATGTCCTATAAGGACGGTTATATTCTTGTTTTTCATAGAGTCAATAGTCAGGGAGATAGAGGGGAGTGAAACGTTAGTTTTTGTTAAAAATTGTGGAAGTGATTACTTTTTTACATCTATAACTTGAATTATTGGGTAGCTTCATTAATTATTTTTATATAATAAATAATATTTGAAGTAACGTAAATTGTAAATAACTTTAAAAGGGTTACAAACTTCGCAAAAGTCAGTGAAAACCTTTTGGTGCTGACTAATAGTGTTTATTTTCCCTGATTGGGACGCTCTGCGATTATGTTGGGAAAAAGTTTCGTTTGTGATGCTGCGGGAATTTCGGTTTGAGAAAGGCAACATTGACAAGAAGCGACGACAAAACTGGAATTCTTCAATCTTCAAGGTAAGAAAAAAGTGTTTGTTCATATTTCTTTCAGAAAAAACTATTCCAGACCTCAAAGTGCAGTAACACAAACTGAATTACCACAACCGTCCGCGTTACAAAAGAGATTTGATTTTAAATGTCGGTGCTTCATTGGTGCTCAATCAGTCGATGAAGAGTTTAACGTAAAGAAAAGAAAAGAATTGTTGCCTAGGCGTCAACAAGTATATACTGTCTGAACTTCTACATATGATGAACACCATAGAATATCCAATGAAGTGGTATTCCTTCATACTTGGCCCATCGGGTTGTTCTGAAGAGAGTAAAGAAGTGTTCTCAGTTCTGTTATGTTACGAACTGAACTAAACGCTCCCCTTGTTGAGGTTTAGAGGTGCTCTAGCCAGTAGATATCCAAATGTGTTTGAAGGAGACAAACCTAAAACTAACATGGCTAAAACAACAGTCTAGGAAAACCTACTGTACGTATGTACAGTCGTGCTTCAGTAAAAGGGGTTTGGATCGAAAAAGCTTCACGGAATCGTCTTTTGTCTGCGTATTTTCACCGCCGTCTTGGGGGTACACCGATAGAGTTAGAATTGTTGGCCAGTATTGCAAAATACCCGACAATGAGAAGTAAAAAAGTAAACTGAAGTGTTAAGAGATAATAAAAAAATTATATTTAAGACATTACAGTAAATGTTTTTTAAGTTGCAAAAGTTGTTAAAAAACCCCTTGAAATTACTACGAGATAACTATTGACTATTACTACGAGATAAGATACCATGTACAAAATAAAAAATGAAAAAGGTGCTAGCAGCCATCTATAAATGTACTTTAAAAAATATATTTAAATGAATATTCCCAAGCTAACAACTTATCTCTGGATGATAGGGAGAAGTGTTGAATTTGAGGGTTTCGAAGGCTCTTTCAAGGATGAAGCATGGTAGATATTAGGAGGAAGAGAATTCCGGGGAGCAAGGAAGGAATGGTCGAACGTTGCAGTTTTCTGGGAAGAAGTATAGTGGGCAGATAGACGGGATCAATTCTTGTGTTCCGTTAGTATATTAAGGATATTGTTTATATTAGGGGGGTGCAGAGAATTGACGGTTTGGAGAATGTAGGAAACTAGGGAGTATTGTGAACGCAAGGAGTGGAAGAGCCTTATCTAGGCCTAGAGATGGTAGACGGTGGAGTCCCGAAAAAAAATACGAAATAACTATAATTTTTAATTGTATGTTTAAAAAATACAACTTATAATTGTTGTGAAAAAATGTATTTTGATTAACTACTTTGTAAAATAAAAATGAGTTTTCTTTCTATACAACATTTGTATAGTAATATTGATAAAATCAATGAACCATTAATTAAAACAAACAATGGTTTGCAAACAGTCACCCTAAAGCTGGCAATTGACTAAACCGAAAAATCGTTTACCACCCGATTGGAACAGGAGGCATTTACTTGCAAGATCAATAAAGAAGACACTTATTGGGTTTATTACCTCTTACTAAATTAAATAGCCTTTTGTTAATGGTCATTTAGCATTGCCTACAGTTACTTGTCCAACTTTACCTAGCCTTCTGTAATTTGGCCTATTTCGAACATGGTTATGTTAATGAAGAACTTCAGAATATTCGCGGTTCACAAGGGCTTATGGTTGGCACACAGTTCGGTTCTCGGCTCCCATAAAGGTTTCTGCTTAGCGAGTGGGCAGATCGGGGTTCATTCCGCCTCGTGAGGAAAAATATAGACGAGAGGACTCAAATGACAAATGGACGGGTGAACCCCAATGAGAGGTCCTACATTTTGACTAGAAAATCTCTTTATTTCATATATGAGTGGATTATGTGTTTTGATTTTGGCATTAGTTGATGAAAGAAAGACGCTGGATTCTCATTAAATTTATTAATTCACTAGAGATATTTGTTAATGATAGCAACATTTCAAATTACTTAAGTAGCAACAAAGTAAATAATATCACTATTAGTTAATTGATGTGGAAGTTTTTTAATTTACATACTTGGTGTGAGGTAATTAGAGGATGGCAGAAAGGTGCCATTTGTTTACCGTACATTTAATGTGAATTATCTTGTGGTTTGTGGTGAAGTAGCTGTTGATCAAGAAAACGGACAAAGGAAAAGGTAAGCAGTTGATTTTGTTGAAGTATAAACATTATTTTATTGTAAAATCGATAGTTTTTCTTGTTCACTCTATTATAACCTCGCGAACATCTGTGTGTTAACAGTAGTAACCTCTGTGAGTGTAATAGAATTAAGTTTAACCTAGTTTGCTGTACATTGTGATACCGCTAATTAATGTTGTGTTCATTAAAAGCATAAAATTGCATCAGTGGGTAATTCTTTTCAAATTACATAAACAGGTTATGGGCCCATCTGTGGTGCCTATGGCAATCGTATTGTTGTCATCTTCAATTTTCCTCTTTTTGCTCTTCCATGGTGAACCGGATGTGGTAGTAGCAGATATCCATATTAAAGATGAACAAGGAGAATTTAAATGTAAGTTAGGCACATACTCCTGCTTTAATGTCCCACTGATTGCATCCCACACTTTAAGCTTACCATCCTGACCGGAGTATACAAAATAGCGTCCACAATCAGAAAATAGTGAGAAATCTTTCACCATTATTACGGATATTCAAACCCTGCTTCTAAAAAAATAAGCTGGTTAACCATGTGTGTAAGAGTACATAACCGAGAAGGCGCTGTACATTGTGATACCGCTAATTAATGTTGTGTTCATTAAAAGCATAAAATTGCATCAGTGGGTAATTCTTTTCAAATTACATAAACAGATTTCCTATAAAATATCACAAATACCATTAAGAATGGCACTTATGGTTCTATCTAAACCAGAAGCCTTTCAGTTGGAAGCAGATTCAGTGATTCAGGCTTCGCTTCATTCCTCCTTAAATTGATCTATTTTGACAAACCAAGGGTGCCATCGCTATCGATGGACTGCACCTTATCAAAGAAATGTAGCCTTTATTCTTGTCACCTCTGCAATCCTCTTCCAAACCTTTTTGAAACAGAACTGCCCACGTTCTTTTCTAGCCGAGTGCTATTGATAGAGCCATAAAGTCATTAATGAATCACTCTCCCGTTAGTGACGGTAAGTAGTATTGAGTCACGCCCAGTGGGTCCTGTGTGTGTAGAGAGAGACGATACGTTTATTGCTGAGTCAGCAGGGAGTCCATCCTTCCTCTACTCTTTCCAATGTTGTCCTATGATAAAGTCGAGGAAATGATCTAACCCATAGGGAATTTATATTCGGCAACTCCTCGAAATGTGGTAATAATGTCTAAGGTGAAATACGAAACTGCCAATTTACTTATTGCCGATTAACTATTTATTTATTTGTTGAAAATGTGATTTTGAAAAGTGTGAGCACAATGAACTACTTTACTTTATGTTAGTTTAGATGTGCTCATTTTACAAAGTTATACTTAAGCCAATCTGGACATACGGAAGAGAGCTATAGGGGACAGCAAAAAAGTCGAATATCAACCTTATCCAATCCTTTCAATCAAAAGTCCTGAGAACAATAGTAAATGCCCCTTATGTCACCAATAAAACCCTTCATAACGATCTTAATATACCCTATATTCTTGAACTCATCCCTTCCAAATTTATGAAATTCCATAGTGACCTATCTAACCACCCTAATCCCGTAGCACAGTCATTGCACTGCTCCACTCATCCCTATAATCCTCCTCGGAGACTGAAACGGCAGTGGCCTCGTGACCTACTATAAATGCGTGACAGTGGGAGTCCTGGCAATGGCCAGTTTCTCCATTCATGTTCTGAGCGTCTGTGGCTCTCGCGCTCCTGGTCAGCCTCCACTGGCTCGTATCCGGTGCTGCGGACGGCGGAGCGTGGGGGGCTTCCCAAGATTCCGCTTCCTCCTTCGTTTGTGAGGGTGGCAACAACCATATGGACTTATGGGCTGTTTGTTAATATTGTATGAATGTGGAGTGAATGATGAATTGTAAATATGGTATGAATGAGAACATTTATCTTAATTACTTATATCCTATTAAGCATTAAGGCAGATTGTAATTTCATCCTTATAAAGTTGATATATATAAAAAAAAAGATGTGCTCACAATCGTATACACTCACAATAGTTATTTCAGAAACGTGTTGGGTGGGCTGTAAGCATATTTGGATAATGTTTTTCACTTTCTACGGGCTTACCAAATCCCATACAATTTAGTCCTTAAATTGTTTTACAAAAATAACCGGGAAAACAGTGAGACTACAGATCTTTTAATTTATGAAATCAATTCAGAGACGTTTTTCATTTTAATTATAATCTTTGACACGCCTTTTCTTTGTTCATGCAATTGCCTTGTTTTCTAAACGATGTCAATTCAATATTTTTTTAAATACACTACTCGCCACAAATCCGTCAATTAAATATATAGAAATTACGACAAACATTCTTTAAAAAGATACAAACTCATTTATTTATTTACTTTAATTGATACAATAAATAATTTAAGTATAAATTGTATATGGATCCGCTATGTTGCAGTTGTAAATTCAATTTAGGCCATACTTCATATGTTCTTTTAGTTTTCATAGGTTTTTTTGTATTTTGCCCTACAATATAATAAATATCGGTTGCTTGAACTGTTACATGGATAATATTGTGCTCTGTACAATGCAAATAAATAATTTTTTTATATTGATGCTATGTACGAGTACATACTTACATAGACAATAAAGGTCTATACAAAAATATACCCAAATACTTAATCCCGGAAAATACCTAAAAAAGATAACCAAACTATGTTTCAAGTTAAATAAGAGATGAATGGGTGTATTTACAGAAGATTTAGGCTGATGCAGTCGTAAATGGTATGTGGAAATGCCTCCACTAATAAATTTAATGAATAATAATTTTCTTTCATCGACCAAAGCCGACTTCTCAATAAATAATCCTCTCATACAAAAATAAAAATCAGTTATTCCAAAAAAAGGTTTCGGAGCCATAAATTATTAAATCTCTATTTGATATTCTGGTGTATTTGGTTTTTTTTTATTTGTTCAAAAGTTGGTTTTCAGTGAACGAGAAAAGTTTGAATAAATTAAGTATGAAAAAAATACGATAAAAAGTTTCTAAAAATTTCGTGATAGTGTTACTTTACTTTCTATTTCAGTTATTTTGTTTATATAATTTTATGGAAAACAAATTGATAAACGCTGGGGACTTGAAAGCCCTAAAAATGTCAGTTTGAAGTGTTATTATTATGAGGCGTATCCAAGCTTTAGTGAAGAGAAGTTTTGAAATGTGTGCGGCTCATACATTCGGACATGGAGAGGCTCTATTCGGTATCACATGTCCGACATGTCACTACAATTACAACCGCTCTAAATTGTTGCGGTTGTGGATTAATTTTCAAATTTAAATTTGTGAATATTAACTTTATTTTTATTTCCATCTACGTTTTGGTACGAGTGTCGTAAAACACTCTAAATGAATTACAAGAAAATAGTTAAAGGAATAAGACACAAATAAAAAAAATGA
Source organism: Acanthosoma haemorrhoidale (assembly GCA_930367205.1). Lineage (NCBI taxonomy): Eukaryota > Metazoa > Arthropoda > Insecta > Hemiptera > Acanthosomatidae > Acanthosoma > Acanthosoma haemorrhoidale. The sequence goes on along the minus strand of OV884009.1, from coordinate 115,556,497 downwards.
ATTCTGTCGAAATAAAGCAATAGACAGACAAATAGGGAGTGATTGTACGGCCCAGTCGTCTGTCTAAATCTAATATTTTAATTAATTTGAATATAAATATATGCAAATAATAAACGGCATCAATATACATTATTAAATACATTTATCAAACTATTAAAATGAAATAATTCAAAATCCTAGTTAATACTCTAGGGATGAGCCCTGTTGAGGCCTAAATTAAAGGACTAAACAGTGGATAGTCGTATTATAGCCAAGTTGGCTGTATTTAATTACAGGGTGATAGGAATGGACCCCCCAAGGGGAAGAACCTTGCTAGGTAGGCTGAAAAATTACTCTGGAAAAGGAAATAGATGGAAATGTCAGACTGGTTGGGGAAAACTGCACTCAATAAAATTACAGAAGGCTGTAAACAAATGAAGCAGGAAATTTTCAATTCCTCTTTTTCCTCTGCGTATGATATTTATTCAAGGGATCTCAATATTGAACTCTTTGAAGTTGTTCCTGATTTACATAGATTAAAAAATAAAGTATCTTACCCTTTAATAATAACTTAATAACGAAAGTTAAACATACCCATCTATGTCTATATAGTGCCAACCTCAAGAACTTCAAATTGAAAAGAAAAAAAAAATTTTTTCTTTCACCTTCAATAAATTCAATTAGGATTATGAAAATATAGCCAGGTAGGAACAAATTGAACAAAATTGCAACCCCATTAAACTAAGATGATTAATACGAAATGCCTAGAACGTTATCTATATCTTACAGCATCAACAACTGTTCCACATGAATTGGCGGAACCAAACACAAAAATATTTCAAATTACATGGCTATAAGTGTCCTGAATATATTATCCATTGTTGTTGAAAGATTATTACTGAAACATATCACACGACAAAATCTAATTATTGATGATGAGGTGGGTTGAGAGAATACTCCACCGTTGAACGATTGGCTTCCTTTAAAAACTTTAGGAAGGAGGACCTCAAACCACCTCATGTCCTTGGGATGTTTGATAGCATTACTTATAGATTTTGGATATCGACCTTTGTATATTATATTGCCAGTTCTTGTTTCTATTCTTGTAATATACCAACTATTTCTCCCCTTTCATTCCTTGTTATGCTGACGTGCATATGATGTCTATATAATAGTCCTTAATAAATTTGATGAAAATCTAACATATTTTTTACAACAACTGCACCAAAGCCGATGTGAATTGATTGTGAGTTTTTGAAACTGGTCCTATTTCTTAGGTCAAATCCATCTTAGGCAAACTGAGAACAAATAGAGAGTGGATGGAGACTTGATACCTGTGGGCCTGACATATTTCCGATAAAGCCGCTGCTTACTGCAGCTGTTCCTGAACCATTCCAATCTTCACATGTCAATAACATATTATCAAATACAGCTAGAATTAGTATTATTCTTCTTAGCCCCCTTTTTTATTCCAATTGTGTATTATTTTACTCCTGTTGTAACTTAGACATTTTTGGGGGTATTCTTGGTTTCATTTTCATAACCTTCCCATGTTTACCCCATGTCATATGCCTGGAAGTTCGCTTTTCAATATCAAATGTAGCTATTTTCTTATAAATAAATTATATAGCTTTTTTCATAAATCGTTTGGAAGTGTTATGGTTCCAGCAGTTGTTCAAATCGAATAATTAGTTCGTAAAAAAAAAAAAAAAATTGTTTTTTTTAATCGAAATAGAATAAGGTATCAAATTATGTCATTGATCCCCTAATTATCAATATGTAATTTTTGTTTTTGTTTTTCAAACTGAAAATTACAAGTCGTTAAAACTTTGATATCTTGCATTTGAACGAATTTGAAGAAATATTATTGTTACTAAGAAGATATTTGGTTGTTCAGCTCAGATGCAGCTTCTCTCTAAACGGTGAAGTTGCGGATCCTCGCCACCGTGTGACGACGTCAGACAGTGGAGTTTGACCAGTAGATGCAATAGGCGACTGACTGATGGGCAGATGGACTGGCTGTCGCACTTGGCTTGAATTATTTTGTTTATTTCCTTGTGTAAAATGCGCCGGGGATCCGTGACCTGCGGAAAGGTTGAGTCGACACAAGATGAGAAGATACAGCTGAGTGGGATAAAGAAAAATTGGGGTTGCTAGCGTGAAGGCTTAAGCAGGCAGAGGAACCAGGGGAGCTGAAAATACACGGGTTGGCTAGAAGTCACCAACCATGCAAAATTTCATCACACGCGGCCCAGTGAGTCGCTATATTTAAGAATACATGAAGAAGTTGCATATGCATAAAAAGCTGTTTTATGCAAACAAAACGTCATATTACTTCAAAATGGTTTAGTAAACAAATACTGCAATTCCCCTGAAAAACGTTTTGGCAAATGATCTACACACTGTTGATACAGATTTTATTTAGCGACTAATAGTCCTTTATATGGATAATTAGTTCTACTCTTACTGTACCCCCTTCATTCAGTCCATCTGTGTTAAGACACAATTTAGTCGATAATCGATGCAAAAAAAAGTATTCATTATTACATTGATTGTAACCTAAATTGTTTTTTTTAACAATACGTAGACGTAACAAAGGGCGTAGAGTGCAGTGAATCAAGCGAGACTTGTGGTGCTCGACAACCCTTTAAATTTTCCTGAAAAAATACACTTTATGTTTGACCAAAAATAATTCTCTCAAACCAACTTGATCACTAAATAATGCTTTAAGGAGAAAACACAATTCTATCAAACCAACTTGATCACTAAATAATGCTTTAAGGAGAAAAAATAATGCTATCAAACCAACTTGATCACTAAATAATGCTTTAAGCAGAAAACACAATTCTATCAAACCAACTTGATCACTAAATAATGCTTTAAGGAGAAAAAACAATACGCGATTTCTATTGTTAGCCCCTAAAAATTTCTTTACTTAAGAGAGATATGCTTTTATTGTGCTAAAATTACAATCTGCCTTGCTAGGCAATAAGTAATTAAGATATACTATCATTCATACCATATTTACATTTCATCATTCACTCGCTCATTCATGCAATATTTACAGACAGCCCAGAGGCCTCCCAAGTCCACATGCGAAGTAGCAAGCGGAGTAGCGGACTCTTTACTTAAGAATTTAATTATATTCACTAGGTTTTAAATGTGACTTATTTTAATAAATTATACTGCAACTATAAAAATAAAAAATAAAAAAATCTAATCATATGTTTTTAATTTCAGGTATGTAAGCATTTCTGATTCAAATGATGTCCTTAACCACTGAAGGTGTAAGTAATAGTTTCTAAATTACATTTTTAATCCATTTAGTTCTCATTTCCCATGTTGTAAAGAACTTCTGAGAACAAATGGGAGTTTTCAAAATTACTTAAAAAATAAATTCTTAAGGGGTATAGATAACCCTACTACTACTAAAAAAAAAAACTATTTCGGTCGATGTAAGCCATTGGGCCAATGGGCAGTATAAAAGTGTGCAAGCAGTTCCCATAAGTGAGTTTCGATGTTTCGGCATGGACGATAACTCCACTGGTGCGGTAGTAATGTTATTATAGACAAGAAAAAGCTTTGAGCATATCTAAAAGGCATTAAGGAAAATAGCTATCAAAGCATTGCATCAGTTGAAGATTTATTTTAACTTTTTGATTGCATCGGTAGATAATACATTTGGATAATAAAAGTGTTTTTTTTTTTTTTTAAATCTTTTTACGTCAACTTGATCATAAAAACAAATGCAATTTTTCCATGTTTTATTTAATGATTAATCCATTAAATTACCTAATGAGTTTTGTAATTTTTTTTATTATTATTTTTAAAAGTAACGAATGCATTTGCTTACTAATATTCTTCAATTTATATGTATAACTATTTACATAAGTGAAAACAATTGTGTTATTGTTATAGTTTTGATGTATGATTCATAAATTTTAGATAACATTTGTTGTAATATAGTGCACAATTTTTCAGAGTACATACGCATTTGTTAAACTTAATTTTATTTTTGTAAATTATTATGACAAAACCCAATTAAAAAATAATAAAATATATCATAACTGTTTAATTATTACTTTTTCTTACAATTATATGGCAACATTAACAACGACATCACTCAACGCAGTATGAATGGAAAGCATTGTGCTTGATATTTTTGAACGTCACTCGACCATCTAGAAAAAAGGTCCAAGGCCGAAGTGGAAGGCTTTTCTTGGTACTTTCATAACGAAAAAAAACGTGGGATAAATCGTTTTGTAACATATATGAGTACGTAGCAAGATTCTAGTCGTAAATAAACTAGAAAACCCTCTAACTTCCTCCAGCCATAGCTCAGGAGCTATTTATGACTTAACGTAATGTTGTATTCACTATGGTTACAATTTAAGGCACAATAGCAAAAAGAAATTCCAAAAACTCACGATTTAAAAGCCAGCGATGAAAGATTCTAATATATTTTTTGGGGCAAAATCTGCTGTTCTGTGGCTAAAATAGTTAAAAAATATAAAACGTAAAATTACTAAATTTTTAAAATAGAATATACCAAGTAGTATTTTCAGAATCATTTGATTAAATTTGGGGAACTCGTGGGCGCACTGAAATTAACGAGTATTTTAGGAAAATTTAGATATTTACCAGCATGAACTGTATCAGTTAACAAACTTGAAAAATTAAATTTATTAGTCCCCCGTAATTGATCGATAAGATTATTATAAATATTCTTGGTATGTAAGTTAGAATGGCTGTCATCCTTAAACACGAAAATAGCCCTATGACGTATGGTCTCCCCTCCCCTCTCTGGGGACTCCCCTGACACGACCCCAAATGAGACCAGGAACGAGGCCCTGACAGACCGAATGACAGAGAGACGCTAGGTGTCACATGTCTGCAATATTCCCACTGTGCAGGGAATATTCCCTCTCCTGTCTAAACTGAACCTAACCCCTCGCGACCCAATGTCAGCCGATCTCAACTCCCTTTTTCTCCTACCAAGGAGGGAATATTATTTATAATTTATCAACATTAGCAAAGTGTGCAAAATGTAAGCATAATAACAGGGACATAGGGATATGAGTTTTACTCATGTATAAAAGGAATTCTTATTGCACCCGTATTCAATTTTCAATGCTACAACAATATACTAGGTTAGTACCAAATTATTTTGTCTATAAAACGTGTTGGACTTAAAAATAACATATTTAATCCTTATTTGACACATTAGTTTATTTAATTTATATCATCGACTGATCCGTAATTATTCAATGATTTAACCCTATATTCATTCAGTTTCATTTTGTAATATATATTGCAAGGGCAATGTGTGCAGAAAATATTTTTATTCAGGATATTTTAAGTCACAACTGAAAAAAATGGTCGCATCGGCCGAATAAATTAGTTCGGCGGAACGTGAATGGATGCTGCATGGAAATACGGCAGTGGTTTGGTTCAAAGTCTTCAATGCTGGGAATACCAGTTTCGGAGGTGCCTCGATAAGTTTTAGTTTTCGAGGGGATGAGCCTGGAATTTTGTAGCAAACTTGCCCTATTTCACTCGCGGATGAGTGCCCACTTAACTGAATACCATTTAGTTATTTTTTATTACATCATTTTACTTCGTACTCGCTTCGGCGGTAAATATACTAAAATTGGAACGATACAGAGAAGATTAGCATGGCCCCTGCGTAAGGATGACACGCAAAATCGTGAAGCCTCCAGTTTTTACGCTTGCGCTACCTTTTAGAACATCTCTGTACTTCGCTCGTCATTCAAACACTATATACTACCGTCTATAGGCCATAGTTCAGTTAAAAAATTGTTCCAGCAGGCAACTTGAGGGAGCTGGCCACGAGGGAGCCCTCAAGACGTGAGTAAATTGCTTATTATATTTAGGTGAAGTGTAATAAGCGATATCGGACAGAGTAGTCGGCCATATTGGAAATCCTTGCCAGACGTTCACCGATCGTTCACTAACGATAGTTCTCTGAGCCAATCGGTCGGTGGCTCAGAGCCAAGACCCGTGACTCGCCACTGGGAGTTGTGAGCTTAAATCCCACCGGCGCTACGTACTTCTTTTATACTAACGAAAAAACCGTTGCTATGATAAAATGAGATTTTATCAACAACTAATGTCTCAAAAAAAGAAAAAAATATCTAGGTCACTAGGTCCAACTCCAACACCGTCGCCTGTAAAGTGAAAACCAAGAAGGTCGAATAGGAACGTACAAATGACCTCCTCTGCAGCTAGTTCCATGGAGGAGATACCTACACAGGCCAGCACATCAAAACAAGAAACCGCTATAGAGTCGCCTTTCTTCACACCAAACACATTTGAGGCTTTGAAAAACATCCCAGCAGAAGAAATGGAAGTCAACAAAACTCCAACACAGCCCAAGCCGCCTGCTCTTTTTGTACGCAACATTAGCAATTTTAAATTACCATGCTCACAAATGAGCAAAATTGTAGGTACCGGAAAATATAGGTGCCTCAATCGCTCTCGGGATACGAAAATTTCCCCAGACACTCCCGATACTTATTGAGTGATTGTTAAATACTTAAGAAAGAAGAAACTACAGCCGACTTTCATACATACCAACTAAAACAAGAAAGTTCGCTGCGGGTAGTGATTAGAAATCTGCATCCCACTACACCAGCGGACGAGATAGAGAAGGAGCTCTTAAGCTTAGGATACAAGGTTCGCCAAATCACGAATGTGCTCCGTGAGGAAAGACAAGAAAATAATCCAAGCACCAAGACACCACTGCCCTTATTCTTTGTGGATCTAGAGAGAACACCTGGAGTGGAAAAAATCTACGAGGTTACCCACTTGTATTACACAAGAGTACAGGCCGAAAAGCCTTACCCGAAACGCGATATAGTTCAATGCCATAATTGCCAGGCTTATGGGCACACAAAATCATACTGCTACCACCCTCCCAGGTGTGTAAAGTGCAGTGGGCAGCACAAAAGTGAACTGTGCAAGAAGCCCCTAAAATCACCTGCTGTATGCGTGCTTTGCCAGCAAGGACATCCGGCCAACTACAAGGGGTGCGAGGCCTACAGAACGCTGAAGTCCAGGACAGAACAAGGACGTCAGCCAGAACAGTGTGGCAAAGATCCTGGCATCCTGCTGATCGCCGCACGTACAATCAGTACTGCCGATTGGTAAAGCGGCGATTGGCATCCTTCCGTTCCGATTCTTTCAATCCCTACCTCTCCTCTCTGTCTATCAGGGATAACTCCATGTGGAATGTAACCAAAAAAATCCTAAAGTATCAACCTGTTTCACACCCACTCCGTCGTGATGATGGGTCCTGGGTGGCTTCGGATGGGGATAGGTCGGAGGAATTTGCTCTGCATCTTACCCATACGTTCACACCTCACCTTTCACATGAAAACCATACTCACAGCACAACTGTGGAAGATTTCCTCACTTCACCTATTCCTCTCTCCCTTTCACCAAAAGCCGTTAATCCCTCTGAGGTCAAATACCTTCTGAAAAACTTACCTCACCGAAAATCCCCTGGATATGATCTTCTTACTCCTCGAATTCTCAAACAACTTCCTCCTAAAGCCATAATCTTTCTAACTTACATATATAATTGCATTATCCGAACGACGCACTTTCCTCTCCTCTGGAAACATTCCATTATTGGCCTATTCGCCAAACCCGGTAAACCACCCAATGACGCCTCATCTTACCGTCCAATAAGCCTACTCCCCATCCTCTCAAAAATATTTGAGAAACTTCTACTAAAACGTCTACTTCCAATTATTGAATTCAAAAACCTTTATTCCACACACTAGTTTGGTTTCCGCCAACGGCATTCCACTGCTCAACAAGGCCTTCGCGTTGTTGATCACATCTCCTCTGCCCTTGAAACCAAAAAGTATTGCACTGCTGCCTTTCTTGATATAGCTCAAGCTTTTGATAGGGTTTGGCACGCAGGTTTGCTCTACAACCTCAAAAGATATTTACCACAGACCCTTTTCCTAATCCTACAGTCCTACCTTTCAAAGCGCTTCTTCCAAGTCCGCTGTGGTTTAGAATATTCAAACTACTATTCAATAAATGCAGGAGTTCCACAGGGCAGTGTCCTGGGCCCCATCCTCTATAACAGGTATGGGCAACCTTTGACATGTTATGGGCCAAACTTTAGTGTGCAAATACGTTCGCGGGCCGCGTTTAAAAGTAGTGCATTTTAAAGTAGTGTTCATAATTTTTAGCGATAGATATCAGTCAGTCATGAAATAATACGACAATGTTATTACAACACAATTTATTAAAATAACAAAATGAAATGAAAAAATAGGTACCTACAGCATTAAATTAAATCGTTAAATTTAGAATTGTTACAAACTACGAAAGTTAAATAGCGACACCGAAATCAATGAGACACTTGAGCTTGAATTTGGGAAACTAATTCATCGATGTTTGGATTAATTCCACTGGTACAAAGACGTAAAGAATTTTCCAAATTATCGTCAGTCAGCCTTGTACGATGTTTTGATTTATTAACTTTCATCAATGAAAAGAACTGTTCGCATTTATAAGTACTGCCAAACGCACAAATCAATCTTCTTGCAAATTTTCTAAGCTGCGGAAAATGGTCTTCTTCGAGGTATTTTTTGTAGAAATCGCACAACTCCACGTCTTCAAATTTAGATTTTAGGAGTGAGTTTTCTTGAATCTCGATCAACTCCATTTGCAAGTGTATTGGAGCATTTTGTACATTACTTTTTGTTGGAGTAGCAAATAAATTGAAACCATGTGTTTGAAATCGCTAAATCTGATCGAAAATTGCTCCGACAGTAACTTGAGTTCTTCAGCATATTGAGCGTAAGCAATATTTTCATACGCAGAGAGCGTGGTGAAATGGTAACTGTTACCAGACAGCATATGTGCCTCCCACAAGCGGATTTTGTTCTGAAACGCTTTCAAATGGCTGTACAAATCATTTACTAACTGTCCTTGTTTTTGAAGTTTCAAATTTAAATCATTCAAATGGCCTGTAAGGTCGACAAGAAATGCTAAGTCACATATCCATTTTGCGTCACTCAATTCAGATAGTGGTTTATCTTTTATTTGCATAAATTCTGCTATCTCATTTCTAAGCTCGTAAAACCGTTTCAGCATTTTCCCTTTGCTTAGCCATCTGACTTCACAATAATATGTTACGTCGTCATACTCGGCTGATATTTCATCCAAAAACGCCTTGAACTGACGATGGTTAAGCCCTCGGGATCGAATAAAATTGATGGTTTTTACTACCACATTCATAACATTCTGGAGTCGAATGGACTTAGAACACAAGTTCTGTTGGTGGATAATGCAATGAAGGACTATCAAACCATCTTTTTGCACATTTAATTCAGTTGCTTTTTCATTCAAAATTCCGATGAAACCTTTACGTAAGCCGACCATAGAAGGTGCACCATCTGTGCATACTCCAACTAATTTCGACCATGGCAAGCCAAAACTTGTGAATACCTTTTGAACTTCATTAAAAATGTCCTCTCCTGTAGTGGTTCCTTTTAGCGGCTGTAAAGCAAGCAATTCCTCAGTAATAGTGAATTCTTTATCAACACCTCGAATAAATATAGCCAGTTGAGCTATGTCAGACAAATCGGTGCTCTCGTCTAATGCTATGGAAAATGATTCAATACCAGTCATACGGCCAGTCAATGTTGTTTTTATATCATTAGCCATCATTTCTATACGTCGTACAACGGTTCGTCTTGACAAACTAATTTTTTCAAATTCATTTTTCTTTTCAGGACACAAAACACTGCAAACTTCTGACATACACTCCTTGATAAATTCTCCTTCGGCAAATGGTTTCAATGACTTTGCCAATTTTGAACTAACTATAAAACTAGCTTTCACAACATTATCAAGTTGTGTTCTTTGTCTATGAAATATTTGCTGCTGTTTTTCCAAATTTGCGGTAAGTTTCTGGATTTTGTCTTTTCTTATTTGTCCTGTCAGTGAGAGCAGCGTAGGATGCTTAGTTGAGTAATGCCTCTTTATATTGAATTCTTTCATCACCGAAATGGATTCATTACACATCAAACAAATAGGCTTACCATTGTGCAAGATAAAGAAGAATTCTTCAGTCCATTTTTCTTGAAACTGGCGACCCTCTGCATCTACTTTTCGTTTCCTTCCACCAGACATCATTTTCATTTACTTATCGTTCGATAAACTTAATAAGAAAATAGGTATAATTAGTAAGCACTCAAGATGCACACAAAGTCACAAAGCAAACTTATCACCACGGTAGCTCGAATAGGACTGAACTAAGTTCCGGCCATCCACCCGCTTATATAGGCAAAATGAAGGAATGATCTAGAATCGTCTAGTGTAGAACAATACAATTGCGAAGCAATAATCCTTTGTTGCGCCGCCAGTGTGGCGGCAAACATCAATGGCTTTGAACTTTGATGTTTGCCGCCTCACTCTTTGATGATCACCGCCACTCGGCTTGCTCGCTCACTTGATTCCATGAGTATGAGTAAGTAGTGTATTTTTTTTTTTTAAATTGGGTTTTTCAAAATGTCTCGCGGGCCGGATCAAATCTTACAGCGGGCCGGATCCGGCCCGCGGGCCGGCTGTTGCCCACATACGCTCTATAACCTATACACCGCTGATGTCCCCTCTACTCCCAATACCTTCTTGGCCACATTTGCAGATGACACTGCAGTGTTGTCATCTAACCCAGACCCCGACATAGCATCCCATAACCTTCAAAAACACATTGACGAGATCGAGTATTGGTGCAACCAATGGCGGATCAAAGTTAATGAAGCAAAATGTTCCCACATTACCTTCACCCTTTGTCGCAAGTCTTGTCCACTAGTTTATTTTAATTCTATTCCTCTCCCTGTATCCGAGACAGTACGGTACTTAGGCTTCCATCTCGACAAACGACTGACCTGGAACCCACATACGAGACTAAAAAGACAAGAACTAAGCAGACGCTTTGGACAACTATACAGACTACTTCAAAGGACATCCCATCTCTCAATAGAAAATAAACTACTAATCTACAAAGTTATACTTAAACCAATCTGGACGTCCGGAATAGAGCTATGGGGGACAGCAAAAAAGTCGAACATCAAGCGTATCCAATCCTTTTAATCAAAAGTCCTGAGAACAATAGTAAATGCCCCTTATTATGTCAGCAACAAAACCCTTCATAACGACCTTAATATACCCTACATTCTAGAACTCATCCCTTCCAAGTTTATGAAATTCCACAGTAGCCTTTCCAACCACCCTAATCCTGTAGCACAGTCATTGCACTGCGTCACTCGTCCCTATAATTCTCCTCGGAGACTGAAACGGCAGTGGCCTCGTGACCTGCTATAATCGCGTGACAGTGGGAGTCCTGGCAATGGCCAGTTTCTCCAATCATGTCCTGAATGAATGAGCGAGTGAATAATGAAATGTAAATATGGTATGAATGATGGTATATCTTAATTACTTATTGCCTAGCAAGGCAGATTATAATTTTAGGACAATAAAGGAATTATATATATATATATATATATATATATATACCATTTTACTCATCAAGGAAAAACAATTTTCGTTTGATTAACATTATAAAATTTGAAGGATCGAAAAATGCCAAGAAATATTATCACGCATTACCTTACTCATAGAACAAAAATAAAATATTCATAAAAATGATTTGATGATTTCTATTGCAGGCTCACAAATTTTATTTTTCGGATTTTCATTGCATTGATTTTCCAGCATTTAACTTTATATTGACGTTGGACTAAAAAATTGTAAATGTTATCTGTTAATAATTTGAAGTTAACTAGTTAGTGAATTTTCTCGTACTTTCCGTCCACGTTGATCGAATACATACTTATTTGCGAATGGTACAACGTTGAATTTTGTCTAGGTAAATGAAATCGACCTCACGATACCACGTCACAGTGGACCAGCCTTTGGGGTAGATTTATGTAAGATAGGTTCTTTGTGCCCTACAATTTTAGTTAATAGTTCGTAACTCCATTTTAGCGCCACAAATGAGAAGTTTGTTGTCTATTGAAAGAAGAAGTGGAAAGCATCTGTTTCTTTCTTGCCTGTTAAGCCTCTTATGCGGTTTCAACGCTAGACTTTTGCTTAGGCCAAAGCCCTCATTCCCTATGTTCATATGACTTTACTAAGCTGGTTGAAATTATCAGTTCGCTTAGTCGTCAAACTATCATCAATATTAAATGAAACCCCTAGGTAGAAATATAAAAAAAAAGAAATATTATAGTTTCCGTTATCGTAGATATTGCGACATTCCTCTTGATCGTACTTGATAATTACATTTAAAAAAAAGATCATGGCCATTCAGTACAAAGATCCCAAGCAAAGCTGGCTCGGTCGAGCGTGAAGTCAGACATTACGTAATGCTGGTGAACTGTTTGAAACGGAATTTAAATATTTAAATTGGATGAATACATTTATTTGTCACTAGATGATGGGAAAATATAAGACGACGATTGAAAAATCATAATAACTATAGCCTATAAAATAATTGCAAAACGTAAATATTACTCAGTATTATGTCAAACCCTTTAAGGCCAATCCACCTTAATGATAAACCATTGGCAATTTTCATGAGCACATATTTAAATAAACCGTGGCCGTAATAATATTAATATTTATATTAGCTAGAGTATGTTTGGGCTTTTGTCAAGGGGTTAATCCGTACTCTACATTTTAAAGACCTTTAACGTTCAATAAATATTATATTATTTAATAAAAAGTGTATAACCGTTTTTTTTTCTCATTTTATCTATGGAATAGGTGTCGAATATACCTCACTTACTAATTGAGACTCTCATTGTATGAATGTATAAACTATTTTTATTAGGGCATATTTATGATTGTTGTCTTAAAGTGAAGCCTGCCATGACGTCCTGCCTGGCAGTGAATCCTCTTGCTAATACTCAAGCTGCTTGAGCGTCAGTCCACTCTTCGCTCATCGTCCTCTTTCCCTCCTTTACGATCGAATACGCTGAAAAAAATCTTATTGGCCAGCTTTTTGTTCTGATGACATGGCCATACGAGCTAGCTTGAATTTTATTTTTTACAACAGATTGTCTCTTTGATGTTTGATTTTCATTGTAATAGTCTGCTGTTTAAGTCGTAATTACCTATTTTTCTGTTTCATAGAAAGCCTTAAAACAAAGGAACGGTTGTCCTTTTTGTGTGTGAAGCTGCAGTTGTGTGCTTCGTAGAGTGAAGTGTTCTAATTAATGTTTGTTTTTTGTTTTATTTGTATGTCTTCTGTAAAGATGCAGAAAACATCCTAAACATTAAAAATCTTCAAATGGCACTCAATCACATCTTCCTATAGAAAGGTTGCATTGAATGCTAAATATTTCGTTGTAATTCAAACCAATAAATTGTTATGTGTTAACACCAGCTCATTTTGTTTTGTTTCCATTACCAATCAGTTCAACACTGATATTCTTTTCATGTTTTCAGCACCCGATGCATTGTTATGAAATGTTAAATACCGGTATTTAAATATTTTAATTGGATAAATACATTTTTTTGTCACTAGACGATGGAAAAATATAAGATGACCAATGGAAAATCATAATAGCATTAGCATATTTAGATATGATTAGTCTAAACGTTGTCCATTAATAAATTTGCTGAAAACCTAACAATTTTCTGGTACCAATCATTTGTCTACGCACTCATTCCATTTTAGTTGCGTTGGCTTTCTTGTCTATCAAGGAATACCTTTAATGGTGTTTGCAGTCAATATTTGCTGCTCTCATTTGATCATCAGCAAACTTGTTAGTTTTACAAGCACTCCTTAGCTATTCTTCCCCTTCCATTGGGTTAGCGTATCTTCAGCATATATATTAAAAAGGAGATGAAACAGTAAAGTATCTTAACGGCGTTTGTGCTATGAAAACTTGCCTTATCCTGCTACCAAATAAAAATCGACACCCTTAAAGTTATGCCAGAAATGCTATTAACGATGTGCCTTTCGCAATAGAACATCTCACACTCCAGTTTGCCATTTGCAATTATTTATTTGAAATCTGTTTTTACTGTCATGTTTGCTGAGTATAAACATTTAATCAACTCGTCACAATTTACGTAACAACAGCCGTTTTGTTTGCTTTTCTATTTAAGCAACATCTATTCAAAACAACAAGATAATTTACCTTTTTTGCTTTTTGCTTGCATAAAAACTTGTTTGAAGTTTGCAGTTACGAACACGTAAATGGAAAACTTGTTACAATCAGGTATTCATAACATTTTTTTCTCGGTAGTTTTTTGTATCTTGTATTTTATTTGAAATTTATTGTTGCGTAACACAATTTGTTGTTAAAAAAAAGTTCATGCAATTAACGTTTGTGGTTGTTTTAAAAAAAAAAACTAAAAAAACTAAAAAAGATGCAAATTCTGATGAAAACTTGTCTGATTAATGATTTTTATTATTTAATTGGGGACAATTAAAGATTATTTTTCATATTCCGACTAAATTTTTGTAATTGTATTAAATAGTTATGCAAAAATTATAATTTAGGTCAACGACATGACCTGAAAACATTCATTTATTTGTTTAACCCTGCACCGGTCATGTGTTCTGTATGAAAGAAGTTGACTGTTGAAAGGACATTTAAGGACAAGGAGCTTTTGAGCTCTGAGTGAGAAACTACCGACATTTCTGGAGTGCTTTTCCTAGGTATGAAGCTTAGCATTTTCGGAATGTTCAATAACTCCGGTTTTAATTTGAGTTTGATACTAAAAGTTTAGAGTAGAGGATGTGTCATTAATCTTGTGTCAATGCATTATTGGCGTTGAAGCTGTTGCTGGTTCAATTAGGATGGAATTGTGTGATTTAATTTATGTATTCTCAAGTGATGGGGGCACCAGGGCTAGTTTTCTTTCGCGATTTACGTGGAGTAAAAAAAAAGAAATAAGGCAGTAAATATATGCTATGTGGAAAAGCTAAATTTTAATTGGATAGCCAGCAAACAGGAAGCTGAGAGATAAGAGTGCTAACAAGAGACTATTCCTGATAAATTTGCATGTTTTACAATCGGTAGTATATACAAGCGTGCTTCTGTTCTTCATTTTGTCATTATTCATTGGACACGTTTAAGGCTCTACGGACAAAACCATTACCAGTACTAAGTTGATAAAGAAATATACGACTTTGACGTTGCAAATAGAATTGAATAAAAAAGTCCCCTTCGAGTTCAGTGCATTTTTTTTGTTCTGTATAAAGCTACAATTATTGCCAAGGACCAAGTGAGAGGCTCTACTTTTAGTTTCTTCTACAGAACTGAAGATAAGTATAATTATTGTGTAAGTAGATTTTTCTTCTTTCTGATTTTTAACATTTCTCAAGTCACTGATCATAAGACTTGTAAGTATACTAGCTCTTCTTAAAGGTCTATTATTAAAAAAAAAATGCCACTTTTGCAAACAAGAATGTTGGCAAATCCGCCGAAAGAGCAAACATACAGAAAAGATGATAAATGGACCGTGCCCATTGTGCCGTTGCTACTGCCATTATTGCCGAATATTCTTTCCCAACTTTTTGGATTCTCAATTTAATTTTTTTTTTCGAAAAGGGGTTGCCTTTTCTACTTTAATAACCATAAACTCTGCTTTTATTCTACACATTCTACGCGTTATTGACTGTAATTCAAATATAACAAAAAAGGCATGGTTGTCAGATGATTCATTGGACTTAATCATTATTGTATTGGTTGAGTCTCCAGTCATCGTCGAGGATATTATATGGTTATCTAGCAAGCCCCTGTTGATGTCGAGGAACAGTTACCATTTCCTTTCCCTGCTTGGACTGCCACTTCAATTTCTGTAGGAGGATTGTATTGTTGGGAGAGGCTAGTTAGGGATCCTTGGGGTTAGGGTCCTTAGATAAATTTTCATGGAATTTAAAATTTTTGAGAAAGCCGTTGGATATTTGGTATTAGGTAATGGAAATTATATATACCGATAACTTTACATAATTAATTATGCAGCTGGGTCGTTCCCAAGACCAATTTTATTTCGATTTTATGTACAGGTGGGTGGGCGGTAACTCGCTTGGAAATACGCATACATGGGCAGCGTTCATTTAGATGTATCATAGTGATTTTTAATCCATAAAAAGTTACTAAATATAGGTCAACTCAAGCTTATAACGCCCCTTAATAATTAAAAAACAGCTTCAATGACTCCTTTAGATAAACATGATTTCGGTCAAGTTCAAGTGAACTTCAATAGAGATTATATTGACCTAACGAGTAAAAGGAATACTCATATAACACTAATGTATTTGTTTATTATATTTATTTACACTTCGTCTGATTAAATAAAACTGAACGGTAGTCGAGAAGTTATAAAAACTTGTTATTCTGATTATCAGTGGCCTTGTAATGGCTGAGCCCAAAGAGACAGACCACACTTTCAAATAGGTTCGAGTCATTCATTATCTGTGTTCTATGATAGTTGCCGTAGAAATAAGAAGATATATCTCAACCTATTCAAGTTATTTTCTGAATCAAGCTGACAATGTATTGGACATGATATAATAATTGCAGAATCGCAGACGCTCCTGGCATAAGAAGAGTTAGCGTGCACTTTGAATAGTTGGTCGGTAACGGAAGAAATTCTCCCATTTCCACTTCAATCTCTGAGGAGGATTGTGTTGTGTCTATCGAACTATGGTATTTATCGATTCATCGATTAGGTGAAGTTGTTGTTATCTTAAGATAACCTTATTCATGTTCATGTTTTGTTTTAGTTATCAATCACGTAATAAAGCAGTGTGCTCAATAAGTATTTATTCTATTTAAATTCAACCAGTACATAATAGATTGTATAGATGGGAGTTGCTCAATAGCGATCCTTAGAGTTAGGGCGTTTTTATAAATTTTCATCGAATTTAAATTTTTTTAGAAAGTAATTGGATATTGGGTATACAAAGACCGAACGGTATGGATTTTTTTTCTCGATGACAAAAAATGACTTGTCTCTAGGTCGTTGAGGGGGCTCAGAAGAGGACTTTATTATCTGCCTATAATTTAGATATGATTATTTTTAGGATTGCGGTTTTCGTTGATGCTAGATTTTATTAACGTCCCAGTTATTAATTATGTGTTTCAGACAACATTTTCCATCCTGTAATCATCTGATACTATGACGGAGCTATACTGGAACATGGATAAGTTAATCGTCGGCGGTTAAGTTTGATAAAAAGATAATAATGAAAGAGGAAAAAGCACCGACACACTGTGACTTCAGTAAAAGACTGCTTTATTGTTGAAGATAATCAGACATACATAGGATCATGGTTGTTTACACTCCATGATCGTATTATTATTCGACGTAGTCAGGCCTCTGGCTTTAACTCCCCCCTGCCAGTTCCTGACCATCCGTCGGGAACTCAAATTTACCACTTTTACACACTTAAAGCATATACAAATTACCGATAGGTCAGAAAATAATACAAAGAATAACAATAAAATAAAAATATCCTGGTAAAACTATATACAAAAAAAAAACCAAATTATGGCCCCAATGAGATGTGTGGAGGTCGAGGATACTAGAGCCAAACTATATAACTTCGGTAGGCTTCCCCACCGGAAGCTTTAACTGCTCTACATCTACAGTCCTGCGCTTCCCGGGTTCACGAACACTTCGTATGGTAACTAAATTGTGTTCGCGAATCGCGATCACCCTGAAGGGTCCCTCATAACGGGACAATTCTTTAGTCCGATTGGAGCCGATCCTTTGATACACGATGGTGCCTATCGTAACGCGTCCTTCTATCGGTTTGACGCCTGCATTCTCCCTGACCACCCTCCTATTCTTTTCGGCTGTATTCTCGCGTAGGCTTTTCCCCACAGTTTCCCCAACTCCGCGCGGTTGTTGGTGAGCTGTGCTGACGTTTCATCTCCCACCACCGTACTATTAATGTCTCGGTGACGGCCGCGAAGTCCGAAAACGATTTCAAACGGTGAGAACCCTGTAGTCGTGTGAACGGAGTGATTATAGGCTATCACCGCCTTAGGCATTGCCTCTGCCGGCTCCAACCCTTTGTCGGCATGGTAAACACGGAGATGATCTCCCAAGGTGCTATGGAGACGCTCAATTCCCCCTCTGCTCTTTGGATGCCCTGGGGTATTGACATGCCATATTACGTCAAGAGCTTTCATCTCCTCTCTCACGTTGGCGTTATCAAACTCCCTCCCGCTGTCCGACGCTATACGATCGGGGACTCCATAAAATTGGAACCACCTCCTCAGCGCTCCTAATACTGCCTCCGAAGACTTTTCCCGAGCGGGGTATGCCATGGCCATTTTGCTAAATAGGTCAACCACTGTGACCCACTTGAAGGTCCGTTAGCGGTGTTTGCGCCGTGAGAGTCTCGACTTGTAGCCCTATTGGTGGGTGCCTGTCATATTTTGTACGGTGGCAGACCTCGCATGCCCCTAGCGTCTCCTGGATAGTCTTCCTCATCCCCCACCAGAAATATTTGCGCTTCAACGCCTGAGCCGTTTCGCGTTCCCCCCGGTGATTAGTTTTGCCCTGATGGTACGCCAGCGTTATCTCCTTCTGAGTTGTCTCGTCCGTGATGGTTTCTACCATCATGGTACACCACACAAATATTCGATCCACCCCAATCTGTTCCGTCCGCCACAGCCGCCTGATCTTATCCCAAATGGTCGTGTTTCCTACGTACAAATAGTGCCTCTTGGCTGGGTTGGAAGCATCCTTGAGGGCATGACCAAATTCCTCATTATTCACCCCTGGCGACGATCATATGGTCGTGGTAGTGGATCGTCGATAGCTACTGTACGCTATCTTCATGGGCCCCGAGGTTTCAGTCTTCCAGACTATCTGGCGGCGCTTATCGTTTATGATTTCTTCACGCTCTTCCATGTCCGCAGATCTGTCATCCATCGAGCTCCCTCCTCCTGCCGACCGTTCCTCCTCAGCAGACTCGTGTTGGTCGCCTTCCCTCTCCGGCGTCCATTCCCACAAGAACTGCCTGGATGAACCCCCCTGATCCTCTTCTAGTGCGTTGATTGTCATCGCCCGGGACAGCCAGTCCGCCACAACGTTCTCTTTACCGGGCTTATATACTACCTCCAAGTTATATTGACCAAGGAACTCTTTCCACCGAGTGACCCTCGCCGACGATTCCTTCAGTTTGCCGACCCACTGTAGCGGTCGGTGGTTTGTGTGCACCCGGAACCTTCTCCCGAACACATAGGGCCGAAAGTGATCGATCGCCCAGACTATCCCGAGTAACTCGCGTTCCAGCGCGCCATACCGACTTTCCGCCTCTGTGAGGCGCCTACTGGCGTACGCTACTGGACGGTCCCCTGTGCCCCCCGCCTGTGACAGAACCGCTCCTAAGGCATATTCACTGGCATCCGTCGTTATTGTGAATTGCTTTGTGAAATCAGGAAAAGCCAGTACAGGATGCTCTTGTAGTCGTCCCATGCACTTGCGAATGTTCGCCTCTATGTCGGGGGTGATGACTACCTTTTTCCCCTTTTTGAGGAGGTTGTTAAGAGGTACCAGGTATGCTGCCATTTCTGGGACGAATCGCCTGTAGTAGTTCAGTGTTCCCATCAACCGCCGTATCCCTTTTACGTCCGACGGAACCGCCATCTTCTGGATTGCTGCCACCTTCCCGGCATCTGGTCGGACTCCTTCTTTGGATATCGTGTGCCCCAAAAAACTGATGACCTCCTGACCCAGATGGGACTTTTCCTCCGACAATTTCAGGCCGAATTGTCGCACTCGGTCAAAAACTGTTCTCTGGTGATCTACATGTTGGGCCTCGGTCGCGCTGAATACTAAGAGGTCGTCCATGTATATTTGGCAAACGGACTCATCTACTCCACGTAGCAACTCATCCATGAGCCTTTGGAATGTGATGGGTACATTTTTCAATCCAAATGGCATCCTGGTGAACTCGTAGTGACCTCTCTCAAAAGTGAAGGCTGTCTTATGTTGATCCCTAGGATGCATCCGTATCTGGTGATACCCCGCTTTGAGATCGAGGGTCCTGAAGATCCTTGCCCCGCTCAGCCTGTCCAGAATGTCGTCGAACCTGGGAATTGGGTACTTCTCGTCCACCGTATTCTCATTGAGCTTCCGGTAGTCTACCACTCTATACTTATCTGGGACCCCAACTTCCGCGCACTTTTTCTTAACAGCCCATAAGGGGCTATTATATGGTGACGTGTTATCTTTGATGATCCCCGGTTTCTTCAAGTTGTCCAGCTCCTCCCTACTATGGTGTCCCAGAGCCTGGGGGTATCTGCGCTCCTTCACGTAGCTTACTCGGCCCTGCTTGAGCGGAATCTCATGTACTGTTCTTCCTGTGACCCGCAATCTCTCCCCTTCCTTAAAGAAGATGTCCGTATATTCTCCCTTGAGCTCCGCTCGCCTAATCGCCCCTACTCGCGCCCTACCGTCTCTCCCTACGTTCCTCCCTTGTCTCAGGCATCTATATATTTTCTTACCTAAGCGAATGTCCCATTTCCCTTCCCTGTTCCTAATCTTCGCTCCAACTTTCCCTAACAGATCACATCCTATGATCCCTCCGTATTCCCGGGGCATCTTTTCCACCACATGGACCCGTAATTTCTCCTCACTACGAATCCATCTTTCCAACCCTATAATCGCTTTCCCTTCGACCCTGCAGGGGCCCCCCAGGGTGACCAAGCTACAAGAACATACCTGCATTTGAGGCATCCTCCCTCCTCCACACATGCTCTCTAGTGTCTCCCGACACATTATTGTGTTGGTACTCCCCGTATCCACTAAGCACTGCACTCCACTCGCGACTCTAATTATAGGCAGACCGCCATGTGTGCCTTTTACAATATTATTTATTAACGTGCGGTTGCCTCTCCGCTGCCACTCTTCTCAGATCTCGCGTTCTCCCCTCTCCTCCTTCGCCTGTCGTCGACCGCTCCTCCGGGCACTGCCGCTTCCACAGCCCACTCCGCTTCCTGGTTCTTCCCTTTCGTTGTCCGTTTCGGAGGTTTCCGAAGCCTCCGACTGATGTCTCTCCCTCCTCCACACTCTCTGAGCATTGATTTCCATTGGCTCGGGACGGTTCACGTTTCTGCGTGGGCTCATATATGGGCACTGTCTTGCTACGTGACCCTCCATGCCACACTCGAAGCACCTAGTGCGTGGGCAAAATGTAAGGTATCAATCATAATTTCTTCAAATGGTTTTGTTGGTGTGGGTGTTTGAAGATATTTAGCTTTGATAGGTTTCCTTTCATATTTGTTTTTTTTACAAATTATACATTGATTAATATAATCATTAATATTTTCCTTCATAAGCGGGAAATAATATTCACGTCTAAGTTTGTTGTATGTTTCCAACATCCCTCTATGTGAGGTTTTTCCCGTATGATAATATGCTATGGTTTGCAGTTGTTCTTCTTTATCTAATATGTCGGCTACAAGACGGTTATAACGTTTCATTTTTATCGTTGGGTAATTTTCTATAACAATGGTTGATATGTCAAGAAACATTCTATCGTAGAATTCTTTTAATAATGTTATATTAGGTTCACAATAAATTCCATATGTGCATTTAGGGTGTAACATTTGTTCGAACAATGATTTAATGTCTTCTTTGTCATTGACATATAGTTCATATCTATGCTTGTTGAACGGTCTCGTATAATTTATTCCTTTATTTCCTTTCCTTATAATGATATGAAATTTTTCTATATTGATGTATTTATCTTGGTCTACTATCCATATTTGATCGTTAGACGAATGTTGAGAATGCACAGTGGCTGCATTACTAGCTACCTCTGCCTCCATAGGTGTTACATCATCTAAAGTCGTTTTATTTGAAGTAGTTGGTTTTAAAAGTTCTAATTCTTGGATAAGTGCATCATATTCTGGACCATCTTCTACTGGTATTAAGTCTAACCCTTCAAGTTCCATATCGCTATCTATAAGATTGACAGGTTCCAAAAGTTCATGCTGTCTTCATAAAATATCGGCTACTACGTTAGTTTTTCCTGATATGTGCTCGACGTCAAATTCGAATTCGTTTAGTTTCCAAATCCACTTTATGATTCGGGTGTTACCATTTTTCATAGTGAATATCCATTTTAACGGTTTATGGTCAGTTAATAATAGAAATTTAGTGCCGTATAAGTAAGGTTTAAAATGTTGGGTAGACCATACCACTGATAAGAGTTCTTTCTCTATAGTTGAATAATTGATTTCGGGTGGTTGAAGGACTCTTGACTTGTGACAATACCGCCCCGATTGCTTTATCGTTTGCATCAGTTATTAGCATAAACGATTTATCCCAATCTGGGTATGCTAAGATAGGAGAGTTACACAAAAGTTGTTTAAGTTCATCGCAAGATTTCATTATCTCTTCGGTTAAGAATACTTGAGTTTGTAATGATTTAGATATAGGTTTTGTTATGTTGGCATAATCTTTGATAAATTTTCTGTAGTACCCCGTCATACCTAGAAATTGCCGAGTCGTTTTTTCATCTTTAGGGTATGGGAGTTTAGTTACTGCTTCAATCTTGTTAGGGTTTGTTTTCAATCCTTCGGGAGTTACAATATAACCAATAAATGGCAATTCTGTTTTAGAAAATTCTGTCTTATCCAATTGAATTGATAAAGCATGTTCCTTTAATTTACTAAATATTTTTTCTAGATGTCCAAGATGTTCTTGTATAGTACTAGAGTAAATAATTATGTCATCTATATAAACCATTGCGTTCGGTACGTTAGCGATCATCATGTTCATCGCACGTTGGAATGTTGGCGGTGCGTTAGTCAAACCATATGGCATTCTTAGAAATTCATAATGTCCGTCTTCGGTACTAAAAGCAGTTTTCGGTATAGATTCATCTTCCATTTCAATTTGATGAAAGCCAGATGCTAAATCAATAGTAGAAAATATTCTGGCTCCTTGCAATTTGTTGAGTAAGTCCTCTATATTCGGTAAAGGATATTTGTCCTTTACAGTGGATTCATTTAGTTTGCGATAGTCAATAACCATTCTAATCCTTTTCTTTCCTGAAGCGTCCATTTTTTTTGGTACGATCCATACAGGTGAATTGTATGGAGAGTTGCTTTTTCTAATTATTTTATTTTGTAATAGTTTCCTTACTTCATCATTTATTTGTTCTTTGAATTGAACTGGGTAGCGATAATTTCTAGTATAGCAAGGTGCTTTATTTTTCGTGACAATTTTATGTTTTAATAGGTTCGTTGATCTTAATTTTTCCTCATCAGTTTTTATTATGTCACCGTATTTACTTATCAGATCCACAAGTTCGCCCGTAGTCTTGTTATCAATGTGGTCCGTTCTTATTAATTCTTTAATTTTACAATGATCATTTATATAATAAACTTCGCTTTCCAGGTAATGTTTGGTCCCGTTTATTATTATTTCGTTTTTATTACATTTTAATTCTATTTTTAATTCTTTCATAGTTTCGAACCCTAGTAATACATCAAACCTACTACTAAAAGGGAATATTAGACATTTTATGTTTGTTTGAATTCCTAGTAACGGATAGAGGTTAATGATGGTACTTTGTGTACCTTCTGCTAGTCCAGTTTTCACTATGAATTCTTCGGAAATTATTTTATATCCTTCCGGTAGAGATTCAGAGTTTATGTAATTTTTGCTTGCACCGGTGTCGGTTAGCCATGTCTTTCCCGTTTTATCCTTAAGTTTGGGTAAGGAATCAGTATGATTTAGTGCATATTCTGGTCGGAGGGTGGTTCTTTGTCGTTGTGACCGAAGTCTAAAAAATGTTCAAATTTTTGGGATATCTCATTAATTTGTTCTTTTAATTGTTTAATCTCTTCGTCCTTATCGTTTTCTGTATAGTGAACGCGATTGCTAGCTGTTCTCATAGAAACTTTAGTTTACTGAAAATCAAATCTCTTTCGTTTATCTGATCATGGACCAAAGTAGATATCTGAACAATAATACAGTTTGATATTAGCCAAGACCCGATAAGGAAGAATGAAGGGGCATTATAATTGAACGCTTATTATTTCAGATCAATTGGATTGTTTCCACAGTGATATACTGAGAGACAGATACGATTAGCCGTTTTTGTCCCAACTGGTGCTTGGGTATTATACACATGTAGGTGTATGCCATGGGATGTATTCCCGAGCTGCGGTTTCGCTCCCATGTTTCCAGTTCCTCCTGTACAACCTAGATGGAGGCTATAATTGAAACTATTTTCGTCCTGCAAGCCAAACGCGAAATAGTAGGGGTCTTAGGGGATTTAGGGGGAACATCAATGTGAAACTTTGGATAGATGGATGTCTGTTCTTATCTTTCCTAGTGTTTTTTTACCAAAATCGAACGGAGAGGCTGTACTTTCAGAGGAACAGGATCAATCAAAGACCGTCTGCGAAGTGCAATATTTATATAATCCACAACCATTAGTGCAATATAGAATCTACGCCATCAATCACTAATTATTAATTATATTTCTTTCTACTTAGAATTCATTTTTTATAGATATAAATTACTTTATCACATTTATGTCTTATTATTCCATATCCAGGTATTACATTGGGCCATGATAATTTCAAAAAATAACATTACATTATATTCAGTGACGAATGATACAATAGATATGATAGGAGTGCTCTGAGGATATTGACTCCTGACCGTTGTGAGGAAAAGTGGTGGTAGTACCCGATAAAGTTTATTTCCGACAGACGGTCTGCCTTTCAACTTTGCGATTCTGCATAACCGCAATCGCATAGCTATTAGATAGAAAGTTCTTCGACTCCTCTGTTACAATTACTTCGTTCTTGCGGCTTCAAGCAGTTAGGGTATTGATCGACCCGGCTAGAAGACACTGGCTTGAATCATATCTTGCTTGGATACACAAGGGGAAAATTGTAGAAACCAATAATATCAGCTTAGATTAATAAAAAAAATGTGTTAGATTTTCATTAAATGTATCAATGAACGACGTCACGACTTACTATCGTTGCATAAGGGCCTAGCCTGAGATTGTTGGAGGATGGGAGTAAGATGCTGGAATGGACTAAGATCGTCCAATTTATGCACCTAGTACCTGTTGCAGTCCCACATATTCGAACCCCGTTCTCTGAAAACTATCATATTTCTGTCATTAAATAAAGCTGATATCTACTTATAGTGTGCAGTGTATCTAAAGATAACTGCAATAAACCCATAAAGAATATAGAAGGATAATATATTAAAGACACTCAATTCCACATGGAATTACTAAATATTTATTAAACGATATGAAGGAACAACTCCAAAATTTCAGGATCCAAAATACAGGAATTTACTCGATATGCCATGTCGCTAACTAACTAGCGCCTTTTGAACAGGTTAAACATATTGTGAAGAGCTATTCAAATGCGAAATAAATCCTTTTGAAGACGGCAGAAATGACATTAACTACCTCATTTTTATTGTTTGATCCCAAAAATTTATTTTTAAATGTTTTTCAAGTTAAATTTTTTCTTGTATCTACAATTCAATCAATTTTATAATTATGTGTCATTTAATATAAACATTATTTTCATCGATAACTACTATGGTACAAATATTTCTTGCCAGGAATGTCCAGATTTTTTTTACTGTCTGGTGCCTGATAATTATATGCATTGTTTATAAAGTATTCACATTTACTAGGATTATTAGGCACGATCTTGGGCTTATGCCAATAAAATCAGTCGATATTCTGCATAAATGAAGGTTAATATGGTGTACACTAACATTCTGAAGTAGTAACCATTTAATTAAAACAAAAATAAAGGTACTTTGGATACAGAGTTAGGCCTTGACACCCTTGAATAATAAACCGGAATCAAGTATGAAAAAATTAGACTTAGCATTTATCATGGATTAACTATTTACTAAATAACTTATAATAATTAAACAATTAGAAAGGATACTTGATAATATCACTTTGTACATGTTAATAAATATCATATGTAATTGTAGATCTTGGAGTGAAATAGGCTGTACTTTCTAACTATTGTAGTCTGTCTTTATGGATGAGTGTAGTAAAGAACAGGGTTATGCTAGTTAGGTATTGGTTCAAACTTTAACGGAAAGTTTGAAAAACAAATATAACGAGAAAAAAGGTTAGCTTGAATATTATAACCTTACTCACATCAACAGCTCAGAAGCTAATTTAAATTTGAAGTTCTGAGTTTTTACCTTGACAAAGATCCATTCAAAAGTTCAAAGATTCTCTGTAAAGAATATCGTTTAAGATCTAATAATCGCTAATAGCCCTTAGTATTGATGTTTATACAAAAAGCTAAAATTAACAGTTTTATAGTGCAAAAGGTAACTTGCTTGCAGTGGTACCGCCAGTACCCAATTCAAGTTGATGAATGAAAACAACTCGCGATTCATAATTTTTACAGAAACCAAATGCTTTTGTGATTTAACAATTTGAAAACTTGTACCATTTTAAAGTTCATCCTTGATACTCAAATTTCAGATAACTATGATATCTTACTTTCAATTGTAATTTGAGCACAGGGAATCCTGGAAAGTTTTTAGTTTCAATTTTATTGTATCTAATTTCACATCTTCATCCATTCAACTCCTGGAGGTACGGCAATATCCACACTCAATTATGCATGAGCTTCTTTCTCTATTAAATTCAATATTTAATAAGTAAAAATCATTATTTAAAAAGGGTACAACTGTTCTTTATGAGTGATCCCATAGCTTGGTAACGGACACGACACGACCTTCTACTCAAATGGCACATATTCTAATAAAAAAAATGTTATTTCGTCTCAGCTGTTCTTTGCTAATTTAAATTTATTTAAAGTATCACAATTTTTAAAATCAAAGCTTCAACTACTTTAAAATTGTATGATAAATAAAATAAAATAAAATTAATAACTACGCTGTTTTTAGTTTATGATTTTAAAACGAAATTCAAATTAAAAATTCCAGTAGTATAGCATGAAAGTTCATCAAATTCTGAAAATAATAATAGCATAAAAAAATGTAAAGGATCTTAAACTAAAATTGTTGATTGATATAGTGTGAAAATGTAAACTTAGGCATCTATCTATATAAGAACAATAAATATTAAAAGATTATATCTTAATAAAAATGACATTCTCTAAAATGGACATTTTAATTATAAACGTATTACTCACCTATATACACCGCTTGTACTAAATATAACAGTGGCGACTGTGACATCATAGAAATACTTTATTAGTATAGCTACAGTCATAGACAGGAATACTTTATTAGTATAGCTATAGTCATAGACAGAAATACTTTATTAGTATATCTACAGTCATAGGCAGAAATACTTTATTAGTATAGCTATACTCATAGACAGAAATACTTTATTAGTATAGCTACAGTCATAGACAGAAATACTTTATTAGTATAGCTACAGTCATAGACAGAAATACTTTATTAGTATAGCTACAGTCATAGACAGAAATACTTTATTAGTATAGCTACAGTCATAGACAATAGAGAACGTGTTTTGTTTGACACATACCTAGCGTGAGCCTTAACTGTGTACGCCAAACAACGTTATATTGCGAGGGCTGGGACAACCTACTATCGTAGCTCGTCGCTTGTTGTTTCCCCAGTCAAAGACTAGTTCCACAACGAGCGCCGTCACCACAAGACCACTACGTCAACTCCAGGCAACCTCTGAAGGAGGATCCTGGTACCGCCTCGTGGTGCAGTGGCTGGCTGCACCACTTCCCGTAGTACCCATGGTCCTACGACCTGTGGGAGTTACCACCCGTTGCCAACAGCTCCCTGCCCCTGGGTATAGGCATCGGGATAGCAAAGCGACCCTGGTAATAACGAAGAAGGGCCGCCTACTATCCCTGGTGGTTCCCAACCACGAACTTAGAGAGGGGGGGCTTACCTCTCAAAGCCGTGGGAGGGCTGGATCCACCTACCAGGTTCTTTTAACCTCCACCGTGAGGCATTCCTGAACAGGAACTCCCAGCCCGCAGGTAGGGACAGGTCCCAGACGTGGTGACCAGCCCGTGGCAACTGGGTCCCCTCCTGTCCAGACGGACATTCGGGGCCCCAATCCCCCGGCTAGCCAACACGCAGAAACAGGCCCCTACCGCAGTGGTAGGCACTCGGCAACTGGGGGGTCTCCTCCTCTCCTAGTGGACAGTCGGTCCCCCAATCCCCTCAATCGGAATAGCCGGGATAGCAAAACGTACCCAAAATGGGCCGTCTACTATCCCTGGTGGTTCCCCCCTACCCCTCTACGAAGGGTAGGAGGGCTGGATCCACCTACCAGTGCCTCTCCTTCCTGCTACTCCACTCCGAGATCTTCTATCTCCTTCCTTTCCATCACTCTTGTAACGAAGGCTCGGAGCCTCTCAATATGCTCCTCTCTCAGGCATCCTGCCATGGTCACCAAGTCCTCTTCCGGGACCTCATTTAGGGTTTCTCTTCTTATATCATCGTACCGTTCGCATTCTGTCCAAATATGCTTAGCATCTTCCCATTGTCCACATCTACAGTGACCGTCTTCTACGAGTCCAAAGTTTGCCAGTCTACCTTTAAAGTTACCGTGACCTGTCAGCATCTGTGTCAGATGGTAGTCAGGCCTGAGCCACGTCATTATTCCTCTTTCTTCGACTAGCGGCAGCCATTCAAACGTCCATCTTCCTTTGGTCGTGTCTTCCCATTCACGTTGCCATTCCGCTAGCACTACTGCTTTTAGTGTCTTCTTACACTTGACTCCATTGATGGTTCTACCACGCCAAATGACGCGTCCTTCTTTTCTCAGCTTATAGCTGGCCCATCTTGCCTCAACTTCTAGGTCCAGCGGTGGTAGCCCCGATACCACCGAGGCCGCAGCCGTGGAGATCGTACTGTACCCTCTAATATATCTGAGCGTGATCGTGCGCTGCCCCGCACGAAGACGTCTTCTCGCTGTCTTTCCCATCTTATCTGCCCATGCGCCTGATGCGTAGCATGCGATGGGTATGAATACTCCTTTGTAGACAAAGTCGAGCATTTTTCTTACATCCATATTCCTTGATACTTTGACGTATGCCATGACTTCTTTCACGCATCGTGTAGCCTTCTGCATCACATGCGTAGCGTGCTTTGTTATTCTTAGTCCTCTTTCCCAGAGGACACCGAGGTAGCGTATCTCTTGAACCACTTTTATGGAGCGCCCTTCTAGTCGGACTAATGGTCCTCGCTCCAAGTCCATAAAGCCTTTTAGTATCATTAGAACGGTCTTTTCCTGTGACAGTTGCATCTTGCTTTTGGTACACCACGCTTGTATCTTCCCGATCACATTTGCCATTTTCTCTTCAATCTCCCTTCTGGAGGTCCCTGAGCATATCACCACTCCGTCGTCAGCATATGCCACCATAACTGCATCCCGGTTAATCTCTCTGACCAGCGGGTCGAATATCACTTTCCATAGCTGTGGACCCATTATGGATCCTTGTGGGCAGCCTCTGTTTACTCGTTTCCATACCCGCTTACCTCCTAGTCGCATTTCGACCCTTCTATCATCGAGGTAGCTCTTGATAAGGCGTAAACAGCTTTTCCTAATCTGCCTTACAGTCATAGACAGAAATACTTTATTAGTATAGCTACAGTCATAGACAGAACTTGATGGCGAGACAGAAAGAAGAATGTAGTAGTGCTTGATTGATCCGCTGCTTTGGGACTTGGTCTAAATGTACAAGTCCTTGTCCAAATACTATTCGCTTGTCAAAAAATACCTTTGGAAATAAATTGTAGGAAATTTTCTTTGGCTCAATTTTATATAAGTTATTGTTTTTAAAAAAGTGCGTAGTTATTACGTAATAAGCGGAAATTTCCAGAACAATGTGACATAACATAATCATTAGTGGGTAAACATCATGGAGCAAAACATCAGAACTTTCTAAGAAGGCACCCTTTTTAGTAATGAACAACTTGGTTAACACATATTAAAGAACAGTACATACATAGATAAGCTTTATATTATAAATTATACATAAAAATGTTTTGTAAAAATATGTCATCTCATTAAAATAAGTCGATATACCAAAAACTATTCATAATGACCATGAACTACCAGTCAGAAATGGTTTCCGGTCTCAAAAAACAACCTGAAAACAGGATATGACTCAGAATTATTATATGTTTAATCAAATGTACATATAATAACGAACAAAGCAACTAGCATGACCCCTCATCGGCTTAATTACTATATTTTTGTTATATTATGCAGAAGACCAAGATGATGTTGAAAATACCCCTATCGGTGATTGTTAGTCTCCACTGGCTTTTGTCGACATTTCTCTTAAACAAAGACGATAATTGAAGTAATTATGAAAAGAGCGAGCGTCTGACGGCCTCTTATTGGACTAATTATAAAAGTAGTCTCTCTTTAATAATTTATCATCTCAGGCTAGCACTAATGTATTGTTTAAATAATACCATCAGCGCGTCAAAGACTTGTTATTGTTCTTTTATCATAGCTTCAGTTTAATGAGAATCAAGGGAATAGAAGGCCTTAAAACAATATTGAAACGCTTTCGTTAAAGGAACACCTTTTCCTTTTATTAAAAAAATTAAGATTGAGTTGGTATAAAAGTGAGGAAAGGTGAGGGGTTTAATTCTTTATCGCCTCGCCTCAACCTCTGTTCAAATCTCTTCATTATTTATCTGAGTTAGTCTTGGTTACTATGTGATGACAGCAAGTATGTTCCACCGCTCTATCAATTAAGCTTTCTTGACTCCCCGCTAAGGTGCAGAAAATTTAAAAAATATAAAAATATACGATGAGTTGAAAGTTTTGTTGGGAGATTGGCTTGTGTTGATGAAAAATAGTTGTTAGGTTCTGATCAATTTATTCAAGGACAATGTTATCAGAACTTGATGCTTATGTCGAAACGTTGTCCACGAATAAACTTGATGAGAACCTAACAACTCTTTACAAGTACATTGCTACCAAAAAAACATTAATGGAAAAATAATGAAATTACTTTACATCCTACTAAGTATTTTCCTGTTTGTTGGGTTATGCATTCCTTACTTTAATTGATTATAATAGTATTTTACATAAAATAGACTCACGCTTTGACTTTAAAACTTCCAGTAACGAACTCTTAAAAAAACAAAAAACTACCTTTATTTGAGACCTACGGTCCCTTTTTTGGACAAGAACTCTGTATTACATATTATTAAAAGTACGCGTTATTAAAATACCCTTACGATTAGTTCAAGGTTTTGTTGGCAGATTGGCTTGATCTGATGGGTTGATGAAAAGGAGTTGTAAGGTTCTTATCAAGTTTATTCGTGGACAACGTTTCGACATTCTAAGTTTGTCTGCATCAAGTCCTGATAACATTGTCCTTGAATAAATTGATCACAACCTAACAACTATTTTTCATCAACACAAGCCAATCTCCCAACAAAACCTTTAACTCATCATACAACGTATCATATAAATCGTATATTTTAGTGCTTTTAAGAAACCTACACTGAATCCCTCGAGCATTCTTCTTTTCACCTTCTTCATCCGTTATTTTGTCTATATAAATTAAAAAATAGTAAAACGTGTGACAATCGATTCTCAAATACTAACCACTAAAACATCTTGGAAACTATTGAGCACCAACATTGAAGATTTGTGTGTACGTGTAAATTCAATGATGGACGACATTTTGACAAGCTATGTAAGCCAGCTTCGGTTTCCAGTTCAGATGCTTTGCGGATCAGTGTAAAATACTGGTAAACAACTCAATGGAAGCTGGAAATCAGCTGAAATCTGTGAACTTGGGTTAGTTCAAAATGAAAAAATAATTCCATGGGGCACCACTTCGTGAGGAGGCACGTCCTACTCCCGTAGGAATCCTCCCGGATGTCGCTACAGTCGGCAGGAGGCCCTAAGGTGCTAGTGTCATTTCAGTGTGGTTTTCCTAACAGCTTTTGCTTTATTCAACTGGATACTCATTTACCCTCACGAGGCTGAATAAGTTGTATAGATCATATAAATTGCTCTTGATTTATTAATTAGTTCAGTTTCAAGAAAAATAAATTTTACTTAATTGCTTACATTTGCAGTGTAATTTTTTTTTACAAGTAAATGAACAAAAATGACTCTCATGCCATGAACGTAATAAACACAACAATAGAAAGATGTAACACGAGGGAGTTATAATAAAATAATATGAGAGACAAAAGGTGTCTACGAAAGGTCCAAGACTGTTATTTCAGAATCAAGTTTACCTTAACCAATAACGATAACGGTAGTTCTTTGATATCACAAATGAAGTAAACACGGCCAAGCTCACAACTGATAATGTATCATACAATGAACAATTCAGGCGACGCAATCATGCGACACGCCATTAACCCAGGGTCGTCAGTCTGCAACTCCTTCGCGAGGATAGGGGGAGCGATGTGGGGGGTGAGGTTCCCAGTCTCGAGAACCCTCTACCAGGCTGTGGTAATGGGCATAGTAAGGTACGCTTCGCAGTCATGGTCGGCGCACCTGAACAAGGGGCAGGCGCACGCCCTGAAGAGGATACAGCGAATGGCACTAGTACGGGTCACGAGGTCCTACAGGACGGTATCTCAGGACGCGGTGGAGGTTTTGGCAGCGGCGGCACCAGTGGATCTGGTCCTCCTGGAGCAGCGCCTCAGGTCGAAGACGAAGAGAGGGTAGATTGAAGATATTCCACCTCCCCTACGGAGAAGAATTGAGGAAGAGCCTGGGAGGTGGAAGGCCCTCATAAGGGAATGGACGATAGAGGCTTGGGGAGCCAGGTGGACTGGTATGACTAAGGGGAGCACCCTGAGGAAGGTGCGCTGACCGGTGCAACAATTCCATTGCACCGGAATACGCGCACCACAGGCTACGTAACCCCATGAGCTTGCTTCACGGGCTCGTGGGGTAAGCCCGTTTGAGGCTCAGCCTCAGGAAGGGCAATTAAAAAAAAAAAAGAAAAAAAAAAGGGCTTAGCCAAAGAGGATATTGGAAAGGTCGTCCGTGCACTCGTGCAGGTTAGCTTCATTGGTGCAGCCCCAACTAGGTATTGGAGTGGTCCTGTTCCTCCCAGTATATTTATTGTTGGCTCTAAAACGTTAATAATTATGTACAGCAGTGGGAGCCAAGATTTATTTTATGAAATAAAAGGGATTAGATGGTGGAGAAACAATGTGAAGAGATACAGGGGATAGGGAAGGGCTCATTGAAAACTAATTAAATTATTATGGTATAGCTATTTGGTATTTTAATCGAAAATGCTTCATTACATTTGTTAAACCATCTCGGCGTTGGTTCAAAACTGTAAAAATATTGGAAATGGCCTAGAACGAGTTTAAACACCTCATTTCTATGATTGGCTTCCAGAACTTTATTTTTGGGCCATCATTGAATTTCTTTTTTACCTTATAGCTTGCGGACGAGATAGAGAAGGAGCTCTTAAGCCTAGGATACAAGGTTCGCCAAATTACAAATGTGCACCGTGGGGAAAGACAAGAAAATAATGCAAGCATCAAGACACCACTGCCCTTATTCTTTGTGGATCTAGAGCGAACACCTGGAGTGGAAAAAATCTATGAGGTCACCCACTTGTATTACAGAAGAGTCCACGTCGAAAAGCCTTACCCGAAACGCGATATAGTTCAATGCCATAATCGTCAGGCATATGGGCACACAAAATCATACTGCTACCACCCTCCCAGGTGTGTAAAGTGCAGTGGGCAGCACAAAAGCGAATTGTGCAAGAACCCCTAAAATCACCTGCTGTATGCGTGCTCTGTCAGCAAGGCCACCCGGCAAACTATAAAAGCTGTGAGGCCTTTAGAACTATGAAGTCCAGAAGTGAACAACTTCGTCGTCCAGAAGAAGAAACGCCAGCCACAGGTAGCCCAAGAAGCGCCCCCGCCAGAAGTTTGAGACCTTCAGTATCTTTTGCTGACGCCGTTTGGAACAGAGAGCAGTCATAGGCATTGCCCACTCCTCCTCCGCAAGTTCTTCTTCCCAAGCACTCCGTTCATCCCAGCAACCAGCAAACTCAATCCCATCCTCAACCACACATCTCGCATATCCCGCCACCTTCAAGCTCTTCAGATCTCACCAGCCTTTTAACCTCATTCCTTACAGAGTTCAGAACCCTAGTTACCCCTCTCATTTCCCTTCTTACAAATCTTGTCTCCTACCTTATCCCCGTTAAACAAAATCCATAAGTGGATCCTTCCGACTCCTTATCCATTCTCCTTTGGAATGCGAATGATGTTCCGCACCCACACTAACGAACTGACAGCATTACTCCATGACAAATACATCGACGTAGCTCTTATTACTGAAACAAGACTTACGAGTGAGTAAATGACCATAGTTCCTTTGGTAGCACATGATTTCCTTCAATCCACTGCAGTGTCAATCACCACCCTCACTTTTCCCCTTACACTAGCATCAGTGTACTTCCCTCCCAATAAATCCATTTCTGATTCCCAATTCATCTCCTTTCTAGACTCCATTGGGCATCGTTGCCTTTTGGGTGGGGACTTTAACGCAAAGCACCAACATTAGAGCTCAAGATCCACAAATACACGAGGACGTGCTTTGCTGTCTGCACTCACACGGAGACATTGCTCCGCTATCTCTCCTGACACAGCTACCTAAATCCAGATCTCCTTGACTTTTTCTTCTACAATAGTTTAGGAACACTAAACTATTCACTCAAGCGCCTCGATGAGCTCTCCTCCGACCATAGACCCTTATTATTAACCATTTCCCTAAATCCAATTCACAAACTGCCTCCTCCTTCATTTATTAGGGGCCTAGTTGACTGGGACCTCATCCGCCAGATTCTTATAGGCTCTGTAGACCTCAAAGTACCGCTGAAAACATCCCAAGACCTAGATGATGCAGTGCATTCCTTCACTACTCTGATCCAGAGGTCGGCCTGCGAGGCATCGTCACCCCACAGTCACCAAAAATTCACAATCGAAATCCTTTACCTCAGTATCTCAAAGACCTAATCAAATCCAAACGCCACTCAAGAACAGTGTGGCAAAAATCCCAACATCCTGCTGATCGTCGCTCATACAATCAGTACTGCAGGCTGGTAGCGGCAATAGGCATCCTTCCGTTCCGATTCTTTCAATTCCTATCTCTCCTCCCTTTCTACCAGGGATAACTCCTTGTGGAATGTAACTAAGAAAATCCTAAACTATCATCCTGTTTCACACCCACTCCGTCGTGATGACGGGTCCTGGGCGGTTTCAAGTGGCGAGAGGGCGACTTCAAGTGGCGAGAGGGTGGAGGAATTCGCACTGCATGTTTCCCGTACTTTCACTCCTCAAAACAATAATCACCGTCCAACTGTTGAAGATTTCCTCACTTCACCTATCCCTCTCTCACTACCACTAAAAGCCGTTAACCCCTCTGAGATTAAATATCTTCTGAAAAAATTACCTTACCGAAAATATCCAGGATATGATCTCCTTACTCCTCGAATCCTCCAACAACTTCCTCCTAAAGTCATAATCTTCCTAACCTATATATATAATTGCATTATCCGAACGACGCACTTTCCTCTCCTCTGGAAACACTTCATTATAGTCCTATTCAACAAACCACCCAATGACGCCTTATTTTACCGTCCAATTAGCCTAGTCCTTATCCTCTCAAAAAAAATTGAAAAACTCATATTAAAACGCCTACTTCCAATTGTTGAATCCAAAAATCTTTTTCCTACACACCAGATGGGTTTCCGTCAACGACATTCCACTGCTTAACAAGGCCTCCTCCACTGCTCAGCCTTTGAAACCAAACAGTATTGCACTGCAGCTTTTCTTGATATAGCTCAAGCTTTGGACAGGGTTTGGCACGCACAGTACGGTATTTAGGCTTCCATCTCAACAAAAGACTGACATGGAACCCACACACGAGGCTAAAAAGACAAGAACTAAACAGACGCTTTGGACAACTGTACAGACTATTTCGAAGGACATCCCACCTCTCAATAGAAAACAAACTACTTATTTACAAGGTTATACTTAAGCCAATCTGGACATACGGAATAGAGCTATGGGGAACAGCAAAAAAGTCGAACATCAAGCGCATCCAATCCTTTCAATCAAAAGTCTTAAGAACAATAGTAAATGCCCCTTATTACGTCAGCAACAAAACCCTTTACAATGATCTGAATATACCCTATATTCTTGAACTCATCCCTTCCAAGCTCATAAAATTCCATAGTAACCTATCCAACCACCCTAATCCCCTAGCACAGTCATTGCACTGCACCACTCACCCCTATAATCCTCTTCGGAGATTAAAACGGCAGTGGCCTCGTGACCTGCTATAACTAATTGATAGTGGGAGTTCTGGCAATGGCCAGTTTCTCTAATCATGTCCTGAGCGTCTGTGGCTCTGGTGCTCTTGGCCAGCCTGCGCTGGCTCTTATCCAGTGACCTGGCTGACGTAGGAGCGTGGGGGACTCCCCAAGACTCCTCTTCCTCCTTCGCATGCGAGGGAGGTGACAACCTTGTGGACTTGGTGGGCCTCTGGGCTGTTTGTAAATATTGTATGAATGAGGGAGTGAATGATGAATTGTAAATATGGTATGAATGATAATATTTATCTCAATTACTCATTGTCTAATAAAAGGCAGATTATAATTTTATCTTAATAAAATTGATTGAAACCGGAAAACCTTATATCTTCATTGTGAGGCTAGAATTATAAACCGTATTCCTGGCTCTTTTTGTATGAATCTATGCAATTGTCTAGGTTTGGTTGCTATTAAAAGGTTCTAACAGCAGGCATGAACTGATTAGTATTTTTTAAATTATAAATGAAAGTCACAGAAAGTGATCAATCTTTATCCAGTCATTGTTACAGGCCTTCGGGTAAATAACTCAAAATCCTTTGATGATAACAATCTCTTAATTTTATCTTTTAACCTATCTTGCTCACTAAAAAAAAAAACATTCAAGCACGTAGAAATGAGCTTTATTGGTATTGTAGTGGGGTTTTACACATTTATAAAACTCACAATAGATTACATAACTTTTATATTTTAGGACAGAACACAAGGTACAAAATTTACATATCATTCTTTTTACAAACACATGTGTTGTAGGTTATTTATTTGGCGGTCTCTATGGGTACCAAGCAATGCCAGCCGCCACATCACTCTCCCCCCAGTAACTGTGTTACGTTCGAAATCGCGAGGGAAAATGCACTACTCTTCCCGAACGCGTCTTTTTCAAAGTTGCTTCAGGCTGCCCAGGATCCTCCGGTTCATCTGCAGGTGGCCCAATAGATTGCTCCCGTGCCGAATCTCTGTCATCACACAACAGATGCGCTGGCTTTAACCGGTCAAGCGATACATTTACTTCTTTACCCTTGAAATTTAATGAGTAGTACTTCTCTGCTCGTCGAATGACAAGAAATGGGCCTTCATAAGGCTTTTCCAAACTTGCCCTTACCCGATCCACTCTAACAAAGACGTGTGTCGCCTTTGATAAGTCTTTACGGATAAAGGTAGTAGTCCTGTTTTTGTGTTCCACCGGTCTTGGGCGCAGGCAGTCAATTTGCTGGCGCAGCATGCTGATGAATGTTGGTATATCCGAAGTGGGCCTGGGAGTCTCAAAGAAGTCACCTGGAAGTCTCAACGGTACTCCGTATACCATCTCTGCTATGGTCGCTGACGCATCTTCATTTAGACAAGTTCGTACGCCTAAAAGAATAGTTGGAATCACTTGTGTCCACTGTTGTTTTCCGTGAGCTTTGATGGCTGCCTTCAGCACTCGGTGAAAACGCTCGATCTTTCCATTTGACTGCGGGTGGTACGCAGTTGTATGGTTTAGTTTTATTCCACAGATTGATGTCAATGATTTAAATAATTCACATTTAAATTGTTTGCCTTGATCAGCAATTATAGTAGCAGGTGTTCCAAACCGACAGATCCAATGTTGGTAGAAATTCCGTGCAACGTTTTCAGCTGATGTCTCTTTCAAGGGAATAACTTCAGTCCATCCAGTAAATCGGTCGATACATGTTAAAGAATGGGTGTATTCTTCAGATGGTGGCAGGGGTCCAATTAGATCTATATGAACAGTGGCAAATCTTTCGTCTGCAATCGGGTATTTCTGAAGTGGTGTCTTCACATGTCTGGATACTTTGCTTTTTTGGCATGCGATACAGGCATTTGCCCATGAGCGCAAATTATTTTTCATGTTCATCCAAACTGTCTTAGAACATATCAGCTTAACCGTAGATCTGATTCCAGGGTGTGACATATTATGATAATGTTTGAATATATTATAACGACAATCTTTTGGAATATATGGTCTAATTTCCTTTGTTGAAACATCACGCCATAATTGGCTTCCGTTTTCAAGAGGGTAGGATTTGAAAATCAATCCAATATTTGCAGAAGTACGCAGTTGTTGTAGTTCTTCATCATGTGTTTGCGCTTCTGCTATTTGGGTGAAATCAATTGCAGAGCATTCTTCTAGTCGAGACATGTAATCTGCAATCATATTGTTTTTTCCTGAAACATGAACCAAGGTTGTTGTGAACTGGGAAATATATTGCAATTGTCGAAGCTGGCGAGGGGATGCTTTGTCGTTCTTTTGTCTGAATGCATAAATCAAAGGCTTATGATCTGTATATATTACAAATAACCTTCCCTCCAACAAATATTTAAAGTACTTGATTGACATATGAATAGCTGTAAGTCCTCGGTCATATGTAGAGTATTTGCACTGTGTTTCAGAGAACTTTTTGGAGAAAAATCCAATAGGTTTCCATGAACTATTTTCCCATTGTTGCAGAGCAGCTCCAGCTGCCAAGTCAGATGCATCTACAAACAGTGAGAGTTCACTATCAGGATTTGGGTATGTTAACAGAGCTGCATTACTTAAGGCTTGTTTGCTCTGTTGAAAATCTTCAATAGTTTCTGGTGTCCATACAATCTTAGTTTTATCATTTTTCTTAGCACCCTTAAGAAAATTAGTGAGATTTGCTAAATGGCCTGCAGCATGATGTAGATGCCTGCGATAGAAGTTCAGCATTCCTAAGTAAGACCTTAGGTGTTTTATAGTTTTTGGTAAATCATGGTTGACAATGGCACTCACTCTGTCAGGATCAGGTTTTGTACCATTTGACGAAATAAGGTAACAAAGAAAAATTATATTTTCCAAACCAAACTCAGATTTACTGATGTTAATCCGGAGACCGTAATGGCTGAGTCGTTGAAATACTTGTGATAAGTGATGATTATGTTCTTCAGCATTTGCAGAGGCAATGAGTATATCATCCAAATATGGGAAACAAAAATCCAGTCCTCTCAAAACTTCATTAATAAAACGTTGGAACGTACTAGGCGCATTGCGCAGTCCAAATGGCATAACATTAAATTCATACAATCCAAAGGGCGTAATCAGGGCTGTTTTTTGTTTATCTTCTTCATTAAGAGGTATTTGATAGTAAGCTTGGCAAAGGTCTAATTTTGAGAAAATTTATTTATTTAGAAGAATTTGACTTACATCATCTATCCTCGGAATGGGGTACCTATCGGGTGGTGTCCTGTCATTTAATCTTCTATAGTCTCCACATACTCGCCATTGGCCATTTTTCTTCGTCACTATGTGTAGAGGGTTTGCTCATTGTGAACTGGAAGCTCGGATAATTCCATTGTTGAGCATGCTCTGAAATTCTTGTTTAGCAACTTGCAGCTTCTCTGGATCTAATCTTCTTGGCTTGCTAAAAACAGGCGGTCCATCACTAGTGATAATGTGGTGCCTTACATCATGCTTGGCATTTACCTTCAATGAAAATGGTTTGGTTAAATCTGGAAAATTGGTTAACAGATGTGAGAATTGACAGGTTGCTTTGAAAGAACTCAATGATTCCATTTCCTCGATTGTAACTACTTCACCTGTAACAGTGAGCTTTGTACTGTTATCAATAAGTTTTTTGTTTTTTAGATCAATTAGTAAACCAAAATTGTGTAGAAAATCAGCTCCTAAAATACCTTTATTGGTTTTAACTAAAAAGAAAGTCCACTCCATTTGTCGTCTTAGTCCCAGGTCAATTTGAAGAACTTGGGTTCCAAATGTAGGAATCTCTGTGTTGTTAGCAGCAAATAACTTAATTCCTGTATCTTGATTTGCTTTTATTAATTTATTCACTGGTATAATGGAAACATCTGCGCCACTATCAACCAGAAAGCGAACACCTGTATTCTTGTCTCGTAAGAACAAACGATGTTGTTGACCTGGAATATTTACAGCAGCACAGTTGGTCAGTTCTGTGTCTGCCGTGAGGAGTTTCCCTTCTCCACAACCCATTTACATTCAGGTGTGCACTTAGACGGTATACATTTCTTTCCGTAACGATAATGGCCAAAACTATACTTTCCTTTTGGATCAAAACGTTTATTTCGGCTGTTACTACGAGAACGAACAGAGTTATATCTACTTGAACCTCTGGATATTCTAGACTCAAGTGCGGATAGTCTTTTATTCAGTTCCTCCAGCGTCGAATCGAATGTGGGCCCTTTAGAATGAACAACATTTATATCACGCGCGGGTTTGATATCCCATATTTTATCACCGATTTTGGCTAATTTATCCAGATTGCCATCTGAAATAGCCAAAATACTTTTTATTTCCGTTGGAAGTTTATCAAGCCACAATGATTTCAACAGTTTATCAGAAAAATCGTCACCTGCTAATCCTTTCATTTTTCGAAGTAACTGACTTGATTTTTGATCTCCTATTTCTAATTCGCTAACGACTTTTTTAATTTTTCTGTCCTCACTTTCTCGGAATATACTTAAAAGTCTATCCTTGGCGGTGGTATATTTGTTGTCCTCAGTAGATGAGACAATGTCGTATATGTTTTCTACTATCTTAAGGTCCAATTGAGCTATTAGGTAATTAAATTTCGTACCTTCCCTAGTGATTCCTCCAAGATCGAACTGGGCTTCCGCCTGGCAAAACCAAATTTCTGGTTTGTCTTTCCAAAACGGTGGAAGCTTGATACTAACCTTATCAATGTTCTTCGTCAAAGATTCTCTATTTTCGTTTTTCATATTTTCGTCCGGCATGATTAATTTCATAAATCACTCACGCTCACGTCGGACGTCGGGGTCACCAATTGTAGTGGGGTTTTACACATTTATAAAACTCACAATACATTTTATAACTTTTATTTTAGGACAGAACACAAGGTACAAAATTTACATATCATTCTTTTTACAAACACATGTGTTGTAGGTTATTTATTTGGCGGTCTCTATGGGTACCAAGCAATGCCAGCCGCCACAGTATTTAACACTTAATTTAAATTAGGATGCCTCCCAAACAAATTTCAGGTCTCAAGAAAGTTAATTGACACGGTACCGTCGTTGTTAACATTCTTCCTGTATATAATAACCACAACGTGATTTGGGTTAGCGTTAATATGGGGGATGATAAACATACATCTAAAATTTTAGACAGATTGGATCATGTTTACTGCCGCTGTCGTAGAACGTACATTGCAGATGAAAGACATTTTAAAGTAGATCTTATCCTTTTAGGCTTGACAAGAATATCAATTCTAGATAACCATGGAAAATTCTGTGTGGTATCAAAAACAATTTGAAGTGGAATTTCAGTTTGTGATCCGGTGCGGTTGCCAGTAGCGCAAGGAACAGGATAAGTAAGTTGTGGTAGCGAGGTGGCGTTTCCTTCCACAGGAATCCCTCCTTTTACTACCTCAAATAAACTAAAGTGATTTTCACTCCACGCTTGATTATGTTTTTCCCTAAACCTACTCCTATACTAGTCTCTCCCAACTATGCACATTTTATGGTACCACACGATGAATATATTGAAACTGGGCACATGCTAAACATTTCATCTAACTTTGCCTAAAAAGCTTGCAACAAACAGGAATTGCCTTGTTGTTTTTAATGAAAAATTACAATTTCCCCTGCAAGGGCAATATATAATGTTTTAAATCATATGATTGGCACAAAATATGTATTTAGATAAAATGGGAGTTCTGCGCATGCGCTACTTTTAGACAACCACGTACAACTATCGCTCTCCAAATCAATACCGATAACTACCGTTTGTAGACCCTTTTTCGGCTTTGGGATTGTCTCAACTGGCAACTTAAGTGAGCTGGCCACGAGGTGGCCCTCAATTAGTGAGTAGGGCGCTTATTACATTGGTGAGAAGTGTAAATAGTGAAATCGGACAGAGTAGTCGGCCATCTTGACTGATCGGCATTAGCCGTCGTTCACGATACATAGGCGTTCTGAGCCAGACCTGATAGGTGGCTCAGAGCCAAGACCGGTGACTCGCCACTGGAATCCCACCGGCGCTACGTATTTTATTTATTTTTTTATTTTTTTTAACAAACAAAAATCTTAGCTAATGATAAAATGAGATTTTTATATATATCACAAAATAAAAAAAAAAGATCTAGGTCCTTAGGCCCAACTCCGACAACGTCGCCTGTAAAGCGAAAACCTAGACGCTCAAATAGGAACATCCCTATAAATTCATCTGCCGCCAGCTCTATGGAAGATCTACCAGCACTTCAAAAGAAGAAACTGAAGCAGAATCTCCATTCTTTACACCGAATAGCTTCGAGGTACTGAGAAATAGCCAACCTGACGACATGGAAGTTATTCAAACACCAACACAGCCCAAGCCGCCTGCTATATTCGTAAGGAATATTAGCAATTTTAAACTATTATGCTCACAAATGAGTTGTAGGTACCGGAAAATATACGTGCCTCAATCGCTCTTGGGATAGAAAAATTTCCCCAGACACTCCCGATACTTATCGAGCGATCATCAAGTATTTGGAAGAAACCAATGCAGACTTCCATACATACCAGTTGAAACAAGAACGATCGCTTTGAGTAGTGATAAGAAATCTGCACCCGACCACACCAGCTGATGAAATTGAAGATGAACTATCAGCTCTGGGATTCAAAGTTCGGCAAATAACCAACGTTTTACGTGAGGACAGACAACAAAACAAATCCACCAAAACGGCATTACCGTTATTTTTTGTAGATCTCGAGCGGACACCTGGCGTAGAGAAAAT
Organism: Acanthosoma haemorrhoidale; assembly: GCA_930367205.1. NCBI lineage: Eukaryota > Metazoa > Arthropoda > Insecta > Hemiptera > Acanthosomatidae > Acanthosoma > Acanthosoma haemorrhoidale. The sequence goes on along the minus strand of OV884009.1, from coordinate 115,513,380 downwards.
TTATGACTTAACAACCCTGTATTTCAGAAGAATACAGGTCGAAAAACCTTCCCCTAAAAGAGACATCGTCCAATGCCATAATTGCCAGGCATATGGGCACACAAAATCGTACTGCCACCACCCTCCTAGGTGTGTAAAGTGTAGTGGGCAGCACAAATCTGAATTGTGCAAAAAGCCCCTACCCTAAAATCGCCTGCTGTATGCGTGCTCTGCCAGCAAGACCATCCGGCCAACTACAAGGGCTGTGAGGCCTATAGAATCCTCAAGTCCAGAAGCGAGCAACGTCGTCGGCCAGAAGAAGAGAAGCCAGTGACAGGTAGCTCAAGAAGCGACCCCACCAGAAGTTTGAGGCCTTCTGTCTCTTTTGCTGATGCCGTTCGGAACAGAGAGCAGTCACAGGCACTGCCCACTTCTCGTCCGCAAGTATCTCTTCCCCAGCATTCCGCTCATCCCGCCAACCAGCAAACCCAATCCCATCCTCAACCACACATCTCGCATATTCCTTCACCTCCAAGCTCTTCAGATCTCACTAGCCTATTAACATCATTCCTTACAGAATTCAGAACCCTAATTACCCCTCTCATTTCCCTTCTTACAAATATTGTCTCCTACCTTATCCCCGTTAAACAAAATCCATAAGTGGATCCTTCTGACTCCTTATCCATTCTCCTTTGGAATGCGAATGGTGTTCGCACCCTCACTAACGAACTGACAGCACTACTCCACGACAAGAAGATCTACGTAGCTCTTATTACTGAAACAAGACTTACGAGCGAACGACCATTTACCGTTCGACAGTACCAGACTTATCGAACTGATCACCCAGATAGAACAGCTCATGCAGGTACCGCTGTCATTGTCCATAACTCCATATCCCACGACATAGTTCCTTTGGTATCACATGATTTCCTTCAATCCACTGCAGTGTCAATCACCACCTTCACTTTTCCTCTTACACTAGCATCAGCGTACTGCCCTCCCAATAAATCCATTTCCGACTCTCAATTCATCCCCTTTCTAGACTCCATCGGACATCGTTTCCTTGTGGGTGGGGACTTTAATGCGAAGCACCAACACTAGGGGTCAAGATCCACAAATACACGATGACGTGCTTTGCTGTCTGCTCTTACACGGAAACATTGCTCCACTATCACTCCTGACACAGCCACCTATTGGCCATCAGATCCCAACCGAAATCCTGATCTCCTTGACTTCTTTTTTTACAATAGTTTAGGAACACTAAACTACTCACTCACGCGCCTTGATGACCTCTCCTCTGATCATAGTCCTTTATTATTAACCATTTCCCTAAGACCAATTCACAAACTGCCTCCTCCTTCATTTATTAGGGGCCAAGTTAACTGGGACCACTTCCGCCAGCTTCTTACAGAGTCCGTAAACCTAAAATTGTCCTTGAAAACATCCTAAGACCTAGACGATGCAGTGCATTTTTTCACTACTCTGGTCCAGAGGTCGGCTTGGGAGGCATCGTTACCCAAGAATCCACAATCATAATCGTTTACCTCAGCATCTCAAAGATCTAATCCAATATAAACGCCGCTCCAGAACAGTTAGGCAAAGATCCCGGCATCCTGTTGATCGCCGCACGTACAATCAGTACTGCCGATTGGTAAAGCGGCGATTGGCATCCTTCCGTTCCAATTCTTTCAATTCTTACCTCTCCTCTCTGTCCACCAGGGATAAATCTCATTGGAATGTAACCAAAAAAATCCTAAAGTATCAACCTGTTTCACACCCACTCCGTCGTGATGATGGGTCCTGGGCGGCTTTGGATGGGCATAGGTTGGAGGAATTTGCTCTGCATCTTACCCATACTTTCACACCTCACCTTTCTCATCAAAGCCATACTCACAGCACAACTGTGGAAGATTTCCTCACTTCACCTATTCCTCTCTCTCTTCCACCAAAAGCCGTTAACCTCTCTGAGGTTAAATACCTTCCGAAAAACTTACCTTACCGAAAATCCCCTGGATATGATCTCCTTACTCCTCAAATTCTCAAACAACTTCCTCCTAAAGCCATAATCTTCCTAACCTACATATATAATTGCATAATCCGAACGACGCACTTTCCTCTCCTCTGGAAACATTCCATTATTGTCCTATTCGCAAACCCGGTAAACCACCCAATGACGCCTCATCTTACCGTCCAATTAGCCTACTCCCTATCCTCTCAAAAATATTTAAGAAACTCCTACTAAAACGTCTACTTCCCACTGTTGAATCCAAAAATCTTTTTCCTACACACCAGATGGGTTTCCGTCAACGGCATTCCACTGCTCAACAAGGCCTCCTCCACTGCTCAGCCTTTGAAACCAAACAGTATTGCACTGCAGCCTTTCCACGGGTTTCACAGGGCAGTGTCCTGGGTCTCATCCTCTATAACCTATACACCGCTGATGTCCCCTCTACTCCCAATACCTTCTTGGCCACATTTGCAGATGACACTATAGTCTTGTCATCCCACCCAGACCCCGACATAGCATCCCATAACCTTCAAAAACACCTTGACGAGATCTAGTATTGGTGTAATCAATGGTGGTTCAAAGTTAATGAAGCAAAATGTTCCCACATTACCTTCACCCTTTGTCGCAAGACTTGTCCACTAGTTTATTGTAATTCTATTCCTCTCCCTGTGTCTGAGACAGTACGGTATTTAGGCTTCCATCTCAACAAAAGACTGACATGGAACCCACACACGAGACTAAAAAGACAAGAACTAAACCGACGCTTTGGACAACTGTACAGACTACTTCGAAGGACATCCCACCTCTCAATAGAAAACAAACTACTTATCTACAAGGTTATACTTAAGCCAATCTGGACATACGGAATAGAGCAATGGGGGACAGCAAAAAAGTCGAACATCAAGCGCATCCAATCCTTTCAATCAAAAGTCCTAAGAACAATAGTAAATGCCCCTTATTACGTCAGCAACAAAACCCTTCACAATGATCTGAATATACCCTATATTCTTGAACTCATCCCTTCCAAGTTCATTAAATTCCATGGTAACCTATCCAACCACCCTAATTCCCTAGCACAGTCATTGCACTGCACCACTCATCCCTATAATCCTCCTCGGAGACTTAAACGGCAGTGGCCTCGTGACCTGCTATAAATAAGTGACAGTGGGAGTCCTGGCAATGGCCAGTATCTCCAATCATGTCCTGAGTGTCTGTGGCTCTCGCGCTCTTGGTCAGCCTCTGCTGGCTCTTATCCAGTGACGCGGCTGAGGTAGGGGCGTGGGGGACTCCCCAAGAATCCGCTTCCTCCTTCGCATGCGAGGGAGGTGACAACCATGTGGACTTGGGGGGCCTCTGGGCTGTTTGTAAATATTGTATGAATGAGCGAGTGAATGATGAATTGTAAATATGGTATGAATGATGACACTTATCTCAATTACTCATTGCCTAATAAAAGGCAGATTGTAATTTTATCTTAATAAATTGTTGTTTTCTCTCTCTCTAAGTTTATGAAATTCCACAGTAGCCTTTCCAACCACCCTAATCCTGTAGCACAGTCATTGCACTGCGCCACTCATCCCTATAACCCTCCTCGGAGACTGAAACGGCAGTGGCCTCGTGACCTGCTATAAACGCGTGACAGCGGGGGTCCTGGCAATGGCCAGTTACTCCAATCATGTCCTGAGCGTCTGTGGCTCTCGCGCTCTTGGTCAGCCTCCACTGGCCAGTATCCGGTGACACGGCTGACGGAGGAGCGTGGGGGACTTCCCAAGACTCCGCTTTCTCTTTGCATGTGGATTTGGGAGGTCTCTGGGCTGCTGTAAATATTGTATGAATGAGTGAGTGAATGATGAATTGTAAATATGGTATGAATGATAGCGTTTATCGCAATTACTGATTGCCTTATAAAAGGCAGATTGTAATTATAGCCTAATAAAGAGTATTTGCCAGATAAAATGGATGTCACCTCCCCAGGTAAGGAGGAGGAAGTAGGGGAGATTCCTCCCAGGTCACACTACAGCTCAATAATAACAGTAGAGACTGGAGCCGCCAGGACTCCTAATAACTTGATAATTGTTGGATATTTTGAGGACATTGCCACTTCAATCTGCGAAGAGGGTCGTAGGGATTACAAACTATAAGATAGCGTTCTTGCTGTGGGATTACCAACTATAAGATAGCTTTCTTGCTGTGGGATTACCAACTATAAGATAGCGTTCTTGCTGTGGGATTACTAACTATAAGATAGCGTTCTTGCTGTGGGATTAGGACAATCAGATAGTATTTTATGAATTTTAAAAGTTTAGAGCGAATGGGTTCCATGATGGCTTATTAACGCCGCATGGCTCATTGGTGATGTAGAAGGGAGCATTTAACCCCATTCTAATATTTTTTGATAATATGAACTGGGGCACATGTTCTTGGTTTGCTGACCCCTAAAGTTCGAATCCGTAATTCCAGATAGGTTTATATGTCAGTATTTTTTTTTTTATTTGTGGAGAGACGAAATTTTCTATTTTGAAGTATGTTTGGTTGTCCTATATGTTGATTAAGTTTTTGTCTTTTTAGTCTCATGTGTAGGTTTCATGTTTATCTTTTTTAGTGTAGGAATCCAATGTACCGTATTGTTTCAGGTATCGGGAGGGGTAGGTTATTGAAAGAGGATTGGTAGGGATCAGTGTCGTAACGTGAAAATACCGTTGCAACCACATTCCTTCGTTGACTTTTATTCGCCATTGGTTGCTGATTTTGAGGGTGGTTAGTTTGGATGTTAGAGGGTGCTGTGTCAGTGTCTGAATGGATCAAAAGACCGATGTTTGTTTTGAAAAAAAAAAAATGCGTTTTCGGCGAACGGTAATACGGGTGGGCAAACAGGGCTCGGTGGGGTGTGAAAGCCGTTAAATATTACGTATAAGGGTGATAAGTAGATAAATAAAGATTAATGATGCGGACGAGACCAGGCTATGCACACACAGCACATCAAATATTTACCTGGCCGGTGTGGTCAGTAGGGGAGGGTCGATGATACCGAGCTCGACCCACTCTGCTCCAATATGTTCTCATTCCGACCTTTCTCGCCATGGCACATATACCTAGTGGATCCCTGGATATTCTGCCTTGCCTCTTTTTTGTATCTTTATTGCCTCAACAGTGACAATCTACTTTCATTCCGCTAAATTGGGTCGTCTTTGGTCTATACGTTGTACGGTAGGATGTATAAAAATTATTCGATTAATCTGAAATTTTAAACGAGTGCCGCATAACGCCTTGAAACACACCGTCTAAGTCTTAGCAAAATTACAGTAAAGAGAAGTTTGAAGGAAAAAAATAAGCTTAGATTCGCACTCTTTTAAGATTTTAAAGGGATTTCAATTATTCCAGTAAATAAATTGTTTTTGAATGGAAATTTTCAGAGCCTTAGATGGATTTTCAAATAAATTTGAGTATTTTTAGTCATCGATCGATCGTTGAATACGTTTTTGAGAAAATAGTGGCGAAACTAAGAAAAGGGGTTCCTTGTATGGACCGCATCGAGTTTCTTTATTACCTATTAAATTATTGTGAAAAAAACAAAAACAATCGGTATTTTACAACAATACTTTACTTTATTTGCTAACCCATTACAGTAGTGCTGAAATACTAACAAAAAGAAGCCCTATTGAAACTGGATTCAAAAGGGAAATTAGTTTTACTCTTACACCTGCTGAGCAGTGACTTCAGAAAGACTTCTTTGGGTTTATTCGTATTTGCTCATATTTCTCGTCATTTTGTGTAAACCGATGTGCCTATTGGGGTCTAGCTCAATATAAACTACCCGATCAATTGAAAATGGGAGCCGACTGAGCATTGAGTGAGCCTGTCCCTTCATAAGTTTTCAATTCATCTATTTTTCTTTTAATAAATCACACCTAACCTATTTTCTCCGATAATGAATGAGACTTCATCCTATGAGACTTTTGGAATAAAAGTGACTGGAGTATGATAGATTTCACCTTTGAATGGTTTAACTTCAAACCATACTGAAATGAACTTCTTGCCCTAAGAATTGCGAAAAGATCCAATATAAAACGTTTAGCTGACAGAAATCGTATTAGCGGGTGATTTGCCTCTCTATAGTATTACGATGTATACATACATATATTGTAGAGTGAAAAAACAACATAATAAAAATAGTCTCAAAGTAGCATAAGTTGAAAATAATGGCTACTTACTTCAGGAAGATGAGCAATAAAGGATGCATGGATAAATTGGTTTAGACGGAGGATATAATTAATGAAAGCAAGATTTCGTTTATAAGCAGTGTATAAATTATAGAGGGCATGGTCTCAGAGTACATTTACTTTTTATGTATCAAATAAGATTACGAATTATAAGACTGAAACAGTTTTGTTATACATATACATGTAATAATACGTAGCAAAATACTGCCCCTGAAGTTCAGTGAAGAAGACTTGGGATCGTAAACGGTTGGAAAAATAAATAAATAAATGTTTAAACAAAACAAAAAAAACAAAAACTCTACTTGAAATCGAGTGCCACGAAATTGGAAACCTGTCATTTATAAATTTAACTGGCCAAAGGTTGCAAAAATAACAAAATTAGCAATACTTGGAACCACGTAGAGAAACAAGGGAAAAACGTTAATAAATAAAATCTATGCCTTAATTCTTTTTGGGCATGATTGTCCATGAAAATACGAAGTATTGCCAAGTTTATTTAAACCTCGATAAACAAATTTGCTACTCCTTTCTATTCCAGAAAAAGAGAGACATAAGGTATTTTGTCATGACGGAGACACCCTGTACACATCGGAAGAACAGTCTGAAATATTGGCCGACTACTATACCGCCGACAACGCCGCTAGGACAGGTAACTACCACGAACGAAGGTCAGAACTATATGTTTGTCTCCCCGAAGCAGCTCAAGGCGATTCTTCGCCGGTGTCAGGGAAACCAAGCACCAGGGGGCGACGGGGTGCAAACGGTATTGCTGAAACAGCTGCCGAGGAGAGGAATTGCCCAACTCGTTAACCTGTACAATTCATGTATCAGGTTGCGATACTTCCCGCTGCGCAAGCCCACAAAGAGAGGCAACCACCCAGCCCACTATCGCCCGATTAGTCTCAGTCTCCCTCACATGGGGAAGATTCTCGAAAAGATAATACTGAACTACCTGAAGGAGTTCTGTTCGGAAAATGCTATCATTCCGTACGAGCAGACAGGTTTTCAGGCTTGTCTGAGTACAGAACATCCGCTTGTGAAGGTACAAACGGATGCCACCCTCGGTATCAACAAGAATACAGCAACTGCTATGATCTCGTTGGACTGCACGCAGGCTTTCGACTCCGTGTCGCACGGGATGCTGTGCCGACAGCTTTGTGACTGGGAATGCCCAGAATGCAGAATGCAGCTATATACCACGTTGGTTTCGTTCTTGAAGAACAGATCGGTGAGGGTACGGGTGGGTGATTGCCTCTCTAGCCCATTCCCTCTGACTTGTGGAGTTCCTCAAGGAGCGGTTCTGTCTCCGGTTCTTTTCAGTATGTACACATCTGAAATTGTTGGGACAAACTATAAGAATTGCTTTCGCCGATGACATTGCGGTTTGCAGCAGCAGCAACAAAGAGCTCTTACACACGCCGAGTCAGTTTGTAACGTTATCAGTGACAGACTGGGCATGTTAAATATTAGTGTAAACGCCGGGAAGACCGACTGCGTAATCTTCTCCCTCCAAAAGGGGAAAAAATCCTTGCCGAAATCGTATAGCATAGGAGGGCAAGAGAACTCACCAGCTTTCTCAATGCACTATTTGGGTATAAAAATGGATAGGCATCTCCATTTATCTACTCATTTTAGTAATAAAATAGAAAAAGTACGACAAAGGTCTTACCGGCTATCGCACTTACTAACTTCACCTAAGCTGTCGATTCGTCTCAAATTGATGATATATAAATGTGTCCTCCGGCCAGCTCTGCTGTACGGTGCCCCGCTATTTACCCACTTGACTGACAATACAGCCAAATGTCTCCAACACTTACAGAACAGAATCATGCGAAAAGTGGTCCGACATACGTCTTTCGAGAGGTTGAAGAACGCTAACCTGCACCCGTTGCTTGGTGTGCCGTCGGTGGGTGAGTTCATCCACCGGAGACACATTAAGTTTTTTGACTCGTTACAGCACCTGACAAACCCAGTGTTTAACACTATGACCCCACCACCCCTCCCACATCGATGGCAACAGACTGTCGGGGCAAAATTAGGATAAGAATTAGTATGTAAGTTAGTTTTAAGGTTGATCAAAAAGGTGAGCCCCATCACCTTTATTAGTCAGTTTAGTCTAGTCACGTATAATGTATATCGTTATACTTGTTTATTCATTATATAATTTCTTTAAAATAACAAAACCTGTATATAATGTAGTGATGCTACAGGAAATACAAAATAGATTCACCTGAGGATCTATAATTATATATAATTATCTAGAAATTTAAAGGGGCTATGGAGGAAAAAAAAACAAAAAAAAAACCTAGAGCTAAAGATTGGAAATAATGAGGAGCGATAAATATACATCAAAATTATCAAAGGAGGCAGTGTTGTGGGTGGGAAATACAGGTTCGATCTGTGGAATCTGCCATCACAACATATGGCAGCTAATTTGGGTTGGAGAACATGGTAAAGGTAAGAGTGATTTTTAGTCATGTGCGTCGTCATGACAGGAGAGATCCAAGGAAGTATTGCTGACATTCTGTAATGCTTGAACAATGCTGTGAAATGCAGACTGCATGAAATAGGGATTGCCCTATGTTGATGTTTTATGGGGGTTTATTTGATGGAATATGTGCACGCGTTGTAAAGCAAAAAAAATTATTTGTAAAAGAATCTAAGGTCCTCCCTGATTGGCTGCATCAGTTGAGGCACGTGTTCATCTAAGGGTCCACAAACTTCTAGAACGGAACACATCCACATGGGCATTGGATACCGATCACCATATGCTACTACTGAAAGCTATTTCTTCTATTTTTTTTTCTTATACAACTTCTTTATTGTGTTAAAATCATAATCTGCCTTGTTGGGCAATATGTTATTGAGATACATGATCTCATTCATACCATATTTACAATTCATCATTCACTCGCTCATTCATACAATATTAACAAACAGCCCAAAGGCCTCCCAGATCCACATGGTTGTCAACTCCCTCGCATGTAAAAGAGAAAGTGGAGTCTTGGGAAGTCCCCCACGCTCCTGCGTCAGCCGCGTCACCGAATACGAGCCAGTGGAGGCTGACCAAGAGCGTGAGAGCCACAAACGCTCAGGACATGATTGCAGAAACTGGCTATTGCCAGGACTCCCACTGTCACGCACTTATAGCAGGTCACGAGGCCACCGCCGTTTCAGTCTCCGAGGAGGATTAAGGAAATATAGGGATGAGTGGTGCAGTGCAATGACTGTGCTACGTGATTAGGGTGGTTGGAAAGGCTACTATGGAATTTCATAAACTTGGAAGGGATGAGTCCAAGAATGTAGGGTATATTAAGATCGTTATGAAGGGTTTTGTTGCTGACGTAATAAGGGGCATTTACAATTGTTCTCAGGACTTTTTATTGAAAGGATGGGATACGCTTGATAAGTATAACTTTGTAGATTACTAATTTATTTTCTATTGAGAGATGGGATGTCCTTTGAAGTAGTCGGTACAGTTTTCCAAAGCGTCTGTTTAGTTCTTATCTTTTTGGCCTCGTATGTGGGTTCCAGGTCAGTCGTTTGTCGAGATGGAAGCCTAAGTACCTTAGTGTCTCGGATACAGGAAGAAGAATGGAATTAAAATAAACTAGTGCACAAGACTTGCGACAGAGGGTGAAGGTAATGTGAGAACATTTTGCTTCATTAACTTTGATCCTCCATTGGTTGCACCAATACTCGATCTCATCAAGGTGTTTTTGAAGGTTATGGAATGCTACATGGGTGGGATGACAATACTGCAGTGTCATATGAAAATTGGGTAGAGGGAAGGTATTGGGGGTAGAGAGGACATCAGCGGTGTCTAGGTTATAGAGGATGAGACCCAGGACGCTGCCCTGTGGAACTCCTGCTTTTATGGGATAGTAGTTGGAATATTCTAAACCACAGCGTACTTGGAAGAAACGGTTTGAAAGTTAGGACTGTAGGATTAGGATAAGGGTCTGTGGTAAATATCTTTTGAGCTTGTAGAGCAAACCTGCGTGCCAAACCCTGTCCAAAGCTTGAGCTATATCTAGAAAGGCTGCAGTGCAATACTGTTTGGTTTCAAAGGCTGAGCAGTGGAGGAGGCCTTGTTGAGCAGTGGAATGCCGTTGACGGAAACCCATCTGGTGTGTAGGAAAAAGATTTTTGGATTCAACAATTGGAAGTAGACGTTTTAATAGGAGTTTCTCGAATATTTTTGAGAGGATAGGGATTAGGCTAATTGGACGGTAAGATGAGGCGTCATTAAATGCTTTACTGGGTTCTGTGAATAGGACAATAATGGAATGCTTCCAAAGGAGAGGAAAGTGCTTTGTTCGGATAATGCAATCATATATGGTTAGGAAGATTATGGCTGTAGGAGGAAGTTGTTTGAGAATTTGAGGAATAAGGAGATCATATCCATGGGAGGATTTTCAGTAAGGTAAGTTTCTCGGTAGGTATTTAACCTCAGAGGGGCTAACGGCTTTTGGTGGAAGTGAGAGAGGAATAGGTGAAGTGAGGAAATCTTCAACAGTTGTGCTGTGAGTATGGCTTTGATGAGAAAGGTGAGGTGTGAAAGTATGGGTAAGATGCAGAGCGAATTCCTCCGACCTATCCCCATCCGAAGCCACCCAGGACCCATCATCACGACGGAGTGGGTGTGAAACAAGAAGCTATTTCTACAGTTTTTATTCCATATTTAGGATCCAGGGATGGAAATTGGAATCCAGGAGGAGTAGACATGAAATTGTATGTGGAGGTTGTTTGTTGAATGTTAAAGGCTGCCGTGGCATAACCCAAGCCCAGAGTGGCAGAGCAGAAAAGCCTAAAACAAAAAAGAAGAAAAAAAAAAGCTTGAAACGATGAAGATAGCTAATATTCAATAAGGAAACTAATTAGGGAAAAAAAGTTCATTTATTCTTCAGGTCAAAAATTCTATGTAATGAAACAAGAAATGAAATTTGAAATTTTATTAAAACTAAAGAGTTGGAATACTTTGTATAACCTAGCATTCATAAGTGTCAGCCATTCATAAAGTACTTTAAATTATTTTGTTTAGGTATTATATTAATAATTCTTTGGCTTGGGACCATTATTTCCTTACTAAATGAATTTTTAATGAGTTTTAGAAAGAACATGACAAAATACAAGTTGTTAATAAATCCGTCTAAAGAGCGGAACTAGACGGCCCTGAATCATTTTGGAATCATCCGACTCCATTAATAAGTTTTTAGCAGATTTTAATGATTGCTTAACCATTCGATACTCAGGTTCTTCATTCAAGTATCTACTCGTCTATCCTCGCGTGGCTGAGGGAGAAGAATGGCTCATTAAGGATTCTCGTAATCACTTGAACGAGTGCAGTGTACTATAGATTATTATCATTGTTGTAACAAATCGATGGTTAAACGCGCACGTTCAATCCCCTTTTTACATTCATCCAGGTAGAGCGAGGTCACTAGACCACGTCATCATTCCGCGATTTCCATCGCAGGAAGTAGCAGCGTTGAACTTAAGCACACGTTGCTACAAGTGATACACAACTAAGTGACACATTGTTATCTTTGAAGATCGCTAATTGGCGGTTCATTAGAATGTGATCAACGGTGGCCTACACTCTTTCCAGGTAAGGTTGTTATTTAGTCGTTTTATAAAATTGTTTTCTATCCCTGTATCAAGAACTACCACAAGACATGGTCACGTTTTAGTTTGTATAATGTTAACAATATTTAGTTTCTCTGTAACAGAACTCAGCATATATGCTGTAGAAGTCCCACTGCACTAACATTAGACCATTCAATTATTAAAGACCGTTTGGAAGTGCCGAAGAGATTACATTGATCAGCCGCAGTTACAAATCACAACGTTAATGCAAGATTTCTTATGCCTATCGTACGATAGAGGTTCAAAAAATTATTTCTTAGATCTGAAATTTTAAACGTATGTCATAAACCTCGAAGGAAGCCAATTCGTTTCTCCTTATCGTAAAATAAAGAAAATTATGGGGAAAAAATTAAACGTGATGAAAGTATTTTTAAGATTTCTTTGTGACGCATAGCTCAGAAGCTATTTAACATTTTCATTTGTGATTTTTCCCTATGGTCAAGAACACATTAAAAGCGGTAATTTCAAAATAATTTAAAGTAGTCTATTCTATTTGGAGAACCGACAATAGAAATTGGGTTTAACCGAAATTCAATTTCGGTTCGGCCCATTCAAATAGTTGAATAAAAGTCAAAAAGACGATTTTTAGTTATTTTAGTAGATTTTTCAAAGCTTTTAATAAACTAATGTAGAACCAGCATGCATCTTTCTGTACTCACCTCGCGCGACCTTTATTTCCTTTACATATGTTTAAAAGAGACAATTTTGATCATGACCCGTGTATTGGTAAATATATAGAAAAAGTATTCTTTTTTTAAAATGCCGACTACTAATCCATGGATCAAGTTGTAGTAATTTTCTAATGTAGCATGCATCTTAAATATTCAGTTGATTTGCTTAATTGCTGGTGTCTTTTGGAGAAATCCAACACTCCACATGCAATAAAGTAGATATTTTGCCCTCTTTAGTTCATACTTTGACGGCTATCAAAAAGGAAATGGTCCACTAAAACAGTCACGTACAGCACAGAACGAGTTATAATACATAACATCAAGCATTCCCTCGCCATATTCCTAATTTTGTTAAATACTCTGTGTTTGTTTACATTAGGTATGAACTAGTTTGTATGATTTTATTTATGTAACTACATTAATGACCTACAAAATGAAGAAATAATATTGGGAGATGTGAAAGTTCAGGCTGTCAATCTCCACGTCAATATCTTAAAATCTTGTTAAATGACGTAGCCAGAATTTCCAAAAATACTCCATTTAATATTACACACCTATAATGTTTTACTGTGAATTAAATTAGATTTAATTAAATTAAATTGAGGAGCAGTTTGGTTTTAACAACAGTATAAACTTTGCTCCGGAAGCAACTTATCAAGGAATACTTAAATGTAACCTACTGTGAGATAGTGACTAACAATTAACATTAGCCACACTTGGCAACTGTGATAGGGAAAGAGATTAAGAACCACGACACATCCCCGCCCTAGCTTCTTGCACGAGATTTCAACTTTACATTTGTATGCATTTATTCATAGGTTCAACTGGAAATAGCACTTTAGCTGCAGTGGTATCGATAAAATCCTTTCTTCTTTGAGGAAGGCAAATACCCATTTAGACTTAACTGATAACTCTAAAAAGTTATACACCTGTGTAAATATTTTATGATAGGTATGTTAAGAAAATCCCGTTTCTGGAGCGATCGTCAAGTTGTAAAGAGCGCTACCTCTCTGCGATTATACTAAGTATAGAAGTGTAGTAATGTATCAGTAGCAATACACAAATGGTTAGAACTGAAATGTGACGCTGGGAGACTGATTTTTTTTTTAGATTAATGTTTATCAAGACAAAGGACTACAAATCCCCATATCTCATTTATACTGCCCTTAGCCTAATATTTGTTTTGATTAAGATGAACGAGAACTAAATGCAGTGTATAACTAATTTGGCTTGTCCGCTAAATGCCCTATGTCAGTATCAATTATACAGTCCGTTCGTATTCATTCAAATCTACCATCCGACTGAGTACATATCATTGTCAGTATGATTAATGACCCTTAATTATTTTCCATGGTATCCCTTTATTTTTAGCATGATATTGAAAAGATGATATAAAATCATTTTTATGACCGCTATCATAGAGCACAAAGACTGACGAAAAACGACGACCTTGTGCTTATTTGAAAGTCCCTTCTGTCTTGGCAACAGGGTACCTAGTAATATCCTTCAAAGCCAAACTCTACCTGAGCATTGACCGAAGTTGACCGGGCCATCAGTTCCTCCGTACGAGATTGGAAGAGGGACGGGTAAGAGGTTTATTGCTTCCAGTAAACGACCCAACCTCTAAAGGATTAACCAGCTTGGAAGTAATGCCCCACTGTCCCCCGATATCACCAATATTGATGGATTAACTACAACGAAATTGAACCCAGCAAGGGTCAAATATTACGCTACCCCCGACTGACAATAGCCGTTGCTAAAACTCTAAACCTTTGGCCCCTTAATATCTCCTTAAAAATGCACAGCATCAGACCGATTAGCTTTGTGCGCTATAGCCCTGCTCACTGGGCTTATCTAAGTTTCTAGGCTCCACCTCCATATTGCTACTCTTCTCAGACATGGATGGCATGTATGAAACCATACAGGCACTTAGACTCAAATTTAAAAAACTGAGTTTTTAAGTAACAAGGCTAGCCCAAGACAATGCAGATTGTAGAAATGAGAAGAATACTTCAAAGAAATATGTAAAGCTGCATCAGAAAGGACAGAGTAAAATTGGCAGGAAATACTGGAAGAAGGCCAGTTGAACGGGTATTGTGGTGTTGATGACCAAACGATGATCATGTATTCATGATTATATGATGAGCAGCGGAGGGAAGAGGAATTTACCGTTGTAAGGACTAAAGGAAACAGATGCGTCTGCATCTCCGTCTTTAACAGCATCAAGGATGAAATGAAGTTTACGGGTTATGCTATCACAAATCATAAACCAGTGCAGTGTTAAATAATGTCAATAAAAATTAACAGAGGTGCTACAATAAAGCTGCTCCCAGTAAAATGTGTGAAGTAAGAGGTATTGATTAAAAGTTTCCCTTGAAACATTTGCAAGTATGCAAGAAAGTACGCTTTTTCCCTTTCAATGGTGACAATTTTCATCCAAGAAACATTGAAGTCGGTAACGCAAAAAAGGAATCCCTAAATATAAAGTTTTGTAACAAAGAATCAGATATCATCTATTAATACTTTATTTTATCAATACATTAATATAAATAGCTTCATCCGATTTTAGTGTTTTTTTTACTAATGTTCTAGTTACTTACTTTTTTAAAATTTAGCGAATAAACGAAAAGATTTTTAGGAAAAAATAGAAGGTAGTTTTTTCTAATAAGTATTTAAGAGTTTTTTTTAATTTATACTTTCTATATTTGTTTATGTATATCATGAAAGACAGTTTTTCTTAAATAGTTAGTAGGCCAAACCTTGGACTCGGAAGTATTTATGATATGTTGTCAGGAAGCAGAACCCTATGCGTATGCTGTAGTGACAAATCACTGTCGGTATCAAATGAAAATTGGTAAATGGTACATGGTAAAGTTGGAATCGGAGACAAGATAAATTAGCACGATTGCGCACCTCGGGGTGAATATCCTTAATGTCATTCACAGTTGGTGTCGTGCCCGACCGAGTTGGCGTTTCCCTTCCATGTGTCGTCGCCTCACAAAGCTTTCTGCCTCGCCAAATAATAAATACTAGCCATTCATAGCCGGAAATAAACCTTTCAAACGGGACCGCTTTAAACCACCCACGCTCAAGCGATCTTTCTCAGCCTCAATTGGCAACATTTCATCATTGTCCAACGAGGGTGGTTGATCGTGGGCCTCACTAGGTTTTTGTTATTGCCGAGCCCGAAGAGAGGGGTTAAAACTGGAACAGGTGCAATTGAATTGTTTATTTGCTTGTCAGCTGCAAATCCATTTGATCTCAAATCTCAAATCACCGCTCAAGAAATGTTTTAGATTTAAAGTTATGAATTTTTTTTCTAGAAAGTTAAAGAATCATTGAAGGTGGCTACTGAATTCAAAGATATTTAAAAAAATATTTAATTTAATAATATTATTTCCCAAGGTGTTGATGAACGATATATTTACATATGTATATTTGCTCTGTAGGTTGTTCATCAAGCTTCAGTCTCTTCAGAATATCATTTACCAGACAACGCTTCGCCTGTTCAGGGATCATAAAGGACAGGGATGTTCGTAGATTTTTTTTCGGAGGGGGGGGGTAGTAAGACAAAAGGTATTTAATGAGTAAACACTGCTGATTACGAAGGATCTATTTATTGTATCTGAAATTTGAAAATGCTTTCAAAATGTCTGTAATCGCCAACTTGTTATTTTATTTCATAAGTACTGTTCGAAATACAAACCTTACATCGGTGGGCCTAAAAAACATATATTTTCATAAATACTAGGAGGATCAAAAGGACAACAATTTTGAAACAAGCAATATATAATTATATTAAAGGAACAAGATATATACAAACTTTGTGTGCTTAAGAAATGTATATAACAGAAAATAAAAATTATTAAAAAACCAGCATTTATACCAACGGGGTCCCGCTTACTTATTTTATTAATTGTTATTTAAAAACATACAACATTTAAGTTGATGGCTATGCATCAATCAATTTACTATGTTCTTCTGTCGGTATGGGGTGAGAAGGAATAAATCTAGTAGGTTGCTAGGTTCTTTTACCTAAAACCAGCTTATAAAAACAATCAGCTCATGCATCCTGGCTTACGCTCTCCATTGATTCATCATATCATCGAATACTAAAGGAGAAACCGATTGAGGTATTCACAGCCGATGCTCGATCCAGCAATCATTTACCTTCCCCTGAACAAATTCTTCTGCTACCCCCTTTTCATTCTGTCTTTCAGTAGGGTGCTAAACGACCGCGAATCACAAATTTCTCGTTGCAATATATAATAGAAAATGAAACGTTGAACCTTTTATTTATTATAACTATTGTTGCATCCACTGAATAATGTTGAAAGGAGATTTTGAGAAGGCTGTGATAATAGCTCCCTGGGCTTGGGGGTGCTGTGGCCCCCGAACCAGGGCCGAGATGAGTTGGGGCTGGTACAACTTTCACTGCCATCTCCTGCAATCGATAGTGGGTTCCCACCCCAGCCACTGCCCTACAAATGTCATCCACTTCCTTACAAACAAGATATTTCCTTACACAAGTAACCAGCAGTCAATGCTACCAGCAAGATTCCATATTGGCCGGATGATTAGTTTTTTTTTATTTTTGTTTAGCGTGCTATCTCACTGGTTAAGGCAATCCTAATATTTACCGACAATAGATACTAATTCATTGCCATTACTGCAAATCCGCAAGAGTTGACGATTTTGTAGGATGATAGGATTGGGTTAGGGGATGAAAAAGCGATGTTAAGCTTTCATTAAATTTAGTTGGCGATGACGTTTCGACATGCTATATATGTCTGCATCAGGTCCTGATAGCGAGAAAATAATGTAGAGGTTAAACATGATTGCTAATAATTATTGACAAAATTTAGGCATAGTAGAAAAACAAAACAAGAGCTGTAAATAAGCGCACTAATATTAGCATGCAACAGTTGGTAGGTTTGACTTACAAAGATATATAGATAATAGATGAAAACAGGTATATGTAAAAAAAACGGAAAAAAAACTAAATGGAATATAAGCAACGTCTGTTAGTTAATTATATAAAAAGCAATCTAAATAAATGTTGTCCACAGATAAACTTGATGAATCATTGCTTTTTCATCCCCCAGGCTAAAATCCTAAGAAACTAAATGAAAAAATAACTATAGGAGGTAGTGTTACAGGAATAGCATATTATTGTAGTAATCTGCAAGCTGTACCCGACGTGTTGCATCCATTTGGTGCTGACTTCTCCCCAGCAGTGTGGCGGATCAGAGGTTTACAGTCCGCTTTTTCTCTGCTTATATCATGGATGTAATTTGTATGTTGCTCACTGTGCACAGTTCTGTTTGAAACTCACATGGGTGCGTCAGTACAGTGGGAGTAGACTGTAGGATATTATAAGAGTGTTGTAAACGGTATGAACCGAAGAAATGTTATCCACTGAAGGATGGACAGCCATCCTTACTCGATGGGGGCATGGTGGATTCCCGAAGGCAAATCGTAAGGAGTAGACCATGACTCACTTCAACCTGGCTCCTAGACCCAATGAGAGACCCTATAGCCATAGTCTAAAGGGGATAATGAGGAAGGATACCTGGAGTTACCGTGTAATTAGGGGAAGGAGATGGTGAAAACAATGGAATAGGTTAAGATAAACTAACATTTTTATTCCACTAACCAAAGTTTATATCTCAACAAATAATCCACTCATATATACATTTACATGAATATTATGTTATTTAACGTGGCTGA
The DNA here is from genome assembly GCA_930367205.1 of Acanthosoma haemorrhoidale. Lineage (NCBI taxonomy): Eukaryota > Metazoa > Arthropoda > Insecta > Hemiptera > Acanthosomatidae > Acanthosoma > Acanthosoma haemorrhoidale. Next base: position 115,495,123 of record OV884009.1, on the reverse strand, counting down.
AAAAATAACCCATAATAAGTTGGATAGAAAAACAATCAATTCATTATATAAATTTGTTGAGGGGAAAAACCGCGTTAGGGTTTCAAAGTGCAAAATTTATACAATCAGCTTTAGTAAGAATTTCAAAGAAATGTTTCACTTCAGTGAAAACTTTGTTGGAGGTCATCATTACTCTCAAATGTATGGCAGATTTCTTTTTATTTTCCATCAAAATGGGCTTGTTATTTATTTATAATGCATGTGGCAAGCTACTGCCGAAAAGAAACAAATTAATGTATAACTTTCTCGGGTTTTCATTGTTTTTCAAGATTCAAGATTTTATTGTTTATTTAATCTCTCATGTTGTTTTCGGAGGTTTAAAATATTCAGTTCCTGGATCCCTCCCTCTGTTTAAAATGTTGACCTGATTTACCTTCCCGCTTTTTCCGTTCTGCTGTAGCTTGGCATAGGAGGCAATTTTGGGCGTAATTGAATCAATCTACGCAATTTCCTGCTTTTGTCTAAATTAAGGTGATTTCAGTGCTGAGTAAAGTAAATTGACGTGGACCCTTGCACTATAATTATTAATCAAAGTGACATGTATGATCCAGCTTGCATAATGTAGTATATTCCCATCTCTTAACATATTGTGAACTGATTACTTTACAATATTTATAGTTACAGGGTTATATGTTCAACCCCCGCATGGGGAGTGTAGTAGGCCGACTGTCGGCATGCTATAAACTCCTCTTTTGATGTAGGCCGACCGATGTACCTACCCCATCTGTTGGGGTATGGGTGGTCTTTAGTGCTGAATAACCCCCTCGCAAGATGGCCTGGAAAGGCATAAACGACCACAGAGGCCATAAATAAAAAAAGCCTTGTGTTGAAGAGTCATAGATACGGTCCATAACGACAAAATATATACGTCGGGGTGAGAATTGGATGGAACTCGCTTAGTCGCTCTGTGGTGAGCAGCCTTGGCAGCTCTTGCTTTTGAGGTTGCTTCTACATCAGATTAAAGGCATCGATGTACAATAGTAAGATTTAAGCTTTATTTGTAGCTAGTAAGATAGATGTAATCTGTTCTTCATTTTAATTAAAAGTAAAATCAATCATTCCTCGTTAAAACAGTTTAAAATTTTGTTGTTTTTGGTTTATAAAACATTGGTCTATAAATTTCTATTTTAACATTCTTCAATTCCTTTCATTTTGATCAGCACGTTAATTTATTAAGGTAAATTTCTTTGGGTTTAGATTCAATTAGGACCAACTGTGAGTGAATTGAATATTTAAGTAAGATATAATTTTGCACAACTTTACGCTAATGCAATACGCTCAGGATTTGAGGAGTCAGATCTGCCAGTAGTTGAATAAATGGGATCCCTAGAAATTAAATATTCTCATTAGAAAACTAGAGCGTAACACCGTGGTGTTTGTGGCTAAGTCAGATAAATAGAAAAACATCGTTTATGCATTGCCTTATAGTGATATGTTGCGGTTACAGTGGTGTATCGGATAGATATATTGTATCGGTACGCTCAGAGGTATCCCTAAATAAATGAAGAAAAAGAAACCCACCGTTCGCCAAACGTAGGATTTTGGCATAGCCTTGGGGAGAAAGAATCGGTCAATGGAAGAGGATTATTCAATAAGGTTATACAATTGAATAAAAAAAATTTTTTTTTTATTACTGGAGAATTGAATATTTTTTTTTTGATTGATAAATAATGAATATTTTGTTGTTGAGGATGTATAGATTTCTTCAGCTTGGCGTTTTCTGTTTAATCAATCCATTAAGGAAGATCATTGGATGTTTTTGAGCTTTGGAGCATCTAGCTCACTCCCAAGATAATTTGACGTCACAATGACTTAAAAAACAATAATTTAAAAGACAGGATTATGCCACTGGTGCTTAAATATATCTTTTTTTTTCAAAGAAGCTCTGATCTTTATAAAGGGATGTAAATAAATTAAAACTGAAAGGAAAGAGAAAAAGGACTCTATATTAGAATTGTGAAGACACCGGTAGTAGCAAGGTAGGTATTGTTGGAATATAGGACCCAGGATGGGTGCCCTTTGATCTTTAAACAATCTTCCATTAAACTCCCCCCCCCCCGTTTCTCATTCCGCTTTAATTACTCAAAGATCATAGCTTATACTAAGAAATATACCTAAGTGCAGTACTCTATGACCTATGTAATTAATTCCTAACTAACTTTCTCTACTTCTACTCATTTCATAATCAATTGCATGTTTCCAGTTGTTGGGGAATACATCATTAAAATGTCAGACCAATTGAATTATTATTGCTACCCCTATCGTAGGGCATACATACAAACAGACAGACCAAAGTCGATTGTACTAAGAACTCTACTAAAGACATGCACGACAGTCGTGAGACGAAAATTGAATCAGGGCGTTGAAGCGTTCCTTGTATGCGTCACCCCTCACATTGTCCCTTGAATATTATGCTCTGTACACTTGCCGTTTCAGATTTATGCTTCGGTAAGATGGAATTTTCCACTCTAGCGGATCTCCCAAGCCCATTTGGCAATTTATATGTAAATCCCTTAGTGAGAGGAGATCGGCGGAAGCCTGGGGGTGTGGGCGAGTACAGCCTCGAACCCACTGGGTCGGATCCTACTATCTTCCTACAGAAATAAATATATTTTTTATCCTACATCCAACAATCCTAACAATGAAAGCAAACGTTTCGCGATGAAGTAAATAGTTCACGTCATTTCTATCACACAATTGCGTTTCGGCTAAGAAAAAAGTGGCGAAAATGATTTAATGATATTCTCAATGGACAGAGAACACTTCTAGGAAGTGGTAAAAATAAATATTAAAATTGTGACATATCCCCAAAAAATACAATGCAATATAAAAATACACAAAAATGATCATTGCGGAGCAATCTACTATTCCTAGTTTCATAATATTTCAACAGCTTTTCTGGATTGGAAACAGAACGTCTGGCGTTAACCCGTGTTCACATTGAGTCGTGAACTTGGCGAGAGCACTACCCATGGTCCAGCCAGTCGTGTTCACTACCTCGTGTGAACCGTTGGTAGTCGGATTAGGTCTAGCCCACCTTCGAATAAGTAGGTGGTAATAACTCCTATTGGTTGGAGTGAGCACGACCACTTCAGTCTTATTAGACCTGAATATACCTGAATTAGAATCACGGATAACAACGTGGCGGTTTACAAAATGAGCAGTGAGCCGCTGATGTACTTTAGTTTGTCGAGTTGAATCGCGAAAAGGAATTTTTGTGGAAAATAAAGATGATTATTACAAGGACCGAGGTGCAAGGAACGAATAATTACAAGAACTATGCATTGAAATGAACATTAATGGTTTCGGTATTCGTGAAGTGCCGTGAAAAATAAAAAATAGATCTTCATATTATCATGAAAATAAAAATAAAAAATTCTTTCACTTTATTGAGCAAAAACCAAAACAAAGTTGGTTCCATCCTAAAAAAGGTTTTGTAGCTGTTTTAATCTTCCAAGGATAACTCCTTGCAAATACTATTTGTGCCACTTTTTATATTATATTCCGCTCCTTCATCTAGTCTCGAACCCACTCCGCAAGAAATGTGAACTGCCATGATTAAAACACAAGCAAGAAACTTAGCACCATCAAGGGCAATAGCTCCGTGTGAACTGGAGAAGGTCGTGACCCGGTGTGTTAAATAAGCATGCACTATGAGCTTTAGGGCATTTCACTGAATTCCTACGTTTCTTTATTTTGTCTTTATCGTTTTTTTGGAGTGTAAAAGTAAAATAAATTTACTTCTTCTAGTTAAATTAAACCCATCGCAACATATTTCGTATTATTTATCAGTACTTGCAGATGTTTAAAATGATACCCTACTCAGCAAGGTAAGAAAATATTTATTTTTTAGCTATGTAATAATGAGAATAATACTGACTAAATTATTTTCACTCAGCGTGAATTTCGGGTTGCCAAAAGTAGCAAACGCGATTTTAATGACAGTTTTAATGAGTTCTGTAATTATGCTTTCAAAAAACAAATCACGAAGTCCGTATTACAAAATAGGGCGTACAAATCAATAGTTTGATGTGGTACTCGATATAAAAGACAAAAAAAAATTCTTATTTTAAGTTAATTAATTTATGTTTCCATGTTTTATGTTTTTTTCGTATCAAGTAGTCAAACGAAAAACTCATCTAAAATTCTACTATCCTAGGTTGAGGCTAGGACTCGCAATGACAAGAAAGCCGACAAAGGGATGAAAACATAATGGTTCCTGTATTTTTCAAAACCATCATTAATGTAAAATTGCGCGTAGCCAGACAATTTACAATCCTGTTCAAATGTTTCTTCGTTACCAAATATGGCCTGGGATATTTACTTGCACTCTTATCTTTTCATCACTGGCAGTGGAAAATATCAATACCAACCCAGTGAACGATGAGCAAAGTGCAGGGACCAAAGGCGCTAGTTATCTTTAAATGATGACTGAAGTCAGATCATATTGTTTGATGAACTTTCGTGGAGTTACGAAATAATGAGATTCAAGAATGGCTCTTATTTTAGCATTTCTGTTTCTAGGAATTGGGCATACTTAATGTTTGGTTATTCTACTTATTTTGATTTGTTTATGTTTAACAGGTAAACAAAAACATTTGTATTATTTAAATATTTTATAGGACCTTTTATCCGACAAGATTTTGAATGTAACCTCGTTTTCAATATGTAATTTGATGTAAGTATAATAGTCTAAATTAATTTTTTTAAGGAGTAAGATCATTATTCGAGAAATTACTCACTTGCATACCATATGTACATACACGTTCTAACCTAAGTCCCCGCCAACTTCCAAGACAGTTCCCCTAGCAAGCTTGATGAAAGCAGAAAGCAGCGCAGCTCCACTGCCTCCCTCTCAGATCGTTTTGCCATCCGGCGAAGACCCAACGGATGCCAAGAGAGCCATAGACGCTCAGGTCACCAGTGCCAGGACCCCAACAGATACATTTCTATTTACAATAGATAGCGTGGTCACCACCGTTTTAGGTGACGAGGAGGATTGTAAATATGTGTGCTTGCTGGATATGAAATTGAAGGAGAGGGCTTGGGTTCTAAACCTATTTTCATTATGGATATGTTTAAACTAAAGAAACATTATTTTAATATAAAATTCATTATGAAAATTTAGATCGTGTAAAAAAATAACTTGTAGAAAGGAAAGCCGTTACATTGTAAAGCCTGTGTAGAAAATTCGGATCGATTCTGGCCCTGCTTCATATTCATTCTTATAGAAGAGGATGTGAATACACTTATAGTTGCTGCCCCAGTCCTGCCTTAAATAAAATCTGTGCTCTTGGCACTTTCGACTCAGGTGGTGGATCTACAATAACTACGGAAAAACTATAATGTTATCATTAACATCTATGTCATTCAACAAACAAATACCTGAATGTCGACGAAACTACAAAGTAATAATTTTTGTTCCTGAAAATTATACTGTTTTTGGTAGGGCAAATGAATATTTAGGGTCCCCCATCCGTCTCATCGAATCCAGTGCCAAAGAGATGTGTTTGTCTGAACGTTCGAAGGACAATGTGTTATAACAGTAGTGTCTGCAGGGTATATTTATTTTAAAAATCGATTAATAATTTATAAATCTGAAGTTATAACGTTTTTTAGTGAACCTTTATTTTTTTTTCTAATGTGAGGTTGAATTTCCTGTTGAGGGCCAATAAAAAAATAATTTTACATTCAAGATTTTTCAAAACGAGTGAAACTTATTATTTATGTTCTATGCATTAATGTAGTTAAAAAGTTTTGGCTTTTTAATTAAACATGCTTAAAAACACAATAAAACTCCGTTTTTCAATTTGTTTTTAAATCTTCAAAGGTCTGTAACTAAAAACTATTTGTCCTTTAAAACTAAAACTTGTGCCATTCATTTCAGAATCACAAGGGCTTTTTGTATATCAAAAATAATTTTTATACATTGCAATTTGATATATCACTAATACGAGTATATACTAGTATAATTTTAAAATTTGTAAAGTGTGCATAATATAACAATCTACATACCAAATTTTATGATGGTCATGTGTCTCAATCACCGATTAATGGTTCACGAATGCTGTCGGGTCTAGTAAATAACTTAAGACATTTAGCAAAGTAAATTTTATCATTGTCTTTATAAGCTTAACTTAAAAACTTTCAAATTTTAAAACGGATAGTGTACATTTGATTACTACTGGCGCATGTTAAATTGTAAACAGATATTAAATGTCATTAAGGGGTTGGTTATTACTTATTGAATATTTTTTCCTATCACATTAATGATCTCGATGTACAGAATAGCAACACACAATATACTTTTCGACTTCAATGGATTATAATTACAAAACTTCATTAAAACTGATCTAGAAACATTTTGCACCATGTTTGACGCTGAGATCTGATATTTTACATTGAAGTTTTTTAAATAAAATTTTATCCAAAAAATGAAGCAGTGAAAACTAATTAATAACGCTTGACTTTGAACATAAAAAATGTCAAATATTTTTCGAAATATTATTACCAAAAATAAGTTTCATTGAAATCCGTAGTGGACTGAAATTTCATATTTTTTGGTCGAAAATACTGAGTTATTATTTAACGAACGAAGCTTAGGTATTTAAATATTAGCAGTTTATTTATTTCTAACAGAGGAAACAGAAGGAGATAGATGGAAAGATGGAGGAAGTGGTATTAAAGGAGGAAGGGAGCAAGAAATGGGGAAAGAAGTGCACGCTCCTCAGTTTGACCACAATAACTTGATGAATCCTCTATTCCTTGAATCCTGTCCCAACTGTTGACACACACAGGCCAGGGAAGGGGATGGCGTAATCATTATTGTGCCGGGAGACTACCTTTTAATTACTTTTTAATCAAATTGTTCCTGATGAAGTCACACTTTTAATTAAAACACTTACTAACTTCTGGTGAAATGAACCCTTAGGCCTCTTGTAATGTTCCCAAGGCCTGTATTCACCTCGCTGCTTTTTCTTTTAACTTACTTTTAATTTATTTCATTTAGTTCTCACAAGAGAAAGTTTATACAATAAAGGGTAAACCCTTAATTAGCTGTTTCTATTTTATGGGATAGTTAAAAATGTCATCTAATCCCCTCAAGATATTGTCGCACGTACGTATTATTTAACGTTCCAAAGCTCACGTCAAGACCACTGTTGGTGGGCCATCCTTGTTTACCCATCTATAAACAACTCCTATTTATTTTGGTTATTGATGACGGGAGATCTAACGGGACGCCTAAGCAATAATTTATGTTTCACTATTGAACAGGGTCGCTATCGACAATCTCAATGAAGTTTTGTAATGACAATAGCCCAGTTAAAGAAGTTTACACCGATAGACTTTCAAGAAGAGTATATTCAAAAAGTACAACAAGGTAACGGTTAGTAAAATACTCTCTTACGCCTAGTTGGGAATAGAGAGTGTGACTGCGTGAGTAGTGAGTGACTCAGTGAGGATGAGTGGAAATCTGGAGAAGCTCATATAAGGAGAAATGGAACAGTACTACTTCGGCGGGCGTGGGAAATTATTTGAAATATTGCCTCACCCGGCGGTCGTCATCTGGGCCATAGCTTGCAGGGACGATTTATTGTTTCCATAACATGGCCTGATAAATGAGGGTTGCCCTGATATGGGTAGGTGTCCTGCAGTGCTAGCGGCTGACGTCGGCATTTCAAATTGCCCAAACCATTAAAAAGCATTATATATTGTCCAACAAAATGACTTTTTGGTTGATTTTGTATCCTACTTGGGGATAATGAGAAAATTCTTTAATTAGAGAGTACACATGTGCTTAATTAATGGCTTTTAAATGTTTAAAGGTTCCATTATTTTTATGTTGCGTTCATGCAGGACAGTTCCAGTGATATGAACAGGCAAATGTAAGAACTATTTTTTGTGACAAGAAACCATAAAATTGACTAAGTGACATTATTATTATATGTTTGATAATAATTATGTTTTGCTGGGATCTGATTTTGAAATGTGTTCCGACATTGAGGGCCAGTTGCTATCTTGTTTGGCCCGATCTGAAGCTCCTTGGGAACAACTTGCCAACTTCTCCAATCCGACCAAGTTCCAAGGAATTGCCGGCAGATCATGATTTAGCGGTCTTACATTTTAGTCTCAACCCGCCGGCCCTCATCCCAACATATTTTTTCTTTTGGGCTATGGAATGACGTGGCCCTGAAAAGACTTGAGTTTGGCTGTAGTGAAGGAAAATTTATGTGATACAATTGTTTTTTATTTGGATCCTTCGGCGATTATACCAGATCAGTTGATACTAGAAAGTGTTTAAAAACCCAGAAAACCCCCATATTTTCACTTGTTTCATTTCATTCTGTTTGTTCTTTCCTTTGTGTGTCCACTTTTCACGTTAAAGACATAGAGGTCCCAAGTTACATAATATACCAATCTCGATAAAACAATATTAATATAAAAACCTATATATATAATATACATATACAAAATATATGAAGATATATATAAAATGAATGGGATACATATAAAGTATATGAATATATATGAATATTCAGTAATTAATAAATTACTTGTAACAAAAGATGCATATTTTCCTATGAAATTGAGGGGGTATGAAATGAAAGGCTTTGCTCCCTGATTCGTAATATGGCTTGAACGTTCATTCTCCTGGGCTTGGGAATAAGATAAAAACCAAAGAATGGATAAAAAAAAAAGAAAACCACATTTGGATTTGAAAACCTCATCCTTTGATGAATATTTCTCAATTCAAAATATGTTAACTTGACTGTGTTGTTCTTCTTCAAGCTGACTATTTGCATCTAGCAAAAAACTGAAAAAGATAGCTCTCTCGCCACTGTAGGCGTGGAGTGTCACAAATTTATAATGTGTTTAAAAAAGTTCATCTGATTCTTCTTCATTGCTAAGTATAAAATTCTAATTCGTCAACCTTTGTCACCTGAGGTCCGACGTTGAAATATTTTCTCTTCTGAATAGAAATTAATAAATAAATGACTCCATTATTGTAAAAACTGTGTAAATAATAATTATATTTCTAAATAAAGGTTGCTATGTAAGTTGTGTTGTAAGCGCCACCGGTTCAGAGCGATTGACGGTGTCCTTTGATCTGTATTGATTTATCGAATTGAGACGAAAAACATTCGTACTCGCCCTCACGTGCGGATTATTTGCTAACGAATGCCATTTTTTTATATCCACACGTGATGTGAACATGTTGAATACCAAATATGCCTACAGGAAAAAGACATGGCTGGAGCTCAAGCAAGCAATGCATACATCTTCAACTGCCTACTTGCGGTTATTCACTCACTCTGTCAGTATTTACGCGTTAATGGCAAGAGTGTCAATCCACCCTCGAAGATAATGCTTAGCGGACGTTGAGCAGGAAGTGGTATGATATAACCTTCAAAAAGTCCTTATCTAATATAGGTTAGACATTTTTCCAAAGTCAACAGTGTCTCTGTAATTTTAGCTAAAATCAACTATAATACTTCGGCTATCATGAGAACCATAGACAAAATGATTTGGATCTAATGACCATAATGTGCCATTATTACCCGATTATTAAATGGTTTTAAAATGTAGCATAACCAGATTTTACTATATTATAGCTTATAATCGCGATGATCTTTGTCTTAACCAAGTAACAGTATGTTTTTCTGTTTGTCTGTGATTGAAAACGGTAGAAATGATGTAATAATTTTAAGAGTATATTCCTCATCACATCTAAATACCCAGATTAGATTTTGGTTCAAACTCAGCAGGATCGTGAAAAATGAAACGTTATAAAATTGGGCGTTCTCTTGTCACTGTTCTGAACCTATTTGAGATTTGAATTTATTATTTTCCTCAGGGCTAAAAACACTCTGAAGACATATCGTACTGCAAAATACCCTCAGAGCCGGTTGTAATATTCTTATTTCATATGTCTGTATATTTACTCCTTTTGTTTATTTGTTGTAAAGTAAATTCTCGATAACTTAGTTGGCTCAAGAATAAAATTAAGTATATATATTTGTTGTATATGAATATTATTATAAGTTTTTTGACTCGTTGCTGCACCTAAACAACCCAGTGTTTAACACTATGACCCCACTACCCCTCCCGCATCGATGGCAACAAACTGTAGGGGGAAAATTAGGTTAAGAATTAGTATGTAAGTTAGTTTTAAGTTTGATCAAAAAGGTGAGCCTCATAACCTTTATTAGAGTCAGTTCAGTCCAGTCAAGTATAATGTATATCATATACACTATCATATAATGTGTATAATGATACACATTATACTTGTTTATTCCATTATATAGTTTTTATAAAATAACAAAACGAGTATCTAATGTAGTGACGCTACAGGAAATACAAAACTAATTTGTAAATAGATTCGCCTGAGGATATATAATTGTATATAATTATCTGTGAATTTAAAGGGGCTAGGAAGATAAAAGAAAAACAAATTATAAAAATCTATTTAAGAAACTCACATGTCCGCTCTCAAGTCTCCTATACCACTTTTACATGCGTATTACGTTAATTAAATTTAGTTTATAAATAGGGTGTTTTAGCTAATAAAACAACTGTTGAGGCTACTGATTAACTCATTTCAGATATCAAGTGTGCTTTCAACTACGATTGTATCCCTACAGTATATACCCTACAGGTAACATACAATATAAATAAATAATTAATAATCCGCTAAACGTTAATAAAGAATAAACATTAAAAATAAGGATAATTAAATGAGTGTAGAGTGATTTTTCAAAACCAGAAAACTAATCTGTATACAAAGGCTCTGCTTTATACAAGAAGCTCGTACATTTTTTTTTTAATAATATGCCTATCCTTATTTTGACAAAGTCATTTCCTCTTTTTCGGTCGAAAAAACTTCATTTAATTTTTTGTGCCTCCATGCTTACGTAAAAAGGGCTAACTTACAAAATAAACCAAAGTTCCCTTTCCCTTTTTGAAGTATGACTTCACCTTCATACAGGGCTTAACATTATTAACCGGTTTATATTTTATAAAATAACTGACCTATGGTAGATACGAAAATTCAGGTCTAGCGTCATGCATCCGTACGATAAAGTCTTTCGTTAATTTTACGGCTATGTAAATGATCATACTCTCTATATACTAATCCACCCTACTCGATGACCCATAAAAATATTAATTATTACCAAGTAAATAATTAAGGAGCTTTTTGATAATTTAATGCCACTATTTTTAGTTTTAGCATCATCGATGTTGAAATGAAACCATCAAACAAAATATCATGTCCCTACATAAAATACAGGTCCAAGTTGTGAACACGATTTTAATGACCCCAGTTGTAAAAACCCTATCATTAACTTTTCGTGATTTTTTTGGTGCACTAATGATATTCGTGAAACCAAGTGTTGTGCACGAAGTTTTTCGATTAATAGTCGCTTGAGACTTCTCATTTTTCCTCCATGTTGTAAACCTACCGTTATATGAAACATGACAATGTACTTGACGGACTTTGCGAAAATGTCCGCTGAAGTCATATTATTTTCTGGCCTGGTCTTCATTTCTAACAATTGATTGATAATAAGGTTGCATGAGGAAGTGAAGTGCGTTAAAAAAATGATTGGTGAATAATTGTGGTCCTGTTTCTCAAATCATAGCTCAGATATTTAAATTTCAGAGGTATCCTTATGATATTCAGACTATCATAGATATAACAAATTACTCATCATTAGCCATTTATGTTTTTTAATGTTTCCGTTCTTTTGAAAATATTATATAGTATGTTAGAAATCCTCCTTTTCAGTAGCAGTATTTTTGTAAAAAGGTATTACTTGTCAAATTCGATGCTCCAGCTTGGACAGGGGATTCACAAAGAGCAGGACAGTTGGGCAGACCTCCTGGCAGTTGAATTAATTCAAGTGCAATTATAAGGGTTTTTGCTTTTGAAAAAAATAAACGAAAACTAGCTCATAATTGAAGTAAAAAAAATAATTAACTGATCTACCGGAACTAAACCCATTGTTTACAAACCTACTCTTTACAAAGTAATGAATCAGAAAGTAGGTTAAACTTTTTGTCAGTATCAGAGGTATTGTTATGTGATTTGTACAGAATTTTGTGAAAATGTTCTTACCTAAAAAAATATTATTACGATAGCTAAAATTATTGAGTATTTTTTGGGTAACATATATTTAAAGGACTAATTTAAATAAACTTTAATTTAAAAAATAATTTAGTTATAACACGAATCCTGCAAAAAAACAGTGTTACGGTTGCTGTAAGAGAGAGAGGGAGGATTATTTGGAATCATTGCCATACGTGCCGTTCCATTATTCCAAAATGTGTTTTTTCAGCCATGAATAATTTTGATGAGGAGATTTTCATCGGACATTTCTTTCGACGAGGCCCTTTCTTGCCTAAGTAGGATTAAAGCTAACGTATCTTAAATTAGCCTGCTTAAAGAAAGTGTTTTTAATTGTTTCTTGTCCAAGGATCCCCCCTCCTGGTTACAAATGGTACAGAGTCTTGCATTGGTCGCAATTGATATTTCAAAAGACTACATCTCTCTCTCTCTCTCTCTCTCTCTCTCTCTCTCTCTCTCTCTCTCTCTCCCTCTCCCTCTCCCTTCTTCTCAAGAGAGACAGGAAAAAGAGAGTAGTAATATAAGTATATGTTTATATATATATATATATATTGTAACATTCATGATATTTGAGAATATCATGACCAGCCACCCTCCCACTTTGTCCAGCATCTGCCCTTATGCTCTTAGGAGTGGGGATGGGATAAAAGGGTAGTCTTAGCCTGACAGCCAGAGAGCGAACAAGAGCAAGACCCCGACTTGGCGGTATCCAACAGAAGAAGAAGAAGAAGAAGAGATCAACAGTAACGTTGATTGGATTAAACGGAGATCATCGATTGGGTGATATAGATATTGTTTTTTTATTATTATGGATCCATTAAAAAGAGATTGAGCTCAATTTTCATTTTTTTATATAATTAATTAGTAGTAACTATCCTTGTTCAAAAGGAAATGAATATTTTTTTATATAATTTTTGTCAGCACTATTTATAATTATAAGTATTTGTTATAACCATTTTACTTGTATATATTTCACAATTCCTAGTTTCTCAATTTATTAATAACTATAACATTAGCCTTGAGATCGGGCGATTCAATCGGGATAATTTCCTATGTCGAAGACATAAAAACAAGTTGAATTAAAGATCTCATGACGGACCTACCAAATTAGTTAAGGTCAATTAATCTAATAAATTAGGAAAAGAAATGGTAGAAAATGAGGTAGGTTTCAATATATACATATATATATATATGTAAGACAATTATTGAAGGTGGGGTGAATAAACTGAAATCAGTTTCTCTGTAAACAAAGATAGCAATTTTATTCACTATATATTATATTATAACAATTATTAATATTGATTTACACAATCTTACCTGTAAACAAAGAAACGACAATTACAGTTTATTATTATCCATTCTCTATTCACACTATTTACATGTTCTGTTACCTCACATAACCTTCTGTATCTGATAACTGCTGCTCCATCTGGTGTCAGCCAGTGGAAGCAGCACGGCAAATTCTAATTAAAGAGAGGACACTTTCATTACATATATATATATATATATATATATATATATATATATATATATATATATATATATATATATATATATACATATATAAACATATACTTATATTACTACTATTCTATATATATATATATAGAAAAGCTGGATTGTATACATCTGAGTAGGAATGGAGTTTTGTTTAAATGAAGGTAACCTGTGGTTAGAGGGGGCCACTTTAGTGGCCCGAGCGAAAGACGTGGATAATACCTAACCAAATGCCAAATGTGGAGTGCCAAATGGCCAATACATGTTCTTATTTTACACACGTTATGCCAAGCTGACCTTTATTGGGTTATATAGCCTTTGTCCTGTAACTGTAGTACAGACAAATATTAGATGAAAGGCGATATGTACATGTTTGAAATTAGAGCCCCTCCCTTCGGGCTCGGCATTAAGACCAGAAGAGCCATGTACCTACTGAGACATTCTATATACTACAATTTTATATTTCAAGTGATAATACAATCGTAGCCTGTCAAGAATTCATCATGGTAGCATTAGTTTGACGGGGGCTGTTGGAGGCAGTCAGGTTTATGGCAGTTCTAAAAGATAAGGTCGGAGAGGGCTTTGGAGTTTTATTACCTGACCATAAAGCGGTACCTACCGAGAAGAAGACACTCAGCTGGTTCAAGTAGTGTCCCTTAGCTCTTCTCATCCACTTTCTAACTCGATTCTTTCTTCATTGCCTCACCGTTCCGTCTCCCTATCTAGGGGGCTAGAGATGTCGGCATCGCCTCATTCCCACGTACCTGTCGCTAGGTTGAGCCAAAAGTTGTTTTATTTGACAGATTATTTAAATCTAATTATCACTAGTTCATCCAAGGATTAGTAGCCTCTCCACATTTTTTGTTTAAATTATGGACTTAAACGTATTGGAATTGAGGTATAAAATCTTGAGAAAAGTATAAATTATTCAAATAACTAATAGTAATGCTTATATTGAAATATTTTCATTATTTTGAATGAAATTTACATAAATTAATAAATATTGGTTGTGGTATGTAATCCCGTTTGTATCAACTTTGTTAAATATTGGTTAAAAAGAAAAAAAAAATTTACAGAGGAGTGATTTGAATCCGGGAACATCCGATTACTGTCCAGGCACCATTGGCAATTAGACTATGCGGGGCGAATATCAACGTGCCCATTGTGTAATTCTCTCAGAAGGTATGTAGTCACGTTGTAACTTAGTCCATTAGGTATCGTTAAACACCTGCAAGAAGCTTCTCACAGAACAAAACCATTAATCGAAGAATACGAATACGCTCTGTCCCATGAGGATATATTCTGTCATGGCGTCATTGAAGATGAAATCCTCGAGGAAACCAGGTAGGCTTTTCCTTCTAGGAAATGTAGGGACTATACCGTTAGTCTCTCGCACATTACACCCTCTTATTAATATTCTTGAGTTTTCTCTAAATAGAAATTTATTGAAACTTATTTATTGTGATGAAATTACAATCTGCATATTAGGCAGTAAGTAATTGTGATAGATGTTCTCATTCATACCATATTTATAATTTGCATTCACTCGCTCATTCATACAGTATTTACAAACAGCCCAGAGACCTAGCAAATTCACATGCTTGTCACTTCCCTCGCATGCGAAAGAGCATCTTGGGAAGAGTTTTGGGAAGTCCGCCACGCTCTTCAGTCAGCCGCGTCACTGGATACCAGCCAGTGGAGGCTGACGAAGAGCGCGAGAGACGTATTGATAGCAGATCAAGAGACCACTGCCGTTTCAGTCTCCGAGGATGATTAAAGGGATGAGTGGAGTAGTGCAATGACTGTGCTAGGGGATTAGGGTGGTTGGATAGGTTATTGTGGATTTGATGAACTTGGAAGGGATGAGTTCCAAGAATGTAAGGTATATTAAGATCGTTATGAAGGGTTTTGTTGCTGACAATAACACCTGTGGTAAGGGCCATTTACTATTGTTCTCAAGACTTCTTATTAAAAGGATTGGAAATGCTGGATGTTCGGCTAGAGGGAAGGTATTTGGGGTAGAGGGGACATCAGTGGTGTATAGGTGATAGAAGATGGAACCCAGGACACTGCCCTTTGGGACTCCTTCTTTTATGGGGTAGTATATTTGTTAGAATATTCTAAGCCACCGTGAACTTGGAAGAAGCGGTTTGAAAGGTAGGACAGCAGGATTTTTAAGGTAGAATGCGAAGGCCTGGTTGAGCAGTCCAATGTCGTTGACGGAAATCAAACTGGTGTGTATCAAAAAGGTTTTTGGATTCAACAGTTGGAAGTAGGCGTTTTCATTGGAGTTTCTCAAATATTTTTGAAAGGGTAGGGAGTAGGCTAATTGGACGGTAAGATGCAGGGTTGGGCGAATAGGACAATAATGGAATGTTTTCGGAGAAGAGGAAAGTGCGTCGTTCGGATAGTGCAATTATATAAGTAGGTTAGGAAGATTATGGCTTTAGGAGGAAGTTGTTCAAGAATTTGAGGAGTAGGGAGATTATATCCAGGGGATTTTCGGTAAGTTTTTCAGAAGGTATTTGAGCTCAAAGGGGTAATGAGAGAGGGGAGAGGTAAGGGTTAAATCAGAACGGGAGGAAGCCCATTGCTGTTTTAACAATCAGCAGTACTGTTTGAACGAGTGACGATCAGCATGATGTCGGGACCTTTACCTCAATTTTCTGAAGCGGCGTTTGGATTGGATTAGGTCTTTGAGATGCCGAGGTAAAGGATTTTGATTGTGAATTTTTTGATGACGGCGGGACGACGATGCCTCCCAAGCCGACCTCTGGACGAGAGAAGTGAATGCACTGCATCGTCCAGGTCTTGGGATGTTTTCATGGACACTTTGAGGTCTACGGAATCTATAAGATGCACGTGGAATTGGTCCCAATCAACTTGGCCATTAATAAATGAAGGATGAGGTAGTTTGTGAATTAGTCTTAGGGCAACGGTTAATAATAAAGGGCTATGATCGGAGGAGAGGTCATCGAGGCGCTTATGTGAATAGTTTAGTGTTCCTAAAATATTGTAGAAGAAGAAGTAAAGGAGATCTGGATTTCGGTTGGGATCTGATGGCCAATAAGTGACTGTGTAAGGAGTGAATAGAAATATTGCTAGTTTTTTTCATAACGCTATCTTCTGTGATACTCGGCTGAATTTCCTTTATTTTTCCTAGTTGTCGTAAAAATATCTACATAAATCTACAATCTACATCGTGAAAATATCTACATACCTCTATATTACAATCTACATCGTGAAAATATCTTTATACATCTACATTTTGAGATGATCTGGTTAAGGAAGGCGCACTTTCCTACATTTAAGACACGACGCTATGGAATTAGAATTGTGTGAGGTGAACTCACAAAAACCTCAAAACTGGCTGTGCCACAACCTCAAGGCACTCAGGCATGCAGTTCCGGTCTTCAGCCAGAAAAATGTTTTAAATCAGAATTTTGGGGACTGTATAGTCCGCCACAGTTGTCTGACTGGAAATAATTGCTGGCTTAGGACTTAAAACTAAAATTGTAAAGTTATATTTCAAATAAGATTTAATCAATCGTCTCAAGCTCCATCACATTCAATGCAGTTTGGCCATCGGATGAGAAGAGTTTCCACATCATCTGAGTAGAAATCAATATACTTAGAATTCAATAATTCTAAGAATGGATTTTCAAAAGCTTTATGGCCGTCAAATTTTTGCCTTTAAGTAGTGTTCAATGTGTCTGAAAAAGGGGTATTAGGGACTGCGGTGGATGAGGAACCAAACAGCCCTTAACCCACCTAATCTTTTACCTTTTTTGGTAAGCAAGTGACTTATGTCTGCTTCTCCGTTCAGTCTCAATCAAATATGTCTAACTGCCGTTCAAAATGTTCTCGTGAAGAATCCTCTTGTCGTCACAAGAAACGATTCTACTGAGAAAAGGTTCGTTTTTCGTCCAGTATGAATAGCAGAGCACACTTCATGCCAATGATTTTTTTTTGGGGTGATCATTCAGGAGGAACCCATTTTCTACTATTTTAACCTTGCGGATGAGTAAAGGTTCATTGACCTCGGATGAAACGAAATCTGAATTCCTGTATTATTTCCCAGATTACATAAATGTTTTGGATCAGCTAGCGTATACCGTCACCATAAGTTCGAAGAAAGTTTCAATTATTGATGGATTGGTGCCGGTGTGGAGTTAAGAAAAAGCTGCGGAGAGGCAGGTGTTTTTTTTTAAGTTTCGATGGGTTAGAGATGTGCCATATTTGTAAACAGCAGCTGATAACCGTGAACTTTGCTGCCGACTTCACCGATCACAAATGTTTGCTGAGAAATAGAAATTCGCGAAATAACACAAATACTAATCCAGATAATTGTTTACCTTTTCAGCGCATATTATTTGGGCCCGAGAGCTAAATCTATCGATGTAAAGTGGAGATGACTTTGTTCTTGAATTTTCTTCTTGAATATTTTGAATTTAAACATTTTCAATGTTTCTCCCTCTTACAATAGCGCAGTAGAGGCAGCTAAAAAAAAGAGGAGTTGGGTTGCAAAAGGTGGTGTAATTTTGATTTTTACCTCTGTTGTGTGTATTGCACCTCTCGTCAATAATCCATGGTTTCGAACTTCCCCCATTTATGCGTTTTAAAACTGCATTTTAGGCAAAAAGATGTTATGACAAATTTTAAAGGTGTTGAGCTTGGCATGTAAGTAAATGTTGTAAAATTCGGAACAAGTACCGAGATATGGGGTCGTGAAAATGCCAGTGGTTTCGCCTTAATAACTTTTTTTTAGTACAAAATGCTTCATAGCCAATATTGTAGATGATTAAATTTCCTACAAGATTCATACAAAATATATGTAAATACTCCCAGCAGATACCGAGGAATGTTGACATTAGCAATTTCAGTGAAAGTGGCTTGAAAACTGCAAATATCATCTTCAGTCAAAATCATTAGTAAATAAATGCTTTCCTGACAAGATCACGAACAAACGCGTTATTAGATTTCCTTCAAATTTGGCAGGAATGTTACTTGAAGTCAGGAATAACGGCTAACTGAGATTGGTTCTAGAGGAATGGATGGAATTGTGAACAGCAATTTTGAGAATGTACATTTCTAAGGTGAAGACGGTTTCTCTGGCAACAGGCCCTACCCACCTCAACACGAACAAAGGACTGTAGCTCTGGATCCTCTCATCCTTTTCCATAGAACGATCAGCACTAACCAGTCCGATGATGGTCTGAAAAAGTACTTCGAGTACGAACTTGCTCCCTTTTCATTGTAGCTTTTCTCAGAGGAAGGTGGTTGCAAAGGGACAAAGTCCACATGTCACCCTGCTTTTATGCCCTCGTCACAAGTGGGACAGAGCAAACTTGATGTAGTATATGGAAGCTACCCCACTAAGTTTTCCCACTATTTTTAAGTAATATATGACCTTATTTATCGACGATTTTTCGCATGGTCAAAATTCTGCGGTAGTCCTCTATGGTTACCCCTCTGAAGAAAATAAAAGAAGCGAAACAAGCACTGAAAAATCTCGTCGTTCCAGGCTACAATCTTGTTCTCTTGTACAATGTCTGCAGATGCCAAAGGATAAATTGTTACCTAATGAAAAAAAAAAAAAGGGAGATGCGTTATAATCCAAAACATCTTTTAAATATAAAGATATTGTAGACAAAATTCTATTTCTCCGATAAGTGGTTAGGAAAGTCAATAATAATTATGTTTCTAGGATTTGAGAAGGTCTCAAATGAACGATTTCAACGGTATTTTTCTAGCAATGAGGCCACCGTTTAGCTGAAGAGCTGCTAATTTTTGAATTATTAATTAGCGATTACAATGTGAGGTTGATTTATGCGGACCGTTCTCGGAGGTGCTGCAATATCCCCAAAATCGGTTTCATCCTCTGGACTCATTGAACTCGGACTTGGGAGTCGTACCAGAGATTTAGAATAGGGGCAGAGTATTAAATGAATTAAAATTATGAAAGTTCATTAACACCGTATTTGCAGCTTTAAATGCCTGTGCTTGACGTAGAACCATGACAGTTGGATATTGGTTCCATTTTGTACCCCGAAGATACTACTAATAAAAGCAATCCGATGAAAAATATGATATTGAAAATTAAAGATCCAAAAACTGTCAGTAATAATGTTTATTATGTGTTGGGTCTTTATTGGAGTATGCTTTTAACTTTTCGTAGCTCACGTGCTCGTGCTATTTTTCTAAATTCTTGCTTGAAACGTTTTTCTTTAAAAAATAAATTTTAAAAGTCGAGTGAAATGGCAAATTCGGGTACTTTACAAGACCTGAATAATTTAAATCCCGTTTTAATGTGATTATTGAATTGACTAGTATTTGCGATTAAGCAATTTGCGACGCCAACATCAACCAGGAGGAGTCTAATCTAACTTCAAACAGAGCCTGTGTGCCCGCTGCCCTGTTATTAATCGCCTGTATGGATTAATACGCTACAAACGTCACACATGCTAGGAGCAAATCCTGTTTCACATTACAGTTGCTCCTCCGACTCTAGCCCTCCGTAGCTGTCGTGGTCGTCAACAAAAATTTGTTGGTTGGATACTGATTGTGCACACACAAACCCAAATTTACTTTTCGTGGAGTAGTACTCAAACTCAAAGATTTTCACGCTGTGATTTCATTGCTAGCCCTGAGTATCCAAATGGAGTAAAAGGGTTTGTCGAGAGATCGCCTTTGGCTGACACATGTTATGGTTTTATCGTGTTTATTTGAGAACTTGAGAACTTTATTGTGCAGTAATTACAATCTGCCTTTTATAAGGCGATAATAATACAGATAAATGATCTCATTCATGGATTGAAAGGATTGGATACGCTTGATGTTCGACTTTTTTGCTGTCCCCCATAGCTCTATTCCGTATGTCCAGATTGGTTTAAGTATAACTTTGTAGATTAGTAGTTTATTTTCTATTGAGAGATGGGATGTCCTTTGAAGTAGTCTGTACAGTTGTCCAAAGCGTCTGTTTAGTTCTTGTCTTTTTAGTCTCGTATGTGGGTTCCAGGTCAGTCGTTTGTCGAGATGGAAGCCTAAGTACCGTACTGTCTCGGTTACTGGGAGAGGAATAGAATTAAAATAAACTAATGGACAAGTCTTGCGACAAAGGGTGAAGGTAATGTGGGAGCATTTTGCTTCATTAACTTTGATCCGCCATTGATTGCACCAATACTCGATCTCGTCAAGGTGTTTTTGAAGGTTATGGGATGCTATGTCGGGGTCTGGGTGGGATGACAAGACTGCAGTGTCATCTGCAAATGTGGCCAAGAAGGTGTTGGAAGTAGAGGGGACATCAGCGGTGTATAGGTTATAGAGGATGGGGCCTAGGACACTGCCCTGTGGAACTCCTGCATTTATGGGATAGTAGTTAGAGTATTCTAAGCCACAGCGGACGTGGAAGAAGCGGTTTGAAAGGTAGGACTGTAGGATTAGGAAAAGGGTCTGTGGTAAATGTCTTTTGAGCTTGTAGAGCAAACCTGCGTGCCAAACCCTGTCAAAAGCTTGAGCTATATCGAGAAAGGCAGCAGTGCAATACTTTTTGGTTTCAAGGGCTGAGGAGATGTGATCAACAACGCGAAGGCCTTGTTGAGCAGTGGAATGTCGTTGGCGGAAACCAAACTGATGTGTGGGAAGAAGGTTTTTGGATTCAACAATTGGAAGTAGACGTTTTAGTAGGAGTTTCTCAAATATTTTTGAGAGGATAGGGAGTAGGCTAATTGGACGGTAAGATGAGGTGTCATTGGGTGGTTTACCGGGTTTGGCGAATAGGACAATAATGGAATGTTTCCAGAGGAGAGGAAAGTGTGTCGCTCGGATAATGCAATTATATATATAGGTTAGGAAGATTGTGGCTTTAGGAGGAAGTTGTTTGAGAATTTGAGGAGTTAGGAGATCATATCCAGGGGATTTTCTGTAAGGTAAGTTTTTCAGAAGGTATTTGACCTCAGAGGGATTAACGGCTTTTGGTGGAAGAGAGAGAGGAATAGGTGAAGTGAGGAAATCTTCCACAGTTTTGCTGTGAGTATGGCTTTGATGAGAAAGGTGAGGTGTGAAAGTATGGGTAAGATGCAGAGCAAATTCCTCCGACCTATCCCCATCCGAGGCCGCCCAGGACCCATCATCACGACGGAGTGGATGTGAAACAGGTTGATACTTTAGGATTTTTTTGGTTACATTCCACAAGGAGTTATCCCTGGTAGACAGAGAGGAGAGGTAGGAATTGAAAGAATCAGAACGGAAGGATGCCAATCGCCGCTTTACCAATCGGCAGTACTGATTGTACGAGCGGCGATCAGCAGGATGCCGGGATCTTTGCCACACTGTTCTAGAGCGGCGTTTGGATTTGATTAGATCTTTGAGATGCTGAGGTAAACGATTATGATTGTGGATTCTTGGTGACGATGGGGTGACGATGCCTCCCAAGCCGACCTCTGGACCAGAGTAGTGAAAGAATGCACTGCATCGTCTAGGTCTTGTGATGTTTTCAGGGATAATTTGAGGTTTACGGACTCTGTAAGAAGCTGACGGAAGTGGTCCCAGTCAACTGGACCCCTAATAAATGAAGGAGGAGGCAGTTTGTGAATTGGTCTAAGGGAAATGGTTAATAATAAAGGACTATGATCAGAGGAGAGGTCATCGAGGCGCTTGAGTGAATACTTTAGTGTTCCTAAACTATTGTAGAAGAAAAAGTCAAGGAGATCTGGATTTCGGTTGGGATCTGATGGCCAATAGGTGGCTGTGTCAGGAGAGATAGTGGAGCAATGTCTCCGTGTGAGTGCAGACAGCAAAGCACGTCCTCGTGTATTTGTGGATCTTGAGCCCCAGTGTTGGTGCTTTGCGTTAAAGTCCCCACCCACAAGGAAACGATGCCCGATGGAGTCTAGAAAGGAGATGAATTGGGAATCGGGAATGGATTTATTGGGAGGGCAGTACACTGATGCTAGAGTAAGGGGAAAAGTGAGGGTGGTGATTGACACTGCAGTGGATTGAAGGAAATCATGTGCTACCAGAGGAACTATGTGGTGGGATATGGAGTTATGGACAATGACAGCGGTACCTGCATGAGCTCTTCCATCTGGATGATCAGTTCGATAAGTCTGGTACTGTCGAACGGTAAATGGTCGTTTACTCGTAAGTCTTGTTTCAGTAATGAGAGCTACGTCGATGTTTTTGTCGTGGAGTAGTGCTGTCAGTTCGTTAGTGTGGGTGCGAACACCATTCGCATTCCAAAGGAGAATGGATAAGGAGTCGGAAGGATCCACTTATGGATTTTGTTTAACGGGGATAAGGTAGGAGACAAGATTTGTAAGAAGGGAAATTAGAGGTGTAATTAGGGTTCTGAACTCTGTAAGGAATGAGGTTAAAAGGCTGGTGAGATCTGAAGAACTTGAAGGTGGCGGGATATGCGAGATGTGTGGTTGAGGATAGGATTGAGTTTGCCGATTGCTGGGAAAGAAGAACTTGCGGAGGAGGTGTGGGCAATGCCTGTGACTGCTCTCTGTTCCGAACTGCGTCAGCAAAAGAGACTGAAGGCCTCAAACTTCTGGTGGGGGCGCTTCTTGGGCTACCTGTGGCTGATGTTTCTTCCTCAGGACGACGACGTTGTTCACTTCTGGACTTTAGAATTCTATAAGCCTCACAGCCTTTATAGTTTGCCGGGTGGCCTTGCTGACAGAACACGCATACAGCAGGTGATTTTAGGGGCTTCTTGCACAATTCACTTTTGTGCTGCCCACTGCACTTTACACACCTGGGAGGGAGGGTGGTAGCAGTAGATTTTCTCCACTCCAGCTGTTCGCTCTAGATCCACAAAGAATAAGGGCGTGGTGTCTTGATGCTTGCATTATTTTCTTGTCTTTCCTCACGGAGGACATTCGTGATTTGGCGAACCTTGTACCCTAAACTTATCAGCTCATTTTCTATCTCGTCCGCTGGTGTTGTGGGATGCAGGTTTCTAATCACCACCCGCAGCGATCTTTCTTGCTTTAGTTGGTAGGTATGAAAATCAGCCTTGGTTTCTTCTAGGTATTTTATAATTCCTCGGTATGTTTCAGGAGTGTCCGGAGAAACTTTTGTGTCCTGAGATCGATTGAGGCAAGTATATTTGTCTGTACCTACAACTTTGCTCAATTAAGTGCATAGTAATTTGAAATTACTAATGTTGCGAACGAATATCGCTGGTGGCTTGGGCTGTGTGGGTGTTGTTGTAGAGTCCATGTCCTCTACCTCAATATTTTTTAACACCTCGTAACTATTGGGTGTGAAAAAGGGAGACTCATGAGTTATTGTTGTTTGTTTTGATGTGGTAGGTTGTGGTGGTATCTCTTCCATAGAGCTGCTAGGTGCTGAGGAATTTATTGGGATATTCCGATTAGATCGCCGTGGCTTGCGTTTGACTGGTGACATAGTGGGCGTAGGTCCCAATGATCTTGAGCGTTTTTTTTTATTTTCTGATATAACTTGTTGATAGAAACGCATGTTTCATATTCTTGTAAATAGTTTTTAATTGAATAAAAAAAAAAAAAAAAAAAAAAAACTGTGTAGCCTCGAACACAGGTATTTGTGTTAATAGCTTGTGGCGTAATTAGAGGCCTGAACATAGTGTACTTTAGGGCCAGCTGGACTCCCCTCTCCTTTCCCCACTCCTATCCCCACTCTCAGCACGGCTGACTGATATCTTGCAATATGGCCGCCCTCTGTATGAATTGTGAGATGAAAAACTTACGTTAGCAATAATAGTGTTCCTCTTTCCACTGACCTGTAGACAGTCCACCGCGAACGGTTCGCCCAAGGGTCGGTTGGAACAGTTTTGCGAACTAGGCACTTCCTACGAACGGTAACAAGAACAGTTTGTTGCCGAGCGATGTGAAAAGCGACTTATATAGCTAGCGCAGGCGCAGTACTTCCGTGTTTATTTATGGACAACTTTTCGGCACATTATGATACTTCCACATGAGACCCTTGTTTGAGAAGGAAGATGGTGTCAACACCAGACTTGGTTCTATCTAGCTATGGCGGACAGCAAAAAAGTCGAACATCAAGCCATCCAATATCCTTATTTAATCTTTTCAATCAAACGTCCTGAGAACAATAGTAAATGCCCCTTATTACGTCAGCAACAAAACCCTTCATAACGATCTTAATATACCCTACATTCTTGAACTCATCCCTTCCAAGTTTATAAAATTTTATAGTAGCCTATCCAACCACCCTAATTCTGTAACACAGTGCACCACTCATCCCTATAAACCTCTTCGGAGACTGAAACGGCAGTGGCCTCATGATCTGCTATAAATGCCTGACAGTGGGAGCCCTGGCAATGGCCAGTTTCTCCTATCATGTCGTGAGCGTATGTGTGTAAGTGTATCTAAAAATTCACGATTCGCGATTTACATAAAATAGATGTTGCCGGTAAGGATATAAAAACATGATACTCAATATTTATCTGACACCGATTTGAACTCTTCCCTTCCAAGTTCATGAAATTCCATAGTAACCTTTCCAACCACCCTATTCCCGTAGCACAGTTATTTCACTGTACCACTCCTGATGTGGCCTTGTGACCTGCTATAAATACGTCACATCGGTGCCCTGACAATAGCCTTTCTCAGTTTCTCCAATCATGTCCTGAGCGTATGTGGCTCTCGCACTCTTCGTCAGCCTCCATTGGTTCGTATCCGGTGACGCGGCTAACAGGAGAGCGTGGGGGACTTCCCAAGACTCCGCTTCCTATTATCCTATTATTCAATTCGTGTTCTCGCTATCCAGTAACCTACTTTTTCCTAAAGCCAACCTTATTCTTGTTCTTACAAGAATCAAGTCCGTGGCAATATATATACCTACTACTTAATAGTTAAACAAATCTAGAAATTTTATTCGGTTGGCAAATATAAAATTGTAATTTTCAAATTCTCCGTTTTTTTTGGATTTTGTGTAGCTAAGTCAATCGAACTTTTGAAGGCTAGTCTAAATTTAGAATTCCTCTGAACAAAACGTTGGAGTACCGCTTTAATAGCGTTGATGACATTACGTTTCCAATTTTGCAATGATAATAAAATAGGTACTAATTGTGAGTGAAAATGAAAATATTTTCAACAACGGCTACAAACGAGCAAGATCAGACAGCTGGAGAAGGCCTTTTTTTGTGACCCCTCCATTCTATAATTTCAACTTTATTATTGTCATTTCAACTATGTTTCCGGTGGTGGCCTTAGTAACCTATACTGATTGATAACTGTTGGCTGCTCTGTGTGGTGATATGAATGTAGAAAACTTACACAAAAATTGATACGAAAGGTGAAGAACTCTCCAGACTGATAAATCGCCATTACCTGCCACTTTAAATGAAGGCTTATTGAGTATAAAATGTACTACACCTACAATATAAAAAAAGAACTATTTTCCCTCCAATCATGTGGAAAAAATAAAGTCATTTAATATTAAATAGGTTCTCAACTGTGATTTGAGGAACCTTAAATAAAAACTTAGAACAGGATAATTCTCTTACTTACATCTTGACACCCGGTCCCAATAATATAAGCCAATTATGGATTACATCTCGAAAAAATGTCTGATTAAAAATAATATTAATCAATCTGATCGATTGTATTTATGATGTTTTATTTTTATGATGTGTATGATATATTGTTGTGGGTATTGACCGAACACAGAAAACTATATACGTATACTGCGCACCACCTTTAATGTAAACCTTCTCCCTTCAACCATTGCTCTAATTTATTTATTTTTCTTAACCACCAAATTTTATTCTATTATCTGTCATAACAGAATTTTAGGAATTCGTTAACAAAATAAACACTTGATTCAAAGTTTACATTTATTTCAGGTACATCATTTATTCAATTAGGAAAGCGAGGAATATATTACATTACATCATATTAAAAAAAAATAGTAGAAAGTAACAAAAAAACGCCACTTTCTCAATAAATTTACAATAACTGTCTATATTTTAATTTTTGGCACAGGTCAATATGTATATATATGTATGTACATCTAAATTAATATTGTTTTCTAACAGTAGCTACATACACAATAAAACTCTCAAAAGTAAATTGTATATACTTAACTAATGATATTACTAAATAGTCTCACATTCGTTTACATTACTATTCCTTATAAATATTTGAAAATATGAATTAATATAATTAATCAACTAATTTCCTGCAACGATATTATTATATTACATTCTTAACTTTATTAATTTCGAATAGTTCATACATTCGAAAATGCTTAGGGAAATTTATAAAACCTCATGAGCTTACGATCGCCGCTGAATAGTTCTTTAAAAATCCAATAGCCTCCTGTACTATGCATAAATATTTTTTATTGTTCATGAACTTGGTTGATGTAGAGGCCCCCCTGAGCTAGTAAAGTGTTGGTTGGACACCCTTAGAGCACTCTCGTAATCATTACTTAGGGCCATAATAAATTTCACAATGGATATTAATCAAGGAAGCATTTTTGTTTGATAATTTGATAAAATATGTAATCGATTATTATGTATTAATACCTAGGATTTTCTATTTCTTTAAAAAAGACTTACATTTAATTTATTCCCCTTATTAATAAACTGAAATGCCTCGTCTCTTACTTGTGCTTTGCCCATGAATCCAAAATGTTGTCTGTTGAATGAAATAATATCACAGAAGGGACTAGAAGAAAATACGTATAACATTAGGTCTACTTAAATCCGCTAGCAGCATAAACCAAATCATTCATTTTGGTTTATGGCTTTTAAATTCACTATTTTCACATTTAATGTTAAAATGCTGAATTCAGAATATTCCACGCTATTTATCAATAGTAAAACGGCAAATTTTAACAACGATTTTATCATTAGGGATACTTTTCTGCAAATATTATGTGATTTTATAGGCCTAATTATCGAAAATAAGAGACTTCCTCTATTTTAAATCATTATGTATTTACTTTACCTGCTTGATTAAATTTTAATTTTATAAACATCGATTTTAATAAGTAGTCTACTAAAGATAAATTCACATATGTCCTTTAAGTGAATTCACAAATAATCACTTAAAAATCACGTTGAAGGGAATGATTCTATACTAAATGAAATCGTTTACTTGAGTACCCGATAAGATCAAAGAATAATGCATTTATGCCGAATTAGTGTTGTGTGTTGACTTATTTTTTTTTGTAGACTTATTTAACTCTTCGTGGATTTCATGAAGAGTTTTACCTTTGGTTTCAACCACTACAAATATTACAAATATACTAGATGCTAAACAGGCTATTGCAAATATCCAATAATTCAAATACATGCCTGCCTCTTCAGCGATAGTGTGGTATAATTTATTCATGATAAATGAGGTTATGGCAAGAACGACGGATGTGATCCCAGACGCGAGGCCTTTGATATTCGTTGGGAACGCTTCCCCTTGGATAGTACTGGCTATTGGCCCAAGGCCGATGGAAAAGCAAAAGCCATATAATAAGAATGCTCCAAAAGGAACCCAGTAGTAATCTGAAACATCGTAAACCGTTTTCTCGCTCAAGAAAAACCAGAGGCCCGCGGAGCACATGGCCAGGCCGCAGCCAACACTGGAAATAAGAAGTAGAGGCTTTCTCCCTAATGAATCGACCAGTACCGTGGCCACGAATACACTCACTACCCAAACTAGCCCCATCACAATGACACAATCGTTGGGTGTGAGGGACCCCGCGCCTGCTCTAGGCAAAGTGGTCGAAGTGTATGCCATCAGAGCACTGATCCCCGACATCCTCTGGAATATGGCCAATGCCTCCACTATCAGCAGAGCTTTCCTGTTACCTCTCGATGCTATCAAGTCCTTCATCCTTTTCTTGTTCTTCATTTCTTCTAAGACCACCATTTCCAGCGTCTCAAGTTCTTCCTTCACATGTAATGAAGTATCGAAACCTCTGAGCCAAGTCAGGGACTTACCAGCCTTTTCCTTGTCTTGTTTCATTAGTAGCCAGTAAGGGCTCTCTGGCATCCATAAGAAGATGCAGATGAAAATAATCGGCAGGGAACCAGAAAGGTAGGCTAGGACCCTATAGCTCACAACAGGACCAATGATGTACTCAAACAGTACTCCAAGGTTCGTCATCAGCTGTACAAAAGTGCTCAAGGCTCCCCTCACCCGAGGTTCTGAAATTTCAGCGAGGTACATCGGTGCGATAGTGCTCACTACTCCACTCCATGTACCTAACATACAAATGTATGTTAATATTTGAATTCTTATTTTAAAATATAAATGTTTCATGGAATAAACTCTATATTGACCTACCTGCCAAAAAGCGAGCGATGTAGAGTACTAAGGGGCCGTTGGCGAAAGTGATCATCACCCAGGCAGACAGAGGGATGACTGTGAGGACGAGGAGGGAGGACTTCCTGCCCAACAAGTCCATGAGGAAGCCTGCAGGTATCGGTGACATCAAGTTGCCGAGGTAAAGCAGGGACACCATCCAAGACACTTCTTCGTTGGTCATGGGGAATGGGATCCCTTCATCCTCCATTCGTGGCAGGACAGGGGAAGGCCAGCCCAACGACGTGCCAAGGATAATGACTGAAATGCTCGCTGTAACAAAGATAACAAAAGTGAAACACTTTGGAAAAACTTGGTGGTATGTCTCAACAGATACTATCTGTAATAAGCCTCCAAACCACTTTATTTGGCTCTGGACGAAATTTAAGAATTACGTGATATCTCACCGAATATAACTCGACGATAGCTGCTGATTGGGACTGAAGCGCTGTACCGTGACAGATTGGGAATTTATTATGGCTGTAAGTTGATGAAGTATGACGGGCCATCTCAAGGCCAATAATCAGTTATTAGATTTATTCTTTGTCATTGAACAAACATTACCGATGGATCTCTAAAGATATTGCGGAATTTTATAGGGAACCAATCCCCAAAATGGTTCAAGGGAAGAAGCCGAATGTTGTTGAAGCTGATTTCAATGGAGTACTCGTAAATATTTTAGCTAGTTACTATTTTTTTTTTTTTAATATGTTGCAAAACTGTTTTTCCGTTACAAATTAGTTAAACCGGCTAAACATTGTTTACATCTATCATAAACTAATTTTAGTTTTGGTTACATCAAAAGATGAAGAAGCTACTCGAAATTGTTTACCCAAAAATATTTTAATTATATTTTTTAAACCACATAGGACTGCAAATCCTTTACAATATTTACATAAAGTAGAATCTATTTTATAAGGCCTTATTGGGGCTATAAGGAACTTATGAAATAATCAATTAGATTCTTAGCTTTCAAAATTGTATTTATTAAATCTATGTTTGAATATTTTCCTGCTTCTCAAATTATTTTTGCATTATTAAATTTGTTCTCAAAACTCAAAACTTTAAATCTAGATACCCCAACTGGTCTTACTACTTTATTTAAAAACTGGCGTGTCACTTAAAAATCATATCTTATGAAGTACCCCTCTGACTCTTTCTCTTTCTCATATGTTCATAATTAATGTAATAAATTAGAGTCCGTGAGATTAAAAACAAAATTGCTAAGGCTACTGAATCTTAGCACATGTTTCAGCTGGCTGTTGAGAAAAGCTGGATTGTATACTCTGAGTAGGAATGGAGTTTTGTTTAAATTAAGGTAGCCTATGGTTAGAGGGAGCCGCTTTAACCGGCCGAGCGAAAGACGAGGTAGGAGCCCCTAGGCCAGAGTAGCCGAGTGTAAAAAGTCGATACTCAGACCGGTTAGCCACGGGGCCTGACATCTGTTCAGAAACTTGCCAAATAACCGCGGCTGCCTTCTGCTTAATAGTTCTGTCCGGGCCGGCAATTATTTCCAGCATCTACCTCGGCAAACACTTCTTCATCACTAATCACTAAACATTTTCAACCTGAGGATAACCCGCTTTCTGTCATAAATTGAAAAACTAGCCTGTCTTTATGTTAAATTGGACTTTTGTATAGCTAGAATGAGTACAATTAAAGTTGTGTGTGGGTTCTGAGCCCGAAAAGAGACGCATTTTGAATTGGTTGTATTTACTTCCTCCTGCCTGTATGAATGTATGTATATTATCCATAAATATAAAGGAAACCATCCATTCACCTAATTGTCACTACCGGAAAATCCCCACCTAATCCAGTAGCAAGGATGCCAATGGTACCCCAGCAAACCTCATCTAGCTCAGGATCCCTGCTATCCATATACTTTTTCTCCAGAATACGGGTCTACCTGAAAAGGCCACCATTCACCCCCTTAATAAGGTGACTAATCCTACCATTCTCAATGACTCTTGTCCCGTTTTTATCCTCTTCAACCTACAAAAGCTCGATTGCTAGCGAACTACAATCTGCCATAGATCACCACAAAATCACTCTCCCCATTCTTGTTGATTTTACCAGAGGTTCAAACACCATTATTCCAACTCTCTATCCAAACTGAATAATAGATCCTTCTCCAACAGTGCAGTATGACCCCAATTCGTCCTACTCCCTAATAATCCCTTTTCTGATGAAGTTCTCCATGAATTTTCGCTGTCCCCAACTCTACTCGATAATAGGTTGATGAGCTTTACAACCAAATTCAATCCTGTCCTTTCCTTGTCTATCCAGACTATACCCAATTATTATTCCCCTCTTTCAATCCTTTGGATATCCTAGCAGCTTTCCTTAAAATCCAGGAAAACCTCCTTTGATTAGTTCTTGGGTGAAGGTTAGTAAACAAAACTCTCTCCCAGACTTACCTTTTACATTTATTCCTGAAGTATCGAATACACTTGATCTGTCAAAAACCTTTATCTGATCCATCTATAACCTAAAACGGTCATGAATCTTAAATGACTAGAGGCTCCAAAAACAGTTTAACCACTTCCGTCATCTCCTTACACAGCAACCTTCTTATTTCCTGTCTTCTGCTTCTCCATTTTCTTTACTCCTGGCGTTGTTTATCGTATTCTTTCTCGGAATCTGTATAAATAATCAAAACGCCTTATCAACTCTTTTCCTCCATAGGACGGCAATACTTTCTTGAAACCTTCCTGTGCCAAAGGTTATCCACCAAAACCCTATCTTACATATCATCCTTAAACTACAATCTTCCATCCATTATCACAATTCTCGTCCTCGATTGTTGCTGACGTAATAAGGGTTATTTACTATTGTTTTAAAACATTTAGAAGTATCTTCCAAAAAAGCCACAAATGTGCTGATTACTTCTTAACGTAACAATGCCGGGAACTATGAAAAAAACAACGTGACGAAAACCCGTCTTGTTTCTCTAGCTTTTAAGATTTCTGAAGTAACTGCTAAGAACTTATTAAACATGTAATGTTCTATTTGTTTAGTCTTAGCTGAGGAAACTGTACGGCAACGCAAAATAAGTAAATAAAATAAATGCTTTTTCAAAAAATAAAGTTTTTTTCCGTCATCTCCTTAGACAGCAAACTTCTTATTTCCTGTCTTCTGGTTCTCCATTTTCTTTACTCCTTGTGTTGTTTATAGTATTCTTTTGCTAGTATTTAGTTATTCGTTTTTGTTTGTTGGATAGCTGATTTAAAAAGACCGTGTTGGTTTTAATAAAGATTGTTTTGAAAAACAGGTCTTTAGGAAACTCACTCCGTCTTGCAATGGCGTACTTCAAATAATACGTCCTTTGTTTTGCCTCGACACATTGCAAAAAATACAACTTAGTTCATAATTGATTTTCATTTAAATGCTGATCCAAAGATCAACTAGTTAAACAATTAGTTCGCACTTATCAAGGACATATTTATAATGAACCTATGAACAAAAAAACAATTATGGACAAAACTTAATTTTGAATTAAAAAATTGGAGCTCTTGAGTAACGGAATTTTTTAAAACATAAATTTGATTCTTATACTTCCTTTCATTGTTTGCATTTAAGAAGCGTAGTCAATTATGTTGTGTAATATTTTTAGAATTATAGGTTAAGAAAATCATTTCCCACTATCGTTGTACGTGATACATACATTTATACGACCCACCGCAGTTATTTGAGTGTAAAGCCAAGCTTGAATGCTTTTGTTTAATTATTAATGTTAATTTCTAATATTGTTTGAATTTTTCATTTACTAATTTTTCAATTACTAATATCGTCTTTCTGTTACAGGTAAGAAAATAGTTGGTGTTTTATGGTAAGCTAATTGATAATTATACTTATGCTATAATATTTTAGCTGAAAACGAAGCAGAATCAAATTCCCTTTGGTTATTATACTGGTAGCTAAATTTTCTATTTGAATTTAGTCTTGAGTAAGTATGTTATAGTTCCAAACATAAAGACTTCCTTGCCCGTTTAATGTAAATAGCCTATAGTGTAGCCACTGATTGATCCAAATTTAATTAGTTTTAGAGTGAAAAGGAAAGTGGGGGTAAGACAGCTGTTGGGATGAGAACCGATTGCACTGAGTGGAGAAACATGTTGCGGATAATCGATGCTCATAGGGTTGAGGTTTCGTTCTAACCACTCCAGTGGGCGTCTAGTCGATTAAATATCCAGTCACTAAGTAAGACTACTATGAATCTACTACTAAGTAAGCCGATTACCCAGACAGAACTTCTCAGAATCCGCTTTCAACACACACTTTGTTTAATAAAAAGAGTAACATGGGCAGTATAAAAACAATATTTACCCTCTGGATCGGAAAAGGTTTAATCAAAGTTAATTGTGTCTACTTTCAGGTTGATAGTATGACAGCAGGCAAAAATGAAATAACCTGAGACACTAAGTTCGTTATTTTGAAAAATGTATCGAGTATGTCAGAATTCCCGCCATAAACATTCCAGTAGAGTCGCCACCACTGAAACCACCCTTAAGAGAATATAGAGGTGCATGTGGGGGGGGGGTAGAGAATAGAGAGGTGGATGTGGGGGGGATAGAGAATAGAGAGGTAGATGTGGGGGGGGGCGCTATTAGAGAAGAGTAAAAGCCTCCGTTCATGAAATGCCAAGTTACGAAACTTAAACTAAAATAAATATAAGTTTGTTAAGAGATCGAGGTAGGTTTTCATTTCTTTAGAATCGTCGGTTTATAGACTTTAGGTTTTTATCGAATTTATTAGAGAGAAAACAACAATTTATTAAGATAAAATTACAATCTGCCTTTTATTAGGCAATGAGTAATTGAGATAAGTGTCATCATTCATACCATATTTACAATTCATCATTCACTCGCTCATTCATACAATATTTACAAACAGCCCAGAGGCCCCCCAAGTCCACATGGTTGTCACCTCCCTCGCATGCGAAGGAGGAAGCGGAGTCTTGGAGAGTCCCCCACGCCCCTACCTCAGCCGCGTCACTGGATAAGAGCCAGCGGAGGCTGACCAAGAGCGCGAGAGCCACAGACGCTCAGGACATGATTGGAGATACTGGCCCTTGCCAGGACTCCCACTGTCACTTATTTATAGCAGGTCACGAGGCCACTGCCGTTTAAGTTTCCGAGGAGGATTATAGGGATGAGTGGTGCAGTGCAATGACTGTGCTAGGGAATTAGGGTGGTTGGATAGGTTACCATGGAATTTAATGAACTTGGAAGGGATGACGAATTTATTAGTGGAGAAGTTTTCGACATATTATGCCTCTAGTATGTCCTTACGTCAAATAGAAACTGTTGAAATGTTGTCCTCTTGCCATTTAAAATTTTTAAATACCTAACTATTTTCCATCAACCTAAATCCATGTCCTCTCTTCTCATTGTTATAGTCACGACTAGCAATGAACTCAATCTTTGACTAATGGTTTAACTTAAATGGTTTGACCACCTATTTCGTGGTTAAGTAATCGAAACGGATCCTATAAAACCGATTGGTTGAAGAAGACACGAAACCTTGGAAAATCCTAATAAATTAATAAAATGATCAACTGATGAATGGTTCTTTATTTTACTTAGCCTAAGAATTTATTTGACCATTTAATTATCAGACGTTTTACATCAATTATTAACTAAATTATATTCAAAGGAAACATAGGGCATAAAAAGTGAAGAGACAATGGAGAGATACTTACTGGACCCTGCTTGTTGGGTTTTTATTGTTGGCTCCCAAAACTGGAACCTCTTTTTTGGAATTTATTTCACTTTACCGTCTCTAATATGCCATCCACACTCACAGGGAAATATCAAACTTTCAAACCAAATATTTTTAAAGCTGTGACTTAAGACAGCTATAGCTTTAGTAGTGTTAGCAAAACCAGGCCTTGATTTTTCAACTTCATAAACAGTTCTTAAGTTTCGTGTTGTGGTCACCTCTTAATTACAAATAATTATAAGTCACTCTCTTCTCGATCAGATCATATCATATCTATCATTTTTTCCATATGTTTAATAAATTAAGCTTATGACGCCAGTCGCAGAGTGGGTGAGTCAGTCGTGGGATAACTCCCCACCCTACAGCTGGCCTCCTATATAAGCCCGAACCCCTGAGTCAGAGCTCAGACAGGAGCCGTCTTATCCCCTGTACTATTCAACGTATACACGTCTGAGATTGTCGGAGCCCGTTACAAAAATACCACAGTTACTCCTTTCGCAGATGACATAGCGGTGGCAGTAGCAGCATGAGTGCCAAGGTAGCTCCAAGACAGGCTGAAGTAGCCTGTAACCAGATCAGTGAGAGATTGGGGAGACTCAATATCTCTGTAAACGCGGGTAAGACTGACTGCGTAATTTTCTCTTTCCAAAAGGGAAAAAGCCCACTACCTACTAGCTACATAGTAGGAACGGAGGAAAATTCAGGAAAGTGGTCAGAGGTACGAGCAGCGGAGCAACAGTGAGCTTCACGTGTTCACGTGTGATGAGTTCATCCAACGTAGACATATCAAATTTTTCGACTCTCTGCAATATTTGACAAACCCGGTGTTTAACACGATAACCCCCGCTCCGTTCCCCCATCGATGGCAGGACGCTGTCGCGGCTGGAACGCTTTAGTCTTAGGTTCTAGGTTTAGGTTTTAGTGTTAGTGTTTTCCACGGTCGCAAGCTGAAGGTGAGCCTCATCACCTAGTGAGTGTATGTGTATTGGACTTATTAACAACAATCTGAAAGTATTATATTTTTATGCACTCCTTAATATGCATCTCCGAATGCAGCACGAGGAGACAACTGTAATTCCAAATTTGTTTATTTTTTTTTGTCATTGTATATATATTATTAATAAAGAGGTTTTGAAAGGAAAAAAAAAAAAAAAAAAAAAAAAAAAAGAGCTCAGACAAGAAAGAACCGGGACCTTGAACACTTCTCTCTCTCTCTCTCTGCACTGGCTCCTGCGGCTCTACTCAAAACCATGAACTTCTCATTCAACTACCTCTGCATCTCTCTTTCCTAACCTCGCTATGTTGCAGTCCGGCGTTTGTCAGACCCACACCATCCCAGTGGGAATCTCTGCCCTCGTCTCGCTAAAACTAGCGCCTCCTTGGGAGAGACCTCTCCCTCGCGGACGACGGTTGCCGTGGCCCTGCAAATTTGACCAGCAGTGTCTCCCATTGCCATCCAGTCTGCCTCTCTCCGGTTCACAGTCGCCTTTGGGATCCGGACGGTTTTCGCCTACCCTTAGATACAGAGTGTGAATTCGTGGTCATTCCAAGACCACATTAACTACCTATAAACCTACCCTATACCTCTTCTCCTGAACACAGTGCTTTGTTGGGGCACACACACCTTCTAAAGATCTTATGGAGTCAGATCAAAGCGAATTAGGCTGCCCTTCCGACTAGGCCGGTGGCCAGGGTTAAATACCATAGGTCCACCCACCCACCCGCCTTATCTCTTTCTGGGCGCTCGCAGGACGGGAGCTAAGAGGTTGTAGCGATCCTAGCCCGCGGCGGGTGTCTCCTCGCCACTTGGGGGATACCCAGGTATACTGAGCCCCCTAGTGACGACCCGACCCTTCGCTTTGTAGCACTAAAAAACTCGTGATAAGTACATTTCGTGGCGTTGTAAAATATGGCTTAAAACTTTCAGACCATCATTATCACTTACATACAGGCATACGAAAAATTATTGTTCCGTACTTTTGGACTACCTGTTTGAAAGGAAAGCCTGTATCTTAACAAACAAAAAAAAGTTAGTGCTTTTATAGGTTTTTCAAAGTCAGATAAGGGACAGGAGGTGGTGATCTGTCTCTAAATAAAACAAATCTCGGGTACCAATAATTAATTGGTTATCAGTAATGGCACGCGAGGAGTGAAGTTTTCATGCGGATATCAAAACACGATGAAAGATAATATACTTGAACTTGCCTTCTAAGCAATATCTCATTAGGCCAAATATTCTATTACAACGGCAATCAAAGTGACAAATATTGACCCTCAGTCAGCCTTCAGTATTCTATCTTCATAATTGAATTTGATAATTAAGTGATCTAATTATAGGATTAGCTTTTCTCGACTTAATCACCTTTTAACTTTTTCTCGAAGTCAAATAAAAATTCATTTTATGGGACATCAAAAGGCTTAAGGTAATTTTTTTTGTAAATTACTTTTTCTGTGAACCTGTCTTCCTCACTGGGGACTCCTTATCACTCACAGAAATTTTTTGTTCATCCGTTTCAATTTGAAGTGTTAAACTGCAGAGCACAAAACGCTCTTTGATCACCTACTCGGGAACGCCTGAGGCTAGGCCCTGCCAGTCCCATTCCCACTGCTATCGGTAGTATTTTTTTAAACTTAAATAATCCAAGTAAAATACGTAGAACATGAAGAGACTAGGATAGGATAAATAGATATGAAAATAGAGATTTTTTTCAATTAAAATTATGAAATTTTCAAAATTAAGAAGAAAGGACTCCGTGAATTCCATTATCTATTTTTACATGGCTATGAAATAAGGTACGTTTAGTCAAATATACTTCATATCATTTTTCTCAATGGAATTCCCTGTTCTAACGAATTAAAATAAATAAAATATTTACTAATTAAGGACCTATAAAAATCTGCTAGAAAGACATTTAATATGCGATTTCTATAGTTGCATCCTAAAGCTATATATTCTGGAGTATATTGAAATTTCTTGTTCACTTGCTCTTTTTAATGTTTACTTTACAATAGGGATTGTTTTTTGGTTATTTCTCACTAACAGTTATTGTATCTTAACCAAATCATAAAGAGTATTTGTCTATATTTTTAAATAGATTGGATCAATTTAATTGCCCCTACCGTAGACCAGACAGAAGACAAACGCTTGCTTCGTACCTCTAAGTAAAACCTCTCCATTCTGCCGTGTTCCCACGGGGCTTGAATCACGAAAGTAAGTTTTATTGTTACATCCGTGTTAGATACGGATTAAAGAAATTAATTGTATTAAAATTAATTTTGTCTTTACAATTCGTGTGAAAAGCCAAATCGTGTGAACGGTTCACGACTACGTACCATCGTTTAATACATCCATATTAAGTCTATCAATAATACTCACTTTCATGCGTCACGGGGACCCGGCATTAGGTACATCTTAATTTTACTTCACTCCGTTCTCCAAATGTGCCTGGACCTGAATGTGTTGAACATTTGGTTATCCATTCTAAAATAGTCAGTAGGGATCGATGAAGCCAACTGATTATATCTGTTCAAATATTAACCGTGGAGGCACTGGATATTTCCTTTAATAAAATTGTTTAATGAATTTAATATAAACAAACAGGTTGGTTATTAGGTTATCGGCTGGGGCTTTGATCATCAGACGCTAAGTCTATTGGCTCACGGGATATTTACCCAACGAAAACCCCAAGTTTATTGTAGGAGTAATTGGATGTATGTCAGGCACACTATCCATGTTTTACGCTCAAGCTGATTATTTTTTTATTTCAGGCTTATAATTTACCTCCGGATGTATATTTTGTAAAGGCTTTTGTTATTTAATCAATCACAATCACTCGTCTGTCGGTACTATGAAAATCACAATAACCCGACACAATATGGGGTACAGATAGAACTACCTGATTAAAGAAATTTCAGACAAAATCTCATATATTACGTACTGAAAGTTATTAGTTAGTAACTAAGTAAATCAATTTGATGGGATACATTTTTAGGCTGATGGAATATGTCTCCCATTACGTTAGTTTTTCATCATTTATCAACGGACAACGTTTCGACGTACTAAGTATGTATGCTAGCACCAGGTCCTAGTGTGGTAAGATGGCTGTTGATGACATTTTGTGGATCTACTAAATCATTCGCCCCTTAGACTCTTCCTCTTATTTATATACCTTCATATAAAATATTTGCCAAAAATACTAACGAGCTCGAATGGTATTAAAAAGTTTTATTGAATATCTGTGGATTTACTGTTGCTTTACAATTGTTAATGTGTCCTAAACAGCGAAGGAAAACTCGGAACCATAAATAGTTGCTTGATATTGATCTCTCAAGTTAATTGTAGACCAGGCTACAGTCGAGTAAGTTACTTGAGTAAGTCAAATTTTCGCATGCCGGTTCTCTTCAGATTTGTGGGGGAGGGGGGCCTAAAGGGTAGGAAAATGGTCGAGGCCGGCGTCTGCAAGGGCAGGTTTAGTCGGGAGGGGGAGGTTGCTAAATCGCTTGCGCGTCTATATCTCGGCAACCATTGGTTTGAGGGAAATGTGATTGGTCTCAAATTGTTTAAAATCTTCCACAACTGTTAGTTTAGAAAATATCTTCGTAAAAGCAACCGTTTCCCCATTAAACGCACTAAAAGTTGAAAAACGTGAATGTATGTGGTCTTGTAGGCCATACTTAGTAAAACATATTCCTAGATGAACAAGATTCGTGCAAAATAGTTCCTTTGATAATTTTCCGCAGTTGTTACATCTTGCTATTATTTACCGTTAATTATAAAAGTGAATAGATTTTTTAACAACTCGTCCAAAATTGAGGAAACGAACGGGAAGTAGGAAACGAAGCCATCTGATTCCCGAATTTAATTACGAGTTATAGAGCAATTTTAGACCTCCACATAGTTGATCCATACATCATTGAGCTAAGGTAGGATAGTAAGGTCCAAGTAACTAATGGAGAAAAATAAGAAATGCATGACTACTTTCAAGATAAAAAATTTATTGACATACAATTTATATTATTTGTTGGCTACTTGAATTACAAGACTGGTTCTGTATGCCTTGGCTTAGCTCGATATAGAAGGCGATGTTTTCGGCAGGAGCAGCTTCGAGTTAGCAGGGCACGATAGTAAGAGTGTTGGGGGAATCGTCGGGTTTGTCATTTTTTGTACCCTGTTAACTTTGAGCTATCCAAAATTCAAATAACTTATGGAAGCGAACTGATCATTTCATGCATTTTTACATATATATGTTAGGACTGACGCTCTTAAGTAGTGGAAATTAAACACATAAGAAGTGTAAGTGATTCAGGGGATATTGACTTTAAAGCCCACCTGCTGGCAGACGTATCTATGGTGTAGCTGCTCAGAGATACTCCGTTTACAAAACACGCATGAAATACGTTTGCAAGTCCGGGAGTCGGCTTCCAGGAAGTGGGACTTGATTTTCGGCACTTGTAT
Source organism: Acanthosoma haemorrhoidale (assembly GCA_930367205.1). Classification (NCBI taxonomy): domain Eukaryota; kingdom Metazoa; phylum Arthropoda; class Insecta; order Hemiptera; family Acanthosomatidae; genus Acanthosoma; species Acanthosoma haemorrhoidale. The sequence goes on along the minus strand of OV884009.1, from coordinate 115,454,967 downwards.
CATGCTCATTCTAGCACGTTTTAGAGTCGTTGAGTCCGCCGTAGATGAAAAGCCTTATAGGGAGTCATTTACACAAGTATTTAACCAGCTGAAATTTATTTCCAACCGTGACAAAGAAGACCTGTGATTGTTGGCCCTGATATCATTTGTAAGGAGGAGAATAGCCCCTTTGACTGTAATTTCGACTCAGATAACTTGGTGGAAATATTATCATATCTATCAAACACTATACCAATCCTTGTGACAGAAGATCGGGAGTATAGTGGATACGTCTGTAAAATTCATGAGTGAAATCGGCCAAATGCACTGTACTTTCATTGAACTTCAGTTGAATTTGATAGACTAGCGTCAATTCATCAAAAAAACAAAACAATTTTCTGAGAATCAAAAGGAAAATTTTCCGTTTCTTCTTTACTGCAACTTCATCTCGATTCTATTTCTAAAGCTAATATTAACTTTGTAGACTTTCGGTAAATACTATCCAAGTTTTTTAGAATCTAAATTAATTCATGAGACGCTTTAAATCAAATAGAAGGGCAAGTACATTTCTCTTTGAATTAACTATCTCTGGATTTATTTATAGAACGTTGGACAACTAATTGGGCAATAATAATTAGCTAATACTCTGTGAATAATTGTTTGGATTTATATGTAGTAAAAAGGGCTTTGCGCACGTCAATATAATCAAGAGCCATAAATGTTTACATTTTTCATTTATTTATTTTTATAACCTTCCCTTGCCAATGCCGGGATCATGCATTTTCTTACCCCCTAGAACCCCCAAACACAAATGAGAAGAGAAACCACGATGCGAAAGTTTTGCATACTCAAGTCCTCTCGTGGCCTGGTCTATCAAGGGTACTTCAAGAGCTAAGTGGGTCATTTAATATATAACGGATCGATTAATGCCAGTATTCTACCTAGAAACAACTTTTTTTTAACGAGTAGAACAAATTGTTGGGAGATTAGGGTTAGGTTGATGAAAGAGCATTGTTAGGCTTCCATTCAATTCATCAATGAAGAACGTTTCGACATATATGTCGGCATCAGATCGTAGTGTCAAATAGTGTATGTTGACTGTTTATAATATTTTGTGGAACTTCGAAACGGGTCATTCATTAAACTGCTCTATTCATTTATATACTCTCTGCAACCAATCAGCTCATAATATATATATATATATATATATACATGTATTTAATTTGAAACGTTTAATTCTGCCCAACTAAGAGAGAAAAACAAACACAGTTGGTCGATGGTAGGTATGCTCTGTTGAGCATGGCATTATAAAGAATGAATCACCTAAAGTTTATACAAGTGTTCCATTCTTTTTATTAAACTACTACACTCCTTCGATAATATCACCACCTACGATATATGTCTCTTTTTATCACGAGTTTTTTTTTAATTTACTTTCCAATTTCTAGGCTCCTAGGCCACTTAACTTGACTTGGTGTATTTATTATACCAGAATAAGTTGTCTCGACAACTAATGTGCTTTGACGTGTTACAAACGTCAATAGTGATATTTATGATATCCCTGTCGTGCTAAAGATGATACCTTAGTGGTCCTCTGTAACCACATGATATTAGTGGGCAGTTGGGAGGGCGTCTGAACGGAACTAGGAAAGATAAGGGGTTAAATCTAAGCCCTGCCAATATTTTTATATTTCAGTAATAATTTACGTCAGTGAGATATCATTATTATTAATCATCAATAATATATTAAATAGCGAGCAATGAAAAAATCGCGAGAATTCATTTTTTATTATGAATTGTACAAATTGAATAGATTTCGTAAAAAGAAACCAATCAAGGCAATATATAGACAATACAAAAGTACTTATGGCATTAAATAACATTTAAATTTGTTTCATTTATTAACAATTGTAATGAATCTTTAAATAAACAGAGTTGTGTCTCATTTTTTTATGTAACATCAAGTATGTACACGCACTGATTTCATTAGCGTCGGGGAAATGTTTTATGCTACATAAAATCTTCGCATTTCCTTTACATTTCTTCAGCTTGAATATTTGATAATGTTCTATTTCATGACATTCAATCATCAGTATGATATTCATCAGAGCGTTTTATATAAGCGGGAATAATTTTAGAGAATCAAACAGGCTCATTGGCTAGAGATGCCATTATAATTTAATATAGCGCCTTGTCAGTGACCTAATGGGGGTTCAATAGTGAAAACAGCTGACGCTTGAGTCTTGGTAGTACCAAGTAGCAGGCTCATGATTTTTATTTTGTAATAATCATTAACGCAGTTAATTTTTAAAAATTATTAATACTTCATTATGATTAGGTTGCAATCAGGAAAATAAGGTGTTCACGACTGAGCTTTACAGCAAATGAGGAAACAAATAATTTTTTTCCCTAAAGCAGAAACCCTTATTGTTTCAGCCCTGTGCGTCTATGCTCTAGTCATGGCGAGTTAGTAGCCTTTCCGGCCGGGATAAATATTACACATTGGTTTCAATTGATGTTAAAAATAAAATGAGCCCTGTAATAATGTTGAAAATTTTTTTGGGGCCAATAATAAATGAAGTACTAAATAAAAACAAATATTTCTTGTTCAAATGGAGTAAGGTATCAATTTGAAGTTTTCAATATCATGACTCATAATATTTAATGTGTGTTTCTATTTAAATTGTAATTACACAAATCCATTTCAACTATTAATAAAATTGTGTTCAATTTTTCACTACTGCAGTTTGGCAAGGCTAAATTGCATTTAATATGAAACGTTTACTTCATACCTCGATTATGATGAAAGTAAAATCATAAACTTATGAAGGATCATTACTCAATAAGTAAGTAATAAAAAAATAAATAGTTTTCTATTATTAAACTTTGATTGCATTGTCAATGGTGAAATTTGGTTTGAGCAGATTTGCATGGAATAAACTTCGGTTGATGAAAAAAAGATGTTTTTCTGACATTTTCATATTTATTCATGGCCATAAATATATATGATGAAAATCTGTAGTTCATAAATAAATATATAGAATTCACAGTCCATAAATAAATATACGTAATTTGCAATCCATAAATAAATATGATGATAATGGGACATGTTTTTTCACCCACATACACAGGTGGTCTGAAAAGTTTCCGACCTCAACATGAAGATGATAATAAAATAAATAAAAGCTAAAATAAAACATTTGTTAGGTTAGAAACTTTTCAGACCACATGTGTATGTGGGTGAAAATGATAATTTATTTGTATGGTTTGATGGACTATAATTGCAACTTTTCGCACCCGAAACGAAAACCTTAATTGTGTGGGTAAACTTTGCTTACTTCTATTTTTTTTCTTTTCCTTCAGATAAAAATTAACACATTTTAAATGAATAATTTCAGAACTAAAATTATGAAATTCTATCAATAGAAATAAATATAAATTCAAATTGGATCTTTCTGTTTTTGTTTTTTTTAATCCTATTTCCTGTTATTGAATATCAGCCAACATGTGAGTAGTGTATTCAAGCCTGTTGTGGATAATACGTTTAAAACTTCAGATGAGTGAGAAGATTGGACGGATGACTATATGGCGTTGAGGGTACTGGGTCAAGTTGCCCAGGCGACATACCAAGTAGCTCCATCAAGCCCCTTTCCTCTGCTCCTCATTCCAAGTCCAAATGGCAACTGTTTCGAAAACCCTCCCTCTGTCACTCATCTGGCTTCTTCCTTAGAGCTGTTCCCAGTTCCATCTGACGAACTCAACACATATTCTGTAGCTGCCTCCGCAACCGTTCCTCCACCTCCCTCATCTCATAGTTCTAGCGTACCATCATTTAATAACAATGCTTTGTATTTTAACTGTGTCTCTTCCACAGACCGTATAACCTCTGCAATGGGAGGACGCAATTTCGCTGCTGGTCCTGATGGCATTCCCCTTAAGTTAATAAAACTATGTATTTTTGTCATCTTGTCTGTTTTTCTCCATAGACAGGTATGTAACTTATTACAATTTTTTGGAAAAAAAACCCTTTGTTCAGCCTTTAAAAAATTCCTAGCTCTATATCACCAAATGACTACCGTCCAATATCCATGCATTTTAACTTCTCGAAACCTCATGAAAGACTAGTTCAATCCTGAATTTCCAAAACAGTCCCAGTTACCCCAAACGATCTGCACTAGTTTATCACCAGTGACATTCATACCAGTATTGATCAAAAAAAAAACTAACAGCCCTAATTCGCCTAGGTTCCTCCAAAGCGTTTAATATCATAGACCAGTCAGTCCATCTCGACGAATCCACTCCGATACCTCTATCTGTTGGTTTCGATGATTTCTTTCTAAACGTTCAAAAGTAGTTACCATCCCTGATCAACCCCTATTTGCTTCCCTCACTCTTTCCTGGGGCGTAACATAGGGATTGGGCATTTCTCCCTTTCTTTTTAGTTCTTACATAAATGATCTCCCTAAACATATTCATCATCTTATCACCTGAACGGTGATCACTCTGAAATCTATTTATCCTTTCCCCCTTTATTAGCTGCGTTAAGGTTAAACGGAACGAAAACTCATACCGGATCCTCCTCGGATCCTTTGCCGATTCTCCCGCTTTAACTTCTATGACCATCCTACCACTTTCTGCTCTACCGTTAAAAACCTAAGGATATCCATTGGCAAACCCTCCCCTGGATCCAACATATCTCCCAAATTTCCCGTGAGTCAATAGGTACTTTTAAGCTACTTCACTCCCCCAGCCTAACCTCTTGTACCCTCGCTTTGACTATGAATGTTTGGCATATGGTGGTCTTTAGATGGGATTTGGAGATAGGTTGAAGCGTATCGTGAACTCCTTCGTTAGATTTGTTTCTGAGACTCCACAAAGCTCACATGTCTCCCACCTCGAGTTAGACAAGCTCCTCTTCCCCCTCCTTCCGTGAAAAATATTTCCTCAGTTCATTCCTTTTTCTAACCATCCATTCTCTTCACCCCCTTTGCTACGTTTGGCGGCCGGGGAATAAATAAAACCTTTTATTTTATATATTTATGGATACTCTATCTATACACCACTGTATCCGCATACATAAAACTCTAGGTAATAAATAAAGGACGTATCTTTTCTAAGGATACATATGCCGGTTATATATTTACCTAACTTACCCACGAACACCACGCTGTTACGCGGGTGATTAATGTTGTTGATTAATTAGAATATTTAATTTCCAGGGATGCCAGCTAACTATTCAACTATTAACATATTTGATTTCTCAAATCTTGAGTAAATATATAAATTGACTTACTGTTGGTCCCAATTGAATCTAAACCCAAAGTAATTTACCTTAATAAATTAACGTGGTGATCAAATGGAAGGTATTCCATCGTGCAATAGAAATGTATAGGCAAAATGTTTTATTATCCAGAAACAACAAAAAGATTAAAATGTTTTAACAACAATCTTTATTGTGCAATAATTACAATCTGCCTTTTATAAGGCAATAATAATACAGATAAAAGATCTCATTCATACCATATTTACAGTCATCATTCACTCGCTCATTCATACAATAGGACATGATTGGAGAAACTGGCCATTGCCAGGACTCCCACTGTCACTCGATTATAGCAGGTCACGAGGCCACTGCCGTTTCAGTCTCCGAGGAGGGTTATAGGGATGAGTGGCGCAGTGCAATGACTGTGCTACAGGATTAGGGTGGTTGGAAAGGCTACTGTGGAATTTCATAAACTTAGAAGGGATGAGTTCTAGAATGTAGGGTATATTAAGGTCGTTATGAAGGGTTTCGTTGCTGACATAATAAGGGGCATTTACTATTGTTCTCAGGACTTCTTATTAAAAGGATTGGATACGCTTGATGTTCGACTTTTTTGCTGTCCCCCATAGCTCTTTTCCGTATGCCCAGATTGGTTTAAGTATAACTTTGTAGATTAGTAGTTTATTTTCTATTGAGAGATGGGATGTCCTTTGAAGTAGTCTGTACAGTTGTCCAAAGCGTCTGTTTAGTTCTTGTCTTTTTAGTCCCGTATGTGGGTTCCAGGTCAGCCGTTTGTTGAAATGGAAGCCGAAGTACCGTACTGTCTCGGTTACAGGGAGTGGAATAGAATTAAAATAAACTAGTGGACAAGTCTTGCGACAATGGGTGAAGGTAATGTGGGAGCATTTTGCTTCATTAACTTTGATCGGCCATTGATTGCACCAATACTCGACTTAAGTTTTTAAAGGTTATGGGATGCTATGTCGGGGGCTGGGTGGGATGACAAGACTGCAGTGTCATCTGCAAATGTGGCCAAGAAGGTATTGGGAGTAGAGGGGACATCAGCGGTGTATAGGTTATAGAGGATGGGGCCTAGGACACTGCCCTGTGGAACTCCTGCATTTATGGGATAGTAGTTAGAGTATTCTAAACCACAGCGGACTTGGAAGAATCGGTTTGAAAGGTAGGACTGTAGGATTAGGAAAAGGGTCTGTGGTAAATGTCTTTTGAGCTTGTAGAGCAAACCTGCGTGCCAAACCCTGTCAAAAGCTTGAGCTATATCAAGAAAGGCAGCAGTGCAATACTGTTTGGTTTCAAGGGCTGAGGAGATGTGATCAACAACGCGAAGGCCTTGTTGAGCAGTGGAATGTCGTTGGCGGAAACCAAACTAGTGTGTGGGAAAAAGGTTTTTGGATTCAACAATTGGAAGTAGACGTTTTAGTAGGAGTTTCTCAAATATTTTTGAGAGGATAGGGAGTAGGCTAATTGGACGGTAAGATGAGGCGTCATTGGGTGGTTTACCGGGTTTGGCAAATAGGACAATAATGGAATGTTTCCAGAGGAGAGGAAAGTGCGTCGTTCGGATAATGCAATTATATATGTAGGGTAGGAAGATTATGGCTTTAGGAGGAAGTTGTTTGAGAATTTGAGGAGTTAGGAGATCATATCCAGGGGATTTTTTGTAAGGTAGGTTTTTCAGAAGGTATTTGACCTCAGAGAGATTAACAGCTTTTGGTGGAAGAGAGAGAGGAATAGGTGAAGTGAGGAAATCTTCCACAATTGTGCTGTGAGTATGGCTTTGATGAGAAAGGTGAGGTGTGAAAGTATGGGTAAGATGCAGAACAAATTCCTCCGACCTATCCCCATCCGAGGCTGCCCAGGACCCATCATCACGACGGAGTGGATGTGAAACAGGTTGATACTTTAGGATTTTTTTGGTTACATTCCACAAGGAGTTTTCCTTGGTAGACAGAGAGGAGAGGTAGGAATTAAAAGAATCAGAACGAAAGGATGCCAATCGCCGCTTTACCAATCGGCAGTACTCATTGTACGAGCGGCGATCAGCAGGATGCCGGGATCTTTGCCACACTATTCTAGAGTGGCGTTTGGATTTGATTAGATCTTTGAGATGCTGAGGTAAACGATTATGATTGTGGATTCTTTGGTGACGATGGGGTGACGATGCCTCCCAAGCCAAACCCTGGATCAGAGTAGTGAAGGAATGCACTGCATCATCTAGGTATTAGGATGTTTTCAGAGGTACTTTGAGGTCTACAGAGTCTATTAGGATCGGGCAGAAGTGGTCCCAGTCAACTGGGCCCCTAATGAATGAAGCAGGAGGCAGTTTGTGAATTAGATTTAAGGAAATGGTTAATAATAAGGGGCTATGGTTGGAGGGGAGGTCATCGAGGTGCTTGAGTGAATAGTTTAGTGTTCCTAAACTATTGTAGAAGCAAGAGTCAAGGAGATCAGGATTTCGGCTGGGATCTGATGGCCAATAGGTGGCTGTGTCAGGAGAGATAGTGGAGCAATGTCTCCGTGTGAGTGCAGACAGCAAAGCACGTCCTCTTGTATTTGTGGATCTTGAGCCCTAGTGTTGGTGCTTTGCGTTAAAGTCCCCACCCACAAGGAAACGATGCCCGACGGAGTTTAGAAAAGAGATGAATTGGGAATCAGGAATGGATTTATTGGGAGGGCAGTACAGTGATGCTAGAGTAAGGGGAAAGGTGAGGGTGGTGATTGGCACTGCAGTGGATTGAAGGAAATCATGTGCTACCAAAGGAACTATGTGATGGGATATGGAGTTATGGACAATGACAGCGGTACCTGCATGAGCCCTTCCATCTGGATGATCAGTTCGATAAGTCTGGTATTGTCGAACGGTAAATGGTCGTTTACTTGTAAGTCTTGTTTCAGTAATAAGAGCTACATCGATGTTTTTATCATGGAGTAGTGCTGTCAGTTCGTTAGTGTGGGTGCGAACACCATTCGCATTCCAAAGGAGAATGGATAAGGAGTCGGAAGGATCCACTTATGGATTTTGTTTAACGGAGATAAGGTGGGAGACAAGATTTGTAAGAAGGGAAATTAGAGGGGTAATTAGGGTTCTGAACTCTGTAAGGAATGAGGTTAACAGGCTGGTGAGATCTGAAGAGCTTGAAGGTGGCGGGATATGCGAGATGTGTGGTTGAGGATGGGATTGAGTTTGCTAATTGCTGGGATGAGCGGAGTGCTGGGAAAGAAGAACTTGCGGAGGAGGATTCTTTAAGCCTCACAGCCTTTATAGTTTGCCGGGTGGCCTTGCTGACAGAGCACGCATACAGCAGGTGATTTTAGGGGCTTCTTGCACAATTCACTTTTGTGCTGCCCACTGCACTTTACACACCTGGGAGGGTGGTAGCAGTATTATTTTGTATGCCCATATGCCTGGCAATTATGGCATTGGACGATGTCTCGTTTCGGGTAAGGCTTTTCGACCTGTACGCTCGTGTAGTATAAGTAGTTAAGCTCGTAGATTTTCTCCACTCCAGCTGTTCGCTCTAGATCCACAAAGAATAAGGGCGTGGTGTCTTGATGCTTGCATTATTTTCTTCTCTTTCCTCACGGAGGACATTCGTAATTTGGCGAACCTTGTATCCTAAACTTATCAGCTCCTTTTCTATCTCGTCCGCTGGTGTTGTGGGATGCAGGTTTCTAATCACCACCCGCAGCGATCTTTCTTGCTTTAGTTGGTAGGTATGAACATCAGCCTTGGTTTCTTCTAGGTATTTTATAATTGCTCGGTATGTGTCAGAAGTGTCCGGAGAAACTTTTGTGTCCCGAGATCGATTGAGGCAAGTGTATTTGCCTTTACCTACAATTATGCTCAATTGAGTACATAGTAATTTGAAATTACTAATGTTGCGAACGAATATCGCTGGTGGCTTGGGTTGTGTGGGTGTTGTTGTAGAGTCCATGTCCTCTACCTCAATATTTTTCAACACCTCGTAACTATTGGGTGTGAAAAAGGGAGACTCATAAGTTATTGTTGTTTGTTTAGATGTGCTGGGTTGTGATGGTATCTCTTCTATAGAGCTGCTGGGTGCTGAAGAATTTATTGGGATATTTCGATTAGATCGCCGCGGCTTACGTTTGACTGGTGACATAGTGGGCGTAGGTCCCAATGATCTTGGGCGTTTTTTCTTATTTTCAGAAATAACCTGTTGGTAGAAACGCATGTTTCATATTCGGTTTTTTTTATTAGTAAAAAAGAAGTACGTAGCGCCGGTGGGATTCAAGCTCACAACTCCTAGTGGCGAGTCACGGGTCTTGGCTCTGAGCCACCAGACCGATTGGCTCAGAGAACTATCGTTAGTGAACGATCGGTGAACGTCTAGCAAGGCGTTCCAATATGGCCGACTACTCAGTCCGATATCACTTATTACAGTTCACCTAAATATAATAAGCAATTTATTCACTCTTGAGGGCTCCCTCGTGGCCAGCTCCCTCAAGTTGCCTGCTGGAACAATTTTGTAACTGAACTATGGCCTATAGACGGCAGTATATAGTATTTGAATGACGAGCGAAGTAGGGAGATGTTCTAGAAGGTAGCGCATGCGCAAAAACGTTTTAACGAAGAAATGATGGATTTTACTATTAACTCAAATGATTAAACAACTGAAATGATGGTTCAAAAGTACCACTATTAATACATGAATACAGAAAGACTACATTTATGAGACGTGAATACATGAAATACAAAACAAAATCTAATATATTTAACAACCTATAAAACTTAACCCAAGAACACAGAAGAAAATATGAAATTGTTACATGGTCATATTGTTAATGAACATTGTATGGATCAGCCGCTCATCACAATGAAACTATCATGTGTTATATAAAAACAGTTCCCCTCTACCCTAAAACTCTTATGATTTGTCTCTAATTGTCTACTGTTATTTGGAGGGGGTGTTGTTGCGATTATGAAAAATTGGCTGAATAATTTTCTAGTTGTAGAATCCTTCTTTTACCTTCATGTAAATATGTATTAAAAGGGGTGTAAATATTATTTAAATATTTCCTTATAATTTAAAAGATTGCTCAGAAAGTAGATTTAAATATTTAGCTTCAATGCAGAAAGACATGCCGGCAAAGTTAGAATGTCTGTTCTAGTTCGCTCTGTCGGTAACAATCAAATCTTGAAAAGGTTTTTTCACCGACTTCCCCGTGTTCAATCGACTGGAAAATTTTTTTTACTTCCGTATTCCTGTTGCCAATAGAATATTCTGTCGAATTTATGTCCTTATTCACTTTTATTCAGCTTACTCTACCAACTTCATAAATATCGCGCGATCGACTTTTCATCCACTTCGTGGCTTACAATCTACTTCCCGCAGTTTCCTATTACTAGTGACCTACAGTATCCTACAAAATCCCCTCCTCCCTCACCAGTTAACGTAATACGTTTTACCTTATTTATTATTCACGCAGTACATACACTCTCAAATATTCTGATCGATTTACCTTAGCTTCCCGAACTTCAAAACTTATGTATTCTTGGTAATAGTACAACATTGTATCAAGATTACCCCCGATTATCCTCTCCTGGGATTCGGGGAAACTCCGGTAATATGCATAATGGAAAGGAATTAATGAGTTGACCTCCCCTGCCACGCTCATGCAAACCTGACCTGACCCCAAACCCTCTCTTACTTCCAAGCTCACATAATTAATCCTATATCCTAAGCTGCAATATTTCAACCACATTAATGAAAATGAGAGCCACAAACACTCAGGGCTTCATTACAAAAAGTAGCCACTGATAGAACCACAATGCCACAATTATGATAACATTAGGATATTGGAATGGATTAATTCTTAAATAGACTAATCTTATCTTTGGCAAGTAATTAGTAAGAATTTTCATTTGTAATTCGTTTTGAATTTGATATGGATATATTTATAAGAGATTAATAAGTTCCGGTCGATCAAGAACTGAGCACCACCTTCCCTAAAATCCTAAAACATCCCTATGTCAGTACGATTTCGTTCAAACTCTACCACTTCACGGGACCCGTTTTAAGCAGCAATTGCAGATTTAAGTAGAACTAACTCGCACTCAACAACCTGGCAGCCAATTCCTGGGTTGCGATTGCTATCGTTTTGATTGACCCATCTCTCGTAAGATTAGCTAGATCACCTTCCACACACTTTCTTTCATAGTTCTATATCGATTTTTATCTAGTATTTGAAGCTATCCACTGCCTTACTTGGAGTATAACACTTACAATCTTCTAACCGGAATTGCATTCCTTGATGAGGAATTGTCATAGCTGACCCGTGCTTGATATATAATACATAGTATTAGTCCCTCCATAGCTGTTTAAGATAACAAATTCTGGCATTTAAATGTAATCTTATTCATTTTTATTGTGATATATTTATTGGTGATCTTGCAATTATGTATTTATGTGTAATATGTTAAACATATCGTATCGTCAATATGTCTAAGTAATTTATAGACTATTGTCTGTTTGAGGGTGTATTAACCGGGCAGTATGTAGAATATGGAGCGCTGTACCAATCTAGTTTACTTATGTCAGCCAGACCCCTTGAGGGTTTTTTTTCTCGATGGCATAGGGTTTGTTCCTGGTCAAAATGATTTGTAATAGTCATTGACGGATGTTAACATAATTTTAATTTTATCTCCCGCATAAGTTTTGTGGTATATGGCTCCAAACATAACGAGTTCAGATCATTTAATAGTAGTTTATAATGTTTGCATTGCGCAAAAAAATGGGAGGGGGGTATTTTAACTGCTGAGTCATTTTAGGGTCAAGTTCTGCCAGAGCCTGAAACCTATTGCTCACCTTTGGTGGAGTGTTTTTTCACCAGAAAAACACAGAATTCCAGGTTTCCTTTTTGGAAATTGGAATTCTGTGTGAATTCAAAATCCAGACTTTCCATGGTGGGTTCTATGTTGTTTCAACTTGATGAGCTAATTACATCACCGCCCAGATTCATAAAAAAGATACAGTTTGTGTATTAAAAACACAGGGGAAAAAAAAACACTGTAAATTAAGATAGGAAATGACTGTGGAAAACACCGCAAGAGTTGCACTCTGTAACAGTCAGAGTCCAACTGTTTTTTACTTTCAATTTTTAGTTATTAACTATGATTTGTATTATGTTGACAAAATCGGTCCCCTTTCACAAATATGTGACCATCACCAAGTCACAGCTGAGGAACTGCTTAGGACTTAAATTTTTGACTTTTTATCAGGGCCAAGGGCACATTACAAGACCGTAATAATAACATTTTAGTAATCGGTAAATTGTGTTTTTAATGCCGGCTTACAGATTCGAACTGAGATTTGTTAGTTTTTTAATATTCTTTTGGCAAGTAAAGTTGAAGTCCTGATGACGGCCGTGGGCGTTAGGCAGTTTTTTGAATTTGGGGAGTTAGTCGATGAGGGAGTAGTGGTAAGGTGTGCTATGAATTGAAGCTTTAATCTCGTTAGGAAAGAGATCCTGTGTTTGTCCCCGATCCAATCTCATTTGTTGCTCCCTTCCGAATTATAGTTGCTCCTTTCTTCCAGACTCTCCCATCCCGCGATTAGACCTTGCCCCGCCTCACTACACCATTTTGATTGATTAGTCTCGGATAATATATTAACTACTTTCTTATTAAGGTCCCAGGGCCTAATGTGCAATGATAGATGTATCGTGGAAGAGTTCTTTTAATCCAATTGTCATCCCCAGTGTCTCAATGATCGCACGACAAGGTTTAAATTAACAATCGCCAACGGAACTCAACTTAAAGGCAGGACTTAAGATAGATTTAGGAACACCCGCCATATTTACCTTCTTCCCAAACGTTGTTTTGTAAAATCTTTTAAATATTGTTTTTATTACAGTCTCTGAGGTGTCCCTAAACGTAGGGGTTATAACAAAAGTGCAATAATAACAAAAAGTTATTAAAAGTGTCATCAACATAGTAAAAGCGTGCTCTGAAAAATTATAAATTATTGATTAAAACATATATATTTTCCTATCGTATTAAATAGGATATTAATTAAAGGTTTCGACGTGCTGGATAATAATGTCAAATGTGTTTGTACTTCAGTGGATTACAATTACAAAAGGTCATTAAAAGTCATTTTTGAAGCCTCAACGAAACTGTTAATTGTGTGATATATCACACCCGGTGTGAATGAAATCCCTTCCATAAGAAAAAACAAAATAAGTGAAGTTACTAGTTTTAAAGATCATTGTAGATTCTGAAAATGATTTGAATGTTTAAACAAATAATTCATGAGATACTATACTATAACTATTATTTAGAAAATTACTTTTGAATCCGTCTTATTGCTGATTGTGTCTCATTTTTGTAGTATTATCCTAAAGATATTGATATGATTTCTTTCAACGTGGCACGTTCGTACCAAAACATTTTGTCTCATATAAGAAAATTATAGCATATGAAATCTATTAAGGTCATTAAACCAGAAAATCTGTTAAAATAATATTTTGATGACCACTCACATGACAGATAAGCTAATGTGTTGACAACTGTGCTACAATGTTAAAAAGCGACGTTTTGTCTTTACAGAATATGTTATGTCGTTTCGATTTCTTTGTCCATTGAAGGAAAAACTATTGATTTTTTTTTTTTATTACTGAAAGCGTTATCAATTAATATAATGTGTTGTAGTCTAAGGGAACAGAAATGATTTAAAGTAATGTAATGAAACAACGTGCTGTATTGTAAACGTTTTGCACTCTCGTAACGATAATTAAAACAATTGATTCTGATAAATATTGATTTGTTATTTGACATTAATCACAAGTCTTGTAGACTATTGTTAGTTTACTCGTTCCATTTAATATGCGATTTTATCAATGTAATAATGTTTGTTATTTATCCTAGCCAGGAAACTGCTTAAATATGAATTTTTATACATGTTTACTGATGCGCGACAATTGTTCTTTGTAATTTGAATATGTGCTTTCTACGATTATGTTTGTAAAATTGACTGAATTGATTTGCAATTTTACAGAATAATTCGCAACACCTTGAAATATACTGACCATATTGGTTAAAACACAATAACGGGTATTATGGAAGGCAAATTATCCATGAAAAAAGTCACATCTCAAACGCCATTATAAATATGCATAATAAATTAAAGATATATATACTATTTCGTAATTGTTTAAAGAAATTCTTATTCAGTAAATATAAAAAATAGTATTTTACTTAAGCCATCCCTGTGAATTGGTGGACTAGCCAATTCCTAATATCTTTATCTGGACTCTTCTGAAAAATAACCAGAGCGGCACTATTTCAATGGAGACTACAACGCAGTCTATTTAATTTTCGCATAATATATTTAAAAATAACATATTTAACAATACACTTAAAATATGAATATTTACTAGTTGTGGTCGATAATACTAGTTCCATAACTAATATCCATTTAAATAATATAGTGATAGGGCCCGGTATTGAACTTATAATATAAATGAAAAAATGTACATTATACTTAGCAATATTTGATATAATGAACAAAAAAGAAATTTGTTATAATGTCACCGATCCTAGGATCTGATAGTTTGAAATAATACTAGGTGATCATAACAAATACAGTGATTGTGGGGACATTAGACGTACCGGTTGCTGCGGTGACATATTGCCTGAAGGTAGCTACGCTCCTAGACTGCATCTCGACGACTGGCGACACTCACCCAACCCCCACTTAACACCTGGATATTTATCGCAGTTCCCACTATCTCAGTCGTCCCCCGTGAGTCTTGTCATCTTTGGCGGAAACTTTCCGATGTGCCAGACCAGGAATCTCACCCAGGGTGGCAGGAGACCTTAAAAAAATAGATACAAAACACATGGATTTATCTTCTTTCAAAAGTGCCCTTACTCCATAAATCCCTTGATTAAAGAAATAGAATATTTCACTGGGATGTCTAAACGAGGCCTATGCTATTCCGTTGTAAATAACCTACGCTCCAAAGAACGTCATGATGACGGCATACCGCTTCCTAGAAACTAGTTTCATTACACATTCAGTTGTTTATAAGTATTTACAGTACTATAGAAATTAATACAAACAAAAAGAATGTGTTTGATCGGGAATTTTGTCCACTTTTCGTTCACCAAAAGTATGTTGTTGCAGATAGATTAAAAAAAAAAAAAGCATTCAATATCCTCTATTTATAATTAAAACCTCTAATGATATCTCTTATTAGGTCCAGCTCTTGGTGCGTGAGCATTAATAGGAATAAATTTGCTTGACGAATAAAATAAAAACCACAATATGTGAAGAACTATCGACTACTAGATTTTATTAAATAAAAAAAACTATAGTTTTAGGCAATACATGGCAAGCCCTGTTGCCGCTCTGTGCACGTCTTCTCTTCTACCCACGTGATCCCTTTACTTCGATAATGCCAATCATTCAGCAATAAGCAAATTAGTGATTAGTCCGGTGCCCAGCTGCTTACATCATAAACTGTGGTACATCACACAAATAATATTTTTTTGAATAGAGTTTGAAACAATGAAAAATTGTCCAAAACATAACAGTCACATGGTTTTCATGTTCATCTAAACCGTATGTGGGCAACAGCCGGCCCGCGGGCCGGATCCGGCCCGCTGTAAGATTTGATCCGGCCCGCGAGACATTTTGAAAAACCCAATTTAAAAAAAAAAAATACACTACTTACTCATACTCATGGAATCAAGTGAGCGAGCAAGCCGAGTGGCGGTGATCATCAAAGAGTGAGGCGGCAAACATCAAAGTTCAAAGCCATTGATGTTTGCCGCCACACTGGCGGCGCAACAAAGGATTATTGCTTCGCAATTGTATTGTTCTACACTAGACGATTCTAGATCATTCCTTCATTTTGCCTATATAAGCGGGTGGATGGCCGGAACTTAGTTCAGTCCTATTCGAGCTACCGTGGTGATAAGTTTGCTTTGTGACTTTGTGTGCATCTTGAGTGCTTACTAATTATACCTATTTTCTTATTAAGTTTATCGAACGATAAGTAAATGAAAATGATGTCTGGTGGAAGGAAACGAAAAGTAGATGCAGAGGGTCGCCAGTTTCAAGAAAAATGGACTGAAGAATTCTTCTTTATCTTGCACAATGGTAAGCCTATTTGTTTGATGTGTAATGAATCCATTTCGGTGATGAAAGAATTCAATATAAAGAGGCATTACTCAACTAAGCATCCTACGCTGCTCTCACTGACAGGACAAATAAGAAAAGACAAAATCCAGAAACTTACCGCAAATTTGGAAAAACAGCAGCAAATATTTCATAGACAAAGAACACAACTTGATAATGTTGTGAAAGCTAGTTTTATAGTTAGTTCAAAATTGGCAAAGTCATTGAAACCATTTGCCGAAGGAGAATTTATCAAGGAGTGTATGTCAGAAGTTTGCAGTGTTTTGTGTCCTGAAAAGAAAAATGAATTTGAAAAAATTAGTTTGTCAAGACGAACCGTTGTACGACGTATAGAAATGATGGCTAATGATATAAAAACAACATTGACTGGCCGTATGACTGGTATTGAATCATTTTCCATAGCATTAGACGAGAGCACCGATTTGTCTGACATAGCTCAACTGGCTATATTTATTCGAGGTGTTGATAAAGAATTCACTATTACTGAGGAATTGCTTGCTTTACAGCCGCTAAAAGGAACCACTACAGGAGAGGACATTTTTAATGAAGTTCAAAAGGTATTCACAAGTTTTGGCTTGCCATGGTCGAAATTAGTTGGAGTATGCACAGATGGTGCACCTTCTATGGTCGGCTTACGTAAAGGTTTCATCGGAATTTTGAATGAAAAAGCAACTGAATTAAATGTGCAAAAAGATGGTTTGATAGTCCTTCATTGCATTATCCACCAACAGAACTTGTGTTCTAAGTCCATTCGACTCCAGAATGTTATGAATGTGGTAGTAAAAACCATCAATTTTATTCGATCCCGAGGGCTTAACCATCGTCAGTTCAAGGCGTTTTTGGATGAAATATCAGCCGAGTATGACGACGTAACATATTATTGTGAAGTCAGATGGCTAAGCAAAGGGAAAATGCTGAAACGGTTTTACGAGCTTAGAAATGAGATAGCAGAATTTATGCAAATAAAAGATAAACCACTATCTGAATTGAGTGACGCAAAATGGATATGTGACTTAGCATTTCTTGTCGACCTTACAGGCCATTTGAATGATTTAAATTTGAAACTTCAAAAACAAGGACAGTTAGTAAATGATTTGTACAGCCATTTGAAAGCGTTTCAGAACAAAATCCGCTTGTGGGAGGCACATATGCTGTCTGGTAACAGTTACCATTTCACCACGCTCTCTGCGTATGAAAATATTGCTTACGCTCAATATGCTGAAGAACTCAAGTTACTGTCGGAGCAATTTTCGATCAGATTTAGCGATTTCAAACACATGGTTTCAATTTATTTGCTACTCCAACAAAAAGTAATGTACAAAATGCTCCAATACACTTGCAAATGGAGTTGATCGAGATTCAAGAAAACTCACTCCTAAAATCTAAATTTGAAGACGTGGAGTTGTGCGATTTCTACAAAAAATACCTCGAAGAAGACCATTTTCCGCAGCTTAGAAAATTTGCAAGAAGATTGATTTGTGCGTTTGGCAGTACTTATAAATGCGAACAGTTCTTTTCATTGATGAAAGTTAATAAATCAAAACATCGTACAAGGCTGACTGACGATAATTTGGAAAATTCTTTACGTCTTTGTACCAGTGGAATTAATCCAAACATCGATGAATTAGTTTCCCAAATTCAAGCTCAAGTGTCTCATTGATTTCGGTGTCGCTATTTAACTTTCGTAGTTTGTAACAATTCTAAATTTAACGATTTAATTTAATGCTGTAGGTACCTATTTTTTCATTTCATTTTGTTATTTTAATAAATTGTGTTGTAATAACATTGTCGTATTATTTCATGGCTGACTGATATCTATCGCTAAAAATTATGAACACTACTTTAAAATGCACTACTTTTAAACGCGGCCCGCGAACGTATTTGCACACTAAAGTTTGGCCCATAACATGTCAAAGGTTGCCCATACCTGATCTAAACTTTTCATTATAGTTCTTTAGCATTTTTTATATTAGTATTAAAACATAACTATTTCACAAAATCGTTGGAATAATTAGTACAGGTATTTCATAAATAGGACATTTTCATTTACAGACCCTATCATCTTTCGCAGTGTTGTTCTTTATTGAGTTAGTAAGTGGCAATCATATATGATATGGTTTGGAGTCTCAACAGCGAAGGTAAAGTAAACATGGAATATCACCACGTCTAAGCGGTGTTCATGTTAATTAATATGCATCCATTTATGTACGCCACAATATGTATATATGTATACAATATATGTATTTACATAACCTTTCAGCTATTTTACCTTTGTTTGTGATAATTCCCGAGCTTAATGGACCAGTCTCTGCACAGATGTTAGGGTCTTTTGTTCAATTGTATAAACGATTCTATTAATGTGAAACTGTGGAGTCACTTACGTTTCTCTTGATATTGTTTCTTCCATTCCTGCCTCCTTTACTTAGTTTATACATATTTGAAATAATTTAATTTAGCACGTAATTGTTGTAAAGAAATTTTAGTATGTTTAGTTTTTTACAAATTGTATCGTCGACAATATATGTAAGTAGACAAGCAGGTGTAGACTTTTTTTAATCGTTTGATACCGTTAAAGTTGACAGTGTCATTCAACCTTACAATCTTGTTACATTACACACCGTTATTTGCCGCATCGGTAGTAAGGATAATTTAAAATAAACAAAACCATGGACCCACTCGACTCGTTAGTAATAAGTAACCCAGATTGTTTTTTATGACATGTTCATTTCCATTATCTGGATTAATGGAGTTCATGTAGTTTGATTAGGAAAATTAATAATGTAAATATGAAGAGAAAAATAACAGTCGCAGGTAGTGCTCCCATTTTCTACTCAATTAGCACTTCAATACCTAGTTTTTCAAGGGTACTCATACCAAGTACTTCCTTACTTTTAACTTTTAATTTTGAAATGCTATTTTGGTTTCAGGTTTTCACTCGAAAGGGTAGAATATAATACTTTACCGACCTCACTGTTAAATTTAAAACAAAATATTTTTTTAAGCTACTTTATCTGCGTATTACTTTCCTTTCTATTGCTTCAGGGATTTTGTTTTCCTGACTTTGATGAATACATGACTGATACGAATCTCAAAGCAAATGAGTTATCTAACATTAACTTCTTCAAAATTTCAGTTACTTTGTTTAGGTTTGAATCAAATAATATGTAGTAAGAATGGTTGAGGAAGCAATTACAAAATATGAGTATAGTCAATCTGGTGAAACTGGGAATACCTGAGGAGGAATGAAGCACCAGAGGAGTCACAGTGGGAGAATTAAAGAGTTTGGTGGATGGCTGTGAAAGGAACAATAACGAGATGGAGCTAAAAGAACAGGTCCTCTAAGTAGTGCTTATTTTGGGTTTTTCATAGGAGGTTGGCATTTGGGTAGTCATCAAAATGATAATTTGAAATTGTAGAGAGTTGACTTAAAAATTATGTCAAATGGCATCAGTGGAGGACGATAATCTATTACTTACAGGTTAATAAGGAATAAGGAACTCAATGTGTGGATGGTCGCATTTGGGGGGGGGGGGGGGAGGTAAGGGATTCGTGTCTTTAGGCTGTCATGTACCTACCTACATATCGACACCACCACCTGTCCGACTATCCCGATGGCGGACAAAAGTATAGTCAGGGAGGGTGACAGATGAAAAAGAATGATGACAATCTAGAAATTTGAAAAGCAGGATTCGATAAACTAAATAAAAACAAGAGTAGAAAGAATAATAAGTACAAACATAATTATATTCCAATAATAAGAAAATACGTGGTTTAAGGAAGTTGGCTAAAATATAATATAATTGTAGCACAAGGTTTGTGGCCAATAGAAACAGATATCAATCCTATTCAACAAAATAAAATTTGAAAGAGAACGGTTGAAGAGAAGTCACATGAGGACATGCACATTTCCCCACTTCCAATGATGACAACCGGATGGATGGCTCTCGTCCCATCATTGTAGTTCTTACATATTTTAGAACCCTTTACTATTTTTCGTTTCAATTCGTGCTCCATTCGAGTGTATGCATTCATAATTGATTAATAGTAACGCTTGTGCAGTTTTAATCTTAATCGACATTCTCAATCTTAATTTCTTCTGACTTCTGTATTTGAATAAGTATTAATTCATTTACTTCTTGCCTATTTATGATAATTGAGTTATTTTTCGCTATTAGGCATTGAAGGATATACATTTTTAGCGCCTCTGCTTTGTTTAATTGTCGGATAGCCTCGGTTAAAAAGATTGAAATACACACTCTCTCTCTCACTCTCTCTCTCTCTCTCTCTCTCTCTCTCTCTCTCCCTCTCTCTCTCTCTCTCTCTCTCTCTCTCTCTCTATCTCTATCTCTCTCTCGATTATCATATACACTTAGATCATTTATCTTTTGGTGAATGCTATTTAAATAATTATTAACTGAACAAAATATATTTTGACATGGCAGTGGGTCAAACCTGTGAGGTCCCGATTTCCGGTTGGGTACTCTACCTCTGAGCTATCACTAGCCTAGTTAATATTCTTTTAGATTTTACAACCACACAAGAAGTCGCTCCAACGCCGAGCAGACGACTCCGGCAGTAGAGGCTGCCAGGTCCACGTTCCATGGAGTCTTGTTAAATTATTATTTCTTGGATGAATAACAATTGAAATCTATCCATCTAAATTCTAAATAGTATATTACACAACATTTGAAAAATGGTTTAAGTGTGAATTAATACCGAAAGAGTACATTAGAGGATGTGTATGTTTGGAATCCGAAAAAATTATTTAAGATTTTCGTCATGGTTATTAAAAACTACTTGTATTCTGTTTGTTGGCACAAGGCCTTTGTATGATATGGTCCGAGGATGGAAATGATGCGTAAAAACTTTTAACACATTTTGGGGAGAGTATATCTTTATCTCACACCAGGACCCGATGAAGGCACGTGTAGCATGTACTCGTAGAAACGTCGTCTATAAATAAATTTGATGAAAATCTAACTTTGTTTTTTTTTTTTTTACAGAAACTAAGCCTCGCCTAGTAGTTAGGCTACAGCCTCGTAAATAATTTCACGGGAACCAATTGCTCTCAATTTAGATAAAGGATATTTAAAGCTGACCGACACCAACTGTTGAGCTGCTGTATCCTTGAAAGCTCATTGCCAAGGTTCAGATCATAGACTACTTCTCCAACTGGTCTTATTGCGCACGTGGCCTTCTTACATAAAACTGCTAATTATCAATTGACAACCTTCAAAGTTTAAAAACACTTATTTCATAGCGTACCAGCTCACATCGCATTGTATCCTACACCCCCCCCCCATCCAGTGTCACAAACTAGCACCGTTTACAGTTAAAAATAAATCAACATTGTTTGATAATAAAGATTTACTCAGCCAAAAGATCGTTCCAAAAACCCACCGTTGGGCTAACATTCTCCCATTGTTTCTTTTTCTTATTGACAATCGGCTTTCGTCTTTCTCCACTTATAATCCATCACATCCGATTGCTGAAGTGTTTTTTCAAATGCTCCACATACACTCCTCCACCTGTGCAGTAAGTCTTCATGTCTATAAAGGTATCGTGGGACCTATTAAGCTGCTGCGTGTAAATACTGTTGCTGATTCCACACCTGTTATTGGGTGAGCACAAGGGGAGAGGGCTGGTTTAAGTTTATTTTTTTTTCAAACATCTTGCAAACTAGTGACTGTTGCAAAATGTACTTTACATACATAATTAAATTATCTACATAAAATGGCCTTTAAAAATGTTTCTATTCATTTTTTCCGTCAAGTCCATAGTTAAGGAGATAGAGAGGGATAAAAAACAGAAATATTCAAAATTTTTGTAAAAGCTGTTTATTGGTCAGAGAAAAAAAGGAAAAAATTAATATTGAACAAAGAAAAAGATATTTGATAAATACATTAATAATAAGTAAGTAAAAGACGTTGTATACATAACATAGAAGTATATACTCATATCAGTAACTACTATATATACATCAGCATGAATTAAAATTTTTGTTTGCACGCTGGTACCCTTCCCCTTTGTCTTGTGACCTTCGATAGTTCACCCTCCTGACTAATTTCATCTGAGGAATAACTATCGCAGGCCACTGTCAGAACGAGGTTAGTGGAAAAATTTCAGCAACTTGAAAACACGAAAAACAGTTGTGTGTTTTCGTAAAGTTTGCCAAAAAATCTCAAATTGAAAAATGGTATTCATCAAGATGTCAGGATGAAAGAGAAGGCATTCGAAACTAACATTTACCAAGCAACTGACAATTGTTTTGAAAATGCTGAAGAGATAGACCGAGAGACCCTCGGTGTGTTCTTGAATTCACTTTTACCTGGAAAAAGAAGGGAAGAAGATTAATTGAAGAGGTAACTTGGACCTTTCGCCACTGCTTTACCACTGCAATTCGACCTCAATCTTTCATATCCATCATCCTGCATATGGTCCTATGGTCTTGGACAGAAAGTTTAGGTCTAGAAATTATCTGAATCTACTGGCTGGTCTGCAATTCACTGTTTCATATCATAGTGCATACCACTCTAAGTCTCAACAGGGTGGAGTGGGTGGTCCTGCCTCTTGGATAAAGTCCACAGTTAGCAGCCCAACCGCTCAACAACTACAGCTGGGTGGTGAAAAAATAGACGGGTGCCATTGGTAGCCGGGGGGTGGGAGATACGGAGCTGCCAGCCCCAGTAGGGCCTGTTATGCGCTTCAATAAATATAATTGGTTCGCTCACCCAAAGAGATCTCCTACCTACCTTGACCTATTTCATAATCCACCAATATGTCCAGCAACTAAACATATCTCGCATTTACAACAGCCTGAGTCTAAGTGAAACTGAAAATTGGCAAAAAATATTCAGACCAATAACTCAATCGAGTTGAAATGTTGAGGGTATATTTACAAGTACCTCGAAATATGTTAATTAGTTTCAGGTTCGAGGAGTCAAATAAAAAAACAAAAATCAAGTCGTACATTTGTACGTACATTTTAGTAGAGATTTAATTTTTTTATTATTTTTCGTGTGGTAGGTTATATTTTTTTAGCACCTCTGTGACAGCAAGTAAAACTTTCATCGGAAATCATCCTTTTATGTGAAGTAGTGGCCCTTATGATACTTCAAAACGATGTCATTCAAGACAAGTTAACACTTGCAAACGTAATTGTAATTTATCTATATGAAACTGGGGCTGCAGAAAATTGTGAAGAAATTTATAATGGCAGTTTTAATGATGAGGGGGCTGCTCTTCAAGCCTTTCCCGCACATTTCTGTCGAAGAGAAAATTTCTCCAACGTCCTTCCATGCCACTTTCGATTCCATTCATCCATTTGATGTGTGCCATCGGCGACCTCTAGGACATCCATACAGCATTTGTCTCAATGAAAAATCTCACCGGCTGGGCCAAGGTTCTAAACACGATTTTAATGACATTTGTAATTATAGTTTGAAACACGAATTACATATCGTTAATCAGAACTCTTTACTTCTTATTCTCTTTCTCTTCTTTAGAAGAGATCTTTGAATGATACCCTAATAAAAATTATAGAAACATTTGATTTTTGTTAATATTTACTAATAATAAAGTAACTTTCAAAATATTAACTTTTGAGAGCCAACAATTAAAATAATTAATTAAATGAAGTTCCCGATGATTTAAATATTTTTTGTATTAATAATTTAGCTATTTACACATTTTTTTATAAGTTAAAGCTTTAGGCATTCCACACCCTATATCCTTCTCATACATCCTTCAAATGGGGGACTCCCCTTTGTGAAAGGCACTCATTAGCCCAAAATATTTTTCCCACATCCTATTTTATAAGTTTGAGAGCTAAGGGGAAAAAAAAAATTTTTTTTATAAGTTTAATATTGAAGTTACCACGGCAACGTGGTACGAAAAGCTTCATTGCTTAGATGGCGATTGAGTTTGGGAAGCTCCTAAAGACTACTACTAAGAAGGACTCAGGAGTCCGTCTTCATGACGGAGGCACCCAGTACACATCGGAAGAACAGGCTAAAATATTGGCCGACCACTATACCGCAAACAACGCCGCTAGGACAGGTAACTACCACGAACCTCAGCAGCTGAGGACAGGTCAGAACTATATGTTTGTCTCCCCGAACCAGCTTCGCCGGTGTCAGGGAAACCGAGCACCAACTGTAAGACTAACTATAAGAAAGCTACTGTAATTGCTTTCGCCGACGACATTGCGGTTTGCAGCAGCAGCATGAGTGCATAAAGAGCTCTTACACAGGCCGAGTCAGTTTGTAACGTGATCAGTGACAGACTGGGCATGTTATACATCAGTGTGAACGCCGGGAATACCGACTGCGTAATCTTTTCCCTCCAAAAGGGGGAAAAATCCTTGCCAAAATCGTATAGAATAGGAGGGCAAGAGAACTCACCAGCTTTCTCAATGCACTATTTGGGTATAAAAATGGATAGACATCTCCATTTCTCTACTCATTTTAGTAATGACTTGTAATAATAATAATCACTTGCCAACTTCACCCAACCTGTCGCTTTGTCTCAAATTGATGATATATAAATGTGCCCTCCGGCCAGCTCTGCTGTACGGTGCCCCGCTATTTACCCACTTGACTGACAATACAGCCAAATGTCTCCAACATTTCTAAAATGGGATCATGCGAAAAGTGGACTATGAAAGAAAAACAATTTTTTTTATAAAGCTAAAGTTTTAATAAAATTTTCACCGACCAATGGTTTAACAATTTTGATAAAAATACAAATAGCCGATAGAATTGTAATTACCATAACAGTTGTGTTAGATGAAAAAAATCAGAGCTCAAAAATTACTCAAAATTTTTGAAAAATGTGTGTAATAAACAATCAAAAATAGTATGTAACTATTGTCAGTCAGATAGGAAAAAAATGCATACCTAACATTTAATTTATACACCGTTCAGTGCACATATGGTCATGAAAGTTTTCTTTTCAATTTAGGTTGCATGCTCCATACTCATCCAGGTTCAGACACCATTCCCCCCTCCTTGTGCGTGGACACCACTCAATAGCTTCCTCTAAACTTCAAAATGTAAACTTAATTGTAAATTTGGTGACATAATACATTTAAAAAATAAAAACAATGCAGAGTTCCTATGATTGGATAAAGGAGAGGCATCATTTAAGTGTAGGATTCTAGCGGCGCCGTTGTATTGATCTTGCCACGTTTACATTTTAATACTTTCAAGACGTCAATATGTTAATTTATTTCCCTACATTCCAGAATAGATGCTCATCTGAGTTGTCACAGTACAAGATAAGGTTATTTCGTGTTTTTAGGGCAACGACCTGTCATGAATCTAGAACAGGATACTGCAAACTATATAAAGTATAGGCCTAATGTAAAGAATTTTTTTTTTAAATAACGAGAAGTCAAATCAGCTTCTATTATAGATAATATATAATAGTAATAGTCGATTACTACTACCATAATAATCAATAATGGCGTTTTAACGATGACAAACATTTGATTATTCAACTCATTATGTCAAGGGTTAGTTTCAACTAAAATTGCTACTTGGAGGAACTTATAAATCCAAGCTTTGAATATTTGAAGGGAAGGAGATTGGCGAATAGTTTTAGGACTAGAATGAGAGAGGTTGTAAGTATGCTGGAACAACAACGATCAATTGAACAAAGAGGATCTGTGTTTTGAATTGGTAGAGGATTTAAACTAGAGGGTATGGGCCAAATGATGTTATTGCTTTACATGATAAGGCCGATGAAGGCCTCAAGGAAATATTGAAATAGGCCATAGTGCGATAGCTGGAGGCAGTGGAGACCAAAGCTGCAGGTGTTTTCCTCTCTAGCTTAATTACTAGATTTTCTAAACCGCGTTCATTTCTATATTCAAATAGTTACTCACTCTCACCGACCAGACCGATCCTCCAAATAAATAATCTTTAAGAGTACTGGTGATGGAACAAGTGTCTCCTCTTAACCATCAGGCTAAAGAGATGATCACCTCCTCTCCCCTCGAAACTTAAAATACCCCCCGGAAAATATGGGGTGTGGAGATTTGCAGAGTAGAGATATCGTGGAGATCCAGTCTATTATTTAACATACAAGTGTGGTGAAGGAACAGTAATAAGAAGGAGTCGTCCAGCCAATGTTTATCATAGATATCAGATAAGAGGTTGGTATTCAGGTAGCTGGAAATTATAATTTTAGAGTAGAGAGAAAACAAATTGTAGAGAGTTGACTAAAAAAACCTTAGCTCAGAAGGCTGCTGTGGAAGACGATACACTAGACCATTTAGGGCAAGACGGGAGTTGCATGTAATCTTGATAACAAAGAACACAATGTGAGTATGATCGGATTGGGGGTCAAGGATAGAAAGGAATTGTTAGAGAGGGAGACAATGTGGAAGGATAGAAGGTTCAGTTTCGGATAATATGGAAAACCTTTTTGGTAAAATATCATTAATCATTAATAAACTTTATTGTGCAATAATTACAATCTGCCT
The DNA here is from genome assembly GCA_930367205.1 of Acanthosoma haemorrhoidale. Classification (NCBI taxonomy): domain Eukaryota; kingdom Metazoa; phylum Arthropoda; class Insecta; order Hemiptera; family Acanthosomatidae; genus Acanthosoma; species Acanthosoma haemorrhoidale. Next base: position 115,428,050 of record OV884009.1, on the reverse strand, counting down.
TTTATAAGGCAATAATAATACAGATAAATGATCTCATTCATACCATATTTACAGTCATCATTCACACAATAGGACATGATTGGAGAAACTGGCCATTGCCAGGACTCCCACTGTCACGCGATTATAGCAGGTCACGAGGCCACTGCCGTTTCAGTCTCCGAGGAGGATTATAGGGATGAGTGGCGCAGTGCAAAGACTGTGCTACAGGATTAGGGTGGTTGGAAAGGCTACTGTGGAATTTCATAAACTTGGAAGGGATGAGTTCTAGAATGTAGGGTATATTAAGGTCGTTATGAAGGGTTTTGTTGCTGACATAATAAGGGGCATTTACTATTGTTCTCAGGACTTTGGATTGAAAGGATTGGATACGCTTGATGTTCGACTTTTTTGCTGTCCCCCATAGCTCTATTCCGTATGTCCAGATTAGTTTAAGTATAACTTTGTAGATTAGTAGTTTATTTTCTATTGAGAGATGGGATGTCCTTTGCAGTAGTCTGTACAGTTGTCCAAAGCGTCTGTTTAGTTCTTGTCTTTTTAGTCTCGTATGTGGGTTCCAGGTCAGTCGTTTGTCGAGATGGAAGCCTAAGTACCGTACTGTCTCGGTTACTGGGAGAGGAATAGAATTAAAATAAACTAATGGACAAGTCTTGCGACAAAGGGTGAAGGTAATGTGGGAGCATTTTGCTTCATTAACTTTGATCCGCCATTGATTGCACCAATACTCGATCTCGTCAAGGTGTTTTTGAAGGTTATGGGATGCTATGTCGGGGTCTGGGTGGGATGACAAGACTGCAGTGTCATCTGCAAATGTGGCCAAGAAGGTGTTGGAAGTAGAGGGGACATCAGCGGTGTATAGGTTATAGAGGATGGGGCCTAGGACACTGCCCTGTGGAACTCCTGCATTTATGGGATAGTAGTTAGAGTATTCTAAGCCACAGCGGACGTGGAAGAAGCGGTTTGAAAGGTAGGACTGTAGGATTAGGAAAAGGGTCTGTGGTAAATGTCTTTTGAGCTTGTAGAGCAAACCTGCGTGCCAAACCCTGTCAAAAGCTTGAGCTATATCGAGAAAGGCAGCAGTGCAATACTTTTTGGTTTCAAGGGCTGAGGAGATGTGATCAACAACGCGAAGGCCTTGTTGAGCAGTGGAATGTCGTTGGCGGAAACCAAACTGGTGTGTGGGAAAAAGGTTTTTGGATTCAACAATTGGAAGTAGACGTTTTAGTTGGAGTTTCTCAAATATTTTTGAGAGGATAGGGAGTAGGCTAATTGGACGGTAAGATGAGGTGTCATTGGGTGGTTTACCGGGTTTGGCGAATAGGACAATAATGGAATGTTTCCAGAGGATAGGAAAGTGTGTCGTTCGGATAATGCAATTATATATATAGGTTAGGAAGATTATGGCTTTAGGAGGAAGTTGTTTGAGAATTTGAGGAGTTAGGAGATCATATCCAGGGGATTTTCTGTAAGGTAAGTTTTTCAGAAGGTATTTGACCTCAGAGGGATTAACGGCTTTTGGTGGAAGAGAGAGAGGAATAGGTGAAGTGAGGAAATCTTCCACAGTTTTGCTGTGAGTATGGCTTTGATGAGAAAGGTGAGGTGTAAAAGTATAGGTAAGATGCAGAGCAAATTCCTCCGACCTATCCCCATCCGAGGCCGCCCAGGACCCATCATCACGACGGAGTGGATGTGAAACAGGTTGATACTTTAGGATTTTTTTGGTTACATTCCACAAGGAGTTATCCCTGGTAGACAGAGAGGAGAGGTAGGAATTGAAAGAATCAGAACGGAAGGATGCCAATCGCCGCTTTACCAATCGGCAGTACTGATTGTACGAGCGGCGATCAGCAGGATGCCGGGATCTTTGCCACACTGTTCTAGAGCGGCGTTTGGATTTGATTAGATCTTTGAGATGCTGAGGTAAACGATTATGATTGTGGATTCTTGGGTGACGATGGGGTGACGATGCCTCCCAAGCCGACCTCTGGACCAGAGTAGTGAAAAAATGCACTGCATCGTCTAGGTCTTGGGATGTTTTCAGGGATAATTTGAGGTTTACGGACTCTGTAAGAAGCTGACGGAAGTGGTCCCAGTCAACTGGGCCCCTAATAAATGAAGGAGGAGGCAGTTTGTGAATTGGTCTAAGGGAAATGGTTAATAATAAAGGACTATGATCAGAGGAGAGGTCATCGGGGCGCTTGAGTGAATAGTTTAGTGTTCCTAAACTATTGTAGAAGAAAAAGTCAAGGAGATCTGGATTTCGGTTGGGATCTGATGGCCAATAGGTGGCTGTGCCAGGAGAGATAGTGGAGCAATGTCTCCGTGTGAGTGCAGACAGCAAAGCACGTCCTCGTGTATTTGTGGATCTTGAGCCCCAGTGTTGGTGCTTTGCGTTAAAGTCCCCACCCACAAGGAAACGATGCCCGATGAACTCTAGAAAGGAGATGAATTGGGAATCGGGAATGGATTTATTGGGAGGGCAGTACACTGATGCTAGAGTAAGGGGAAAAGTGAGGGTGGTGATTGACACTGCAGTGGATTGAAGGAAATCATGTGCTACCAAAGGAACTATGTGATGGGATATGGAGTTATGGACAATGACAGCGGTACCTGCATGAGCTCTTCCATCTGGGTGATCAGTTCGATAAGTCTGGTACTGTCGAACGGTAAATGGTCGTTTACTTGTAAGTCTTGTTTCAGTAATAAGAGCTACATCGATGTTTTTGTCATGGAGTAGTGCTGTCAGTTCGTTAGTGTGGTTGGTAAAATATAGAATATTAAGTTATATTCAGAGTAATGGGATGGTAGGGATTGGGAATTAATGTGCCAGGGGCGGTTGAAACATCAAACATGCTGAGGAGGAGTGTTGGAATATACACACCGTCACTATTGGGAAGAGGCTATGGCAACGACGACATTCTAGAAAAAAGTAAATATTATCGTTGACGAAAAATAAGTTTGTGAAATACTATAGACAATAATTCAATCTGAAATAATTCCACTTTGTACCATAGGTTATAAGCATTGTATTATTTTACTTATTACTAGTGTGATAATTATTAAATTTAATGTTTATATAACAAATTATATAATTTATAATAAATAATCTTTATACATAGCTGACTATTTGCAAAATATTGTTTAAACTGGCTTTTACGTAAGGAGACGAAAACAGATCATAAAACAAAGTGTGAATTTAATGAATTATCAACTCCTATATTATGTAAAACGGTTAAATATTATCGTAGGTGTCGGGACGAATTTGAAAATAACATTACCTAATAATTGCAGTTGATCCAAGTGGTGATTCACGTCTCCCTATTCCTAGACATAACATTTGTTCTTCATGTAACAGCTCATGTACTCTTTCCTTCCTTTCCTCCTGGTCACACTCCAATGATTTCTGGATGACAAGTGGTTGAATTAATATGCTATAAGCATTTCTTGCTGAGTTTAGAACAGTCTACTACCGAAATGAGGATACGTCTAATCTGTAAAGCGTATCTTCCCGAAAAGAAGACCTGATATGAGCAATACATATATAGGAAAAATGTTAAATAGCTTTATATACACATAGATTCTAAATTAGCATTCATCTTTTTTTTTTTAACCCTACCACGGGATCCGGATCCCAGATGGGGTCCCCTCATAGACCTCTTAGACTGGGGGTTATGGGACCATGGGGTATTTCGTAGTATGTGGTGTGCGTATTCCAGTGTAGTTGGGTTTACTGCACTCATCATAGCACCTTAGTTTATTCTCAGTTCCGTATTTTTCTCTTAAACTTAAAACTGTCCTATTTTTAATCTTACTCACAAAACGTTAATTTATCGTTTGTCTTAATACTATGTACGATATAATACTATGTATAGTGGTTAATTTATCATAGTACATTAAAAAGTAGTCCTCTAATCTATTTTCGAAAAGTGCCTCCTAGTCATCTTTTTACTTGGTGTCTTCTTTATATTTATATTTACAATCCTGAAGCTAACTTATTTTTCTATATTAAGTTGTCTTCTGCTCTTTATGGTCGCAGAGCTTGGATTGAAATCCGCCATGTCCCGTTAGCCCCTGGGAAGTCCTGTAGTTAAGGGAGACCCACTTTACTCTCAGCCTGCCCTTAACCGAGGGAAGTACTTCCTCAGGGTACTCCCATTCACGGTATTGGTCCACCTGGCATTCCTCACCTCGTTCGTCCAGTTCCTAAGTACCCCTTTCACTTCCTAGGTTCATTTTCGATCGAAATTGCCCTACAAAGGCAAAGCGGATGCTCTACCAGGTGTCCCCTCTTCACCTTACCTCGGAGGCATTGTTCCTGGAGGGCCAATTCTACTGGAGCTGTCTACACAGACAGATTTCCAGTCCCTCAGGAAATAGCCGTGGTTCATCTCATTAACGACTAACTATGGTACGAAGCCTTAGCGACTGCTGCATCGAGCTCGTCCATGTCTAGGACTGTTAGGTGTAGATCCCAAATATCCCATAGTGGATACAGATCCATACCTGGGACGGGGGCTTAAGTAAGTCCCTTACGAGGTAATCCTTGTGCTATCCCCCGTAAACACCCTAGCCACGACGTTGAATGAAATGTTGTTATGGTTACTGTCGGGTCGTCACGAGAAGGGTGCCTAGTTACCCTAGCCCTATTGATGAAGTGAGGGTTGATTAGGCTATGACCTGGACAATCGTTTCATGATGGTCTTACTATCTGACTCCATATTTGATTGGCATGTGCCCCGACAATGCACTATGTTCGGGAGAAGTGGTATAGGGTAAGTAGTTTGTGTGGTCTTGGAATGACCACGAATTCACACTCGGTATCTGGGGTAGGTGACATCCGTCCGGATCCTAAAGGCGAGTGTGAATCGGAGAGAGGCAGACTGGATTGTCGTGGGAGACACTACTCGGTAAATTTGTAGGGCCACGAGGGAGAGGTCCCTCCCAAGGAGCTGCTCGCTGTTTTAGCGAGGCGAAGGCAGAGAATCCCACTAGGAGAGTGTGGGGTCTGACAAGGCCGGACTAAAACATAGCGAGGTTAGGAAGAGAGATGCAGAGGTTTTCATAAATGAAAAGGCCAAGTCTTGAACATCAGTGCAGCCGCAATTCATCAGTTAGCGAGTCGTTGGGAGAATGATTTACAGGCCCGAATCCCGGGTCTTATACCCGGCCCAGCTAGCTTCGTTAGTAGCCAATCATATTAGGTTTTATTGTACCCAATGCCAGCTCAGTATGCGGTGGCCCTTTGTTCTCGGCAGCCGTAGGACTGGCCTGGTCTGGGTCGCTACCTGCTATAGGTAGCGGACGAGGGTCCCCAGTGTCTAACTAATTGACTTGCAGCTGGGCCTTTTATTGTTTACAATATTTCCAATGATTTATGGTTTGGTAATGTTATTTACATTTGTTTAAATTAATTTACAATAATTTACAATATATATATATATAACTTGTGTGTATCGGACCGTGAAACGTAAAAAAAGAATAAGTTGGGAACGAAATAACACTCTTGAAGGCTGGTTAAGAACTAGCTTTATTAAAATTATAATCCTCTATATATGTATTTACAATGTTTATCAAGGTAGTTTGGAATTAGTGGCTATACTCCCGTAGGTCACATCTTAACTCCCCCCTGACAGTTCACGAACATCCTCGTAAACTCAAAACACAAACAATACAAAAATACAAAAACAAAAATAAATTATACATCGTTGGTTAAAAATAAAATAAACAAAATTACAGCTTCCTCTATATACATAACTGTTGGATATTAATTATTATTTACTATTTGTGATTAATTGTTTAGTGACTTTGATGTTTATCGTTTCTTGGCAACACTGTCAAATTGCCGCCATATGTTTTTTTCTGTGTAACCTTCCAGATTGTATTTTGTTTATTGCTCAATACAGTTAGTTGTTTAAATTGGCCTTTTTAGTTTTGTTAAATAACCCGATTTTCAACAGGTTATGGGCCCAGGCCGTTTTTAACTGTATTTGTGGACATTTGCCGTCGTGTCAAGTTTGTGAACCGTGTCGGTGTGATCGCGTTTTTTTTTCGGACTTCTTGCTTGTTATTTTATTCGAGGACTTTTCGCCTGTTACCTTTCGAGATGGAAACACAACTTATGTTGAGAGGTGCCTCGAATTGGGAAGTTTGGAGGTTCCGAACTGTGATTATATTGAAGGCTAAAGGCACTTACGAAGTATGCATCGATGAAACGAAGCCGACGGATGAGAAGCTTTTAAAAGAATGGACTCTAAAAGATCGTTTGGCTCAAGAAATTATAACATCGAGAGTGGATGAGAGTCAACTGTGGTATTTACTTTCATGTGAGACGGCGTTCGCAATTTGGAAGAAACTTTTAACTGTGTTTGATAAAAAGTCAGAGGTTAGTTTGCATCTTTTACAACAGCAATTTTTTGCGTACAAATACGAAAATCAGGGAATTTCGCATCACATATCTAGACTGGAGGATATGGTTTCAAAAATTAAAATATTAGGGGAGGAAATTTCTGAAAAAATGTTAATGACTAAAATTCTTATATCATTACCCCCTGAGTTTGATCATTTTATTCCTGCCTGGGAGTCGTCAGATAACAAAAATTTAAATGAGCTTATGTCACGTCTTTTAATAGAAGAGGAAAGATTAACTTCTCGTAGCAGTGATAAAACAGATAGTGATGCTGCATTCTCTTCAAGATCAAAGCACTTAAGGTGTACCATCTGTTATAAACTTGGTCATGATAAATCAAAATGTTTTAAGAATAAGTCAAACTCTAATACTAACAATTCTGTAAAACCTAAAACTTGCTTTTATTGTAAAAAGGCAGGGCACTTTATAAAGGACTGCCAAGCTCTAAATAAAAAGGAAGGGAAAAATGTTGAAAGGCATGCTTATATGGCATTAGGCAATGAGAATATAAAATCTAGTCATTTTGGATTGTTGACAGTGGTTCGACTGAACATATGACTCATGAACGTCATGTTTTTGATTTTATTAACCCAGTGTCAAGAACAGTAAAAATTAGTGACGGATCTTGTCTGGAGGCTGCAGGTATAGGTGATATTTCAGTTCAGACGTTCGATGGAACAGAATGGGTCCCCGGAATTTTGAAAAACGTTCTTTTTGTTCCCAAATTAAAAGTGAGTTTATTTTCTGTAAGTTCCACTGTTGATAAGGGCCATACATTTGAAATTGTTGGTAAATCCTGCAGAATACTCGATAGAAACAATAAATGTTGGGCTGTGGGCACTAGGGACGGAATGATATATAAAATGCAAATAAAGCATGATAACATGTCCTCTGCTCATTCAAATAATACTGTCTCCACACTGTTCGACTGGCACATCAAAAGGCCATCTCGTTTTCGGGATTATGACGCTGCAGCTAATTTCTGTGACTCTGAAGACATTACTCTTGCTGAGGCTGTTAGCGATCCAGGATGGAAAAGTGCAATGCAGGAGGAAATGGATGCATTGCGGAAAAACGCTACCTGGACCTTAGTGGATTTACCTATGGAAAAGAAACCTCTTACATGCAAGTGGGTTTTTAGGAAGAAATGTTCTGACAACAGAGAAAAGAAGAAAGCCAGGCTCGTAGTGAGAGGTTTTGAACAAAAACAAGGCGTTGACTTTACTGAGACATTCAGCCCTGTAGCCAGCTATGAAAGCATACGTTTTTTATTGGCTTTGGCAGTTAAGCAGAGTTACTTGCTTTATCAGTTTGACGTTAAAACCGCGTTTTTAAATGGAGATTTGAATGAAGAGCTGTATATGCTGCAACCCGAAGGTTTTCAAGATGGAACAGAAAAGGTATGCAAACTACAGAAGAGTCTCTACGGTTTAAAGCAAGCCCCTCGAAATTGGAACTCAACATTCTCAAAGTTTTTATCAAGCAAAGGATTTGTTTCTTCAGCTGCCAACGAGTGTGTATATGTTAACCCTGGTGAAGACACAATTATTCTTTGTTTATATGTGGATGATGGACTAATTCTCGGAGAGTCAAAAACAGAAATTATGAAACTATTAGAAAAATTGAATAAAAGGTTCGACATTACCTTTGGTGAAGCCAAAAATTATTTAGGAATGCAGATTCTACGTGGAAGCGACTCAATTTTTGTAAGTCAACCTGCTTATGCCTGGAAGATACTATCAAGATTTAAGATGGAACAATGTGACCCCGTGACGACCCCTATGGAACCCCATCAAGAAGACACAAATCAAGATTGTGCGAAAAATAAACCATATCGAGAGGCAATAGGAAGTCTACTGTACTTATCGAATGTTACTCGACCTGACCTTGCTTATTCGGTTAACTATCTTAGTAGATTCATGGAGAACCCGACAATTGATCATTGGAAGCAACTGAAAAGAATATTCAAGTACTTAAAAGGGACCTCGGATTATGGTTTGCTGTATGAAAAAGGAAGCGACCTACAGATGTACTCGGATGCTGATTTTGCTGGTGATCTCAGTACAAGAAAATCTACTAGCGGCTACCTAATTATGATGTCAGGAGGAGCTGTTGCTTGGGCATCAAGAAAACAAAATTGCACTGCTCTTTCCACAGCTGAAGCGGAGTTCATTGCAGCGTGTGAAGCCTTAAAGGAGCTTGTATGGATCGTTCATCTTTATCAGGAGATTGGTATTTATAAGGAGTTGACACCATTTTTCATTGACAATAAAAGTGCTTTATTTATGATTGAAAAGAGTGATGCAAAAGCGTTAAGGCGTACAAAACATGTTAGAGTCAGGTATCATTATTTGTTAGAACAGTTTAACAAAATGTTTTGTTTTAATCATATTAGCTCAGACAAACAAATTAGTGACATTTTAACAAAACCTTTGTGTAAAATTAAATTTGAAACTTTTCGCTCTCTCCTAGGTGTTAAGTGTTTAAAGGACAATAATAATTAAGGAGGAGTGTTGGATATTAATTATTATTTACTATTTGTGATTAATTGTTTAGTGACTTTGATGTTTATCGTTTCTTGGCAACACTGTCAAATTGCCGCCATATGTTTTTTTCTGTGTAACCTTCCAGATTGTATTTTGTTTATTGCTCAATACAGTTAGTTGTTTAAATTGGCCTTTTTAGTTTTGTTAAATAACCCGATTTTCAACAATAACTAACTTAATCTAGAATTTCACATAATACACAAAGAATAAACTAGGGTAATTTACCCAAAACTCTATATACAAAAATAAAAGATATATTGCTCTATTCTAGAAAAACGTAACATAACATGATGGCACTAAAATACACTCTTATGGTCTGGCTTCTCCCACTGGAAACTTAAGTTGCTCGATATGTACAGTTCTCCGTTTCCTGGGTTCAGCCAGACTCTGAACGGTGACAATATTGTGTTCCCTAATCGTAATCACTTTGAACGGACCCTCATACCTCAGGAATTCCTTTGCACGATTCGACAGGATCTTCCTGTAAACAATAGTGCCTATCCTAACGGTACCCGTAATATCTCTTACTCCCTCGTTCTCACTCGCTACTCTGTTGCTTTTCTCCGCGACCATTCGCCCTTACGATTTCCCCCACAGTTTCTCGAGCTCTACTCTATATCCTCCCTATATCCCTCGTTTCTCCTTCGTGCGCGTAAACCAAAAAGAGCTTCGAACGGGAAAAACCCCGTGGCCATATGAATAGAATGATTATACGCTGCTATGGCTCGGGGAATCGCCGCATCCGCTTCCAACCCTTTATCGGCATGGAAAACTCTGAGATGTTCTCCCAACGTATTGTGGAGCCGTTCGATCTCTCCCCTACTTTTGGGATGACCGGGCGTATTCCATTATCGAATTCTCTGCCTCCATCCGAGGAGATCGTATCTGGGACTCCGTAGAATTGAAACCACCTCTGCCGATTTCTCCTTCACCGGGTGGGCCATGGCTGTTTTACTAAATATATCCACCACCGTCACCCACTTAAAGCCTCTCCACGTAAAAATGTCTATCTGCAGGTCTGTTAACGGTGCTCCACCCGTCTCCGTTTGTAACCCTACCGGAGGATGGCGGTCATACTTTGTAGTATGGCAAATGACGCATTCTCTCACGATCTCTTCCACCGTTTTTCGCATCCCTACCCAATAGTATTTCCTTTTTAGTGCCGCTAACGTCTCATTGATCCCCCGGTGGTTCGTCTTCCCTTGATGGTATGCGCTCGTTACGTCCTTTTGAATCTCCTGATCACGAATGGTCTCTGCCATATAGCGGCATCGTATGAATGTTCTGTCCATCCCTATCTTTTCATACCTCCACAAGTTACGTAACTTGTCCCACACCGTCGCGTTTCCCACATACAGATGATGGGTTACTCCTGGCTTAGAGGCGTCTTTTAGTGCTTGACAGAGTTGTTCTTCTTGAACTCCAGGTTGTGACCAAATGGTGATGATGGAATGTTTTTCATATTTAGAGAACTCAATTTTTACGAGCCCCGTCGTCCTTGTCTTCCAGATGACCTGTCGAGATTTGTTGTTGATTATCTCATCTATCTCCTCCATCTCTGCTGTTCTCTCGTTCTCCAACTTATCATCCGAGGGATCCTCATCGTTTTGGAGTTCAGGTCTGCGCTCTCCTTCCCCGTCTGGCGTCCATTCACGCACAAACCTTTGTAAGTCCCCTGACGCTTCTCCCACCTCCGTCTCGATCATGTTCACTTGTAGAGCACGAGATAGCCAGTCAGCGACAACGTTATCTTTTCCTGGCTTGTTCACCACTTCCAGGTTGTACTGACTTAGAATCTCCTTCCATCGCGTGACTCGAGCCGAGGACTCCTTCAGATTACACACCCACAACAAAGGACGATGATCAGTATGTACTTTAAACCGCCGTCCAAATACATATGGCCTAAAGTGTTGCACTGCCCACACGATTGCTAACAGTTCGCGTTCGAGTGCGCTGTAACGAGATTCCGCATCCGTAAGTCTCCTGCTCGCGTATGCCACGGGTCTTTCCCCCTTCTCGCTTTCCTGTGATAAGACCGCCACCAGTGCATATTCGCTGGCATCCGTGGTGATCAAAAATGTCTTCGCGAAATCTGGGAATGCGAGGACTGGTTCCATTTGCAACCTCATCATACATTTCTGTATATTCGTTTCGATCTTTGGCGTAATCCTAACTGTGCGTCCCTTCATCAATAGTTCGTTGAGAGGAACCATACTTTCGGCCATCTCCGGTACGAATCTGCGGTAATAATTTAAGGTTCCTAACAACCTCCGGATCCCCTTCACATCGCTCGGCATTACCATTTTCCTGATCGCTTCGACTTTCTTTCCATCTGGTCTTACCCCTTCTGCCGAAATCACGTGTCCCAGAAAACTAATCTGTCTTTGTCCCGGTATCGACTTTTCTTGTGATAATTTCTACCCGAACTGGCGTATCCTGTTGAAGACTTGACGCAAGTCCTCTAGATGACTCGACTCTGACTTGCTAAATACCAGGAGATCGTCCATAAAACTTGACACATGTTTTCGTCAAGGCCGCGCAGGAATTCGTCCATCAATCTTTGAAATGTTATAGGCGCATTTTTTTAACCCAAATGGCATACGGGTAAACTCGTTATGCCCCCTTTCAAAAGTAAACGCCGTTTTGGCCTGGTCTCTGGGATGCATACGGATCTGGTGATATCCGGACTTTAGGTCGAGCGTACTAAATATGGATGCTCCTCCCAGCCGATCCAAAATATCTTCCAATCTCGGAATGGGGTATTTTTCATCCCGTGTATTTTTGTTTAATTGTTGAAAATCAACCACCACCCTATATCGTTCCTTTTTGTCCCCTTCGACCGGCTTTTTCTTCACAGCCCATAATGGCCGATACGCTATTCACGATAACCCCTTGCCGCTTCAACTCCTCGATCTCCTCGCGAATGTGGACTCGCGAATACTCCACCACCGAAAGTAACTAGCCTCACTGTAGCCCCGAGATCTGTAAACTTATTATATCAACATGATGTATTTTTACAGGTGAGTGCTGACAGCTCCGCTATAACCATCTAACTCTTCTTCGTGTTGATTTGTAGACCTCTGACTCTATTTATACTGTTTCATGTCGGCCGCCTTGTAATATATGGGGCACACTACGGCCCTTGGACATCCTGCTCTCTCACAGTTGGCACAACTCTAAATGTACTTCTTTATCGAGAGGGGTCCGCCAAGTGACCCTCCTGTGCAGCTAGGCGCATCGAGGAAAGCCCTAACGAGTATCATGTGTCAACCTGCCACCAGCTTAGCCTCGGTAGTCCAAATGAAGGTGAAGCTTACATCTGGGTCCGACAACCCATTTCGCTTATAGATGGTTTCTGGCCACACCCTCTCGTTAAAGCAGGCTTTACCATTTGCCTTACCGTTATGAGATATTCCATTCTGTGGTAGGCCAAGGTGGGGCAGCGTGGTCCACATTTCGTTGGAAAATTCATTTTCTTCCTATGACTTAGGAATTCCACTCACCATTAACCTTGCCCTCCTTCTGTGTGTCATTCTGAACTTGAGTTCGGTGGCATCCGCAGTCTTCAGTACCTGTTTTATGATCGTTACTGGAGGTCTCCACGAGAACTTCCCCTCTTTACCTCCGCTTTCGTTCCCCTGAGTATCTTGAAAGAGTTGTTTGCGTCCGGTAATGGATGTTTTTTGCATTATGCGTAGAGAATTACTCTTCCTACCGTTAATGTTCACCTTGCCAGGTGTATGAGATGCATTCTGTGCTAAGGGGAGCTTAGTCATGCTTATCTGCACCTAGTTCATGAGGGCTTCTTCTTTTTCATGCCTGATTTCACATTCTCTCATTATATAATAGTATTCAGAATATAAATTTATACAATTTATTTACAATTCTTTATATTTTACATTAATAAAAATGTCACTTCAATCCAAGTGCCTTTGGCGCTGGTGTATTTTTTTTACCAATTTTCTTCATTTTTTAATGTGGTTGTCTCGTAAATTATGGACGACTCGAGAGAACGAATGAATAAGACCATTTATTTTTGTATAGAATTATTAATTGTTTTTATTTTTTATGAGAGTAATTTGTTTCGTGGGTGCAATAGATTACGAGATATTAGCAGAAAAACAAACTCATTCTTTACCCTCCCCCCCCCCTCGCTCACTACCCATCCATCAGGACTTTTAATATGTTCATAAGTACAGCCTCCCATAAAATATTAAAGAGTTCTAAAACTTTAGGAATCATGTCCAGAAAATACCTAATTTAACTGGACTATTGGTACCTGTGGAAATCTGCATAGGCCTCGAAAATTATTTGACAATTGGGCACCCGAAAGATGCCGGGTGTGTTGGGAAAGCTCTATAAGGTATTAAGGCACGCATTTGTTCCAGTGCTCACTACTTACTTTACTCAACTCGGATATTAGCAATTTGGAATTGCTAGTATGCGTTGTGATGGTTTAAACTGTTTTTGTGACTGTGATTAGTTTCTTCTGTTTTGACGTTGCGTATGCACTATGTCCTCTATTGATGTTGTTGCCTAGTGGCTCTGGGGTAATTGCGTTGAGGGTTTGTCATGGCAGAATCTTTGTTTTACCGGAGAAGCTTTGTTTGAAGAATTTTTTATTGTTATTACTGGACATAACTTGGTGAAAAAGCTTATTTTGCGTGAAGAAAAAAAAATGTTGCATTGCTGGTTCTGCAAACGCTGCCCGTCCGAGGAGGAGTCAGACAATAATGTAGCGAGATACTAGGTGACAACCCTACACTGATCCTCTGTTTCTGTTTCGAACTAGCTGCGGCTGACGTAGCCCGAACGAAGGTTGGTAGATGGCGCTGAGGTGCTAGTGCGTGGTTAGCGTTGATGAAGGGTCACCTATTAACCTTATATTCAATTTTTTTAACCGGATTCGCTACTTCTAGCTAAATAGCTACTCATTTACCATCACAAAGGTAATTGCACTGACCAGACCATAGGACCCCCTTCCCTAAAAAACTATTGGATAAACCGGGGATCGAATCCGGAACTCCGTAGTTAGAATTCACCATGTTAGCAATTATTAGTCTGCGGGAAGATAATGCTTCAATTTTGTATAATTACTAGCATAAGTATTTCTTATTTATTTATAATTGTTAACAGTAATTTTCCTTTTTTCCTTTATTATGTTTTTTACATAACATGAACGACTGATAACATGAACAGTCCTCGAGCCTATGCATAAATGATAAGTGACCCCTAGCACCAACTACCTTTCGTCGGCTAACTTATTAAATGACAGTTATTTACCATTATATCATCATTGTCGCTTTAATTTTAATAACATAATGTAAACAATTATACCAGATGGAGACGGTTAATAGAAAAATATTGTAAACTATTATAAACCAGTTATCTTTAAAAAGAAGTGCATAAAATACTTGTAGTATGTTATTTGCTATTATCGGTTTGTAAATATGGGAATAGATTAAACTTACACGTAACGTTGTTACATGACATAGAAAAACTGCTGTAAATAACGAGATTGTTTTGACAGAAAGGAAATTTAACTACAATTGTGTTGTATAATTATTTCAATCAACTTACTATGACAGTGAGCTTTTGCCGTTGGGACAAATTTTATTTTTTACGTACGCCACATTGATCATGTCGAACTTGAAATGAGCGTTGCTATTTTAATTGTCCACCTTGCCTTTTACATACAACTTTCATGCAACTGGGCTCAACCTCCAAGAATTTCAAAGTCCACAAAAAAAATATATGAAGGTGTGAGCGAGGAAACAGAAGTAAGCTCTTTCTGGTATTAGTGTTTCCGCGCTGTATCAAGTTGCGGCGAACAAACCAAAACGAACTTGCATTGTACACAATTTTTTCAACGATTTCATATAACACTGTGGTTTTAACAGTTAAACCACAGAGTTGATACATCGCTATTTAAAAGATTTATTTTTAAACTCGAACCTGATAGGCGTGAATTTAGATTTATTTAGATGTATTTGTTGGGGAAAAAAATATCGGCTTTGGTGGATGAAAGAAAAATGTTGATTTTCAACAAATTTATTAGTTAAGGGCGTTTGAACATACTATGTATTCCTGCTGATGCAGGTCCTTGTTTGGGGTGGTTAGAGGGGGGAAGTAACATTTTCTCTATTTGATATACAATGGGAAACTAATTAAATACATAGTATGTTGAAACGTCATTTGTGAATAAATTTTAATTCTCATCGTCACCTTAAGCCAATCTCTCAATGAAAACATCCATTCATTTTTTTTTTTACATCAATTATAAACTAACTAGATTATTTGAATGATAAATGTCTTATATATCTTATCTACATAATATTATTTTTTAAGATTAAATATATATATATATATTGCAACCTACCTCATTTTTTACCATTTCTCTTTTTCCTTTATTTGATCAATTTAACTTAACTAATTTGGCAGGTCCGTCATAAGATCTTTAATTCAAATTGTTTTTATGTCTTTGACATAGGAATTTATCCCGATTGAATCGCCCGATCTCAAGGCTTATGTTGTAGTTATTAATAAATTGAGAAACTAGGAATTGTGAAATATATTCAAATAAAATGGTTATAACAAATAATTATAATTATATAGAGTGCTGACAAAAAGTATAAAAAAATATTCAATTCCTTTTAAAATAGGATAGTTACTACTAATTACAAAAAACATGAAATTTGAGCTCAAATTCTTTTAATGGATCCATAATAAAAACAATATTAATATCACCCAATCGATGATCTTCCTTTTATTCAATCAACGTTACTTCTGCTGTTGGTTCTTCTCCTCTCTTCCTGTTGGTGACCGCCAATTCGGGAGCTTGCTAACTCCGCTCTTCTCGAGGGTTGTGCCAAGACTGGTTTCCCGCTCATCCCCACTCCTAGGAGTATAAGGAAAAAATGGCACTTACCATATGTGAGGGTCATGATCTTCATTCTCAAATATCATGAATGTTACAGTATATATAAGTTAATTGTCGGAGGTTAAGCTTTAAGAAATAATAGGAAAGAGGGTAACGAACTACACTCTCGAACTTCTGTAAAGAGACTACTTTATTGTCTTTAGCAATCCGACCTACATAGATAGGATCATGGGTTGTTTACCTCCTATGATCGTATTAGTTTACAACATAAACTTGCCTCTGGCTTTAACTCCCCCCGGCCAGTTCCTGACCATCCGTCGGGAACTGAAACTTAACACTTATGCTAATTATATACAGTTCTGACATAATAATTTCCTGCTCGCCTAGAGCAGCACAACACTGTCTTATAATCATAAAAACAGAACATAACTTTATCCAATGTGGTACAAGGTTAAAACGATAAAATAAAAAAAACATGTATCTGGCAAATGCCACCAAAAATCAAAAGAGATCTGTGCAGGAGTGAGAAAATTAGATTCAATTTCCTATTTGGATGGCTTCCCCACTGGAAGCTTTAACTGCTCGAGATGGACAGTTCTCCTCTTCGCGGGTTCATGAACACTTTGGATGGTCACCAAATTGTGTTCACGAATCGTGATCACCCGGAAGGGACCCTCATAACGGGACACCTCCTTACTCCTATTGGAACCGATCTTACGATAAACCGTAGTGCCTATCGCAACGCACCCTTCTAGTGGTTTGACGGCCGCGTTCTCCCTCAACACCCTCCTGGATTT
Source organism: Acanthosoma haemorrhoidale (assembly GCA_930367205.1). Lineage (NCBI taxonomy): Eukaryota > Metazoa > Arthropoda > Insecta > Hemiptera > Acanthosomatidae > Acanthosoma > Acanthosoma haemorrhoidale. The sequence continues at coordinate 115,411,424 of OV884009.1, read as the reverse complement.
TTCCGCGGTAATTTTCGCGTACACCTTCCCCCATAATTTCCCCAGTTCCACGCGGTTGGTGGTGAGTTGTGCGGACGTCTCGTCTCCCACCACCGTTCTACTCGTGTCTCGGCGACGCCCACGAAGTCCGAAAAGGATTTCAAAGGGTGAAAACCCGGTGGCAGTGTGAACGGAATGGTTATACGCAATGACCGCCCTAGGCATTGCCTCTGCCGGCTCAAACCCTTTGTCGGCATTGTAGACGCGGAGATGATCGCACAAGGTACTGTGGAGACGCTCAATTCCTCCTCGGCTCTTTGGATGCCCTGGGGTATTGACGTGCCACATCACGTCCAGAGCCTTCATCTCTTTCCGCACGTCGGCGTTATCTAACTCCTTTCCACCGTCCGACGCTATCCGATCTGGGACGCCGTAAAACTGGAACCAACGCCTCAGCGCGCCTAGTACTGCTTCCGATGACTTTTCCCGAACAGGGTATGCCATAGCCATTTTACTAAAAAGGTCAACCATGGTGACCCACTTGTGTCCCCGCCAAGTGAAGGTATCAACTTGAAGGTCAGTGAGCGGTGTTTGCGCCGTGGGAGTCTCGACTTGTTGCCCGGTCGGTGGGTGCCTGTCATATTTGGTACGGTGACAAACTTCGCACGCAGCTAGTGTTTCCTGGATTGTCTTTCGCATCCCCCACCAGAAATACTTCCGCCTCAACGCCTGAGCCATCTCTTGTTCTCCCCGGTGGTTCGTTTTGCCCTGATGGTACGCTAGCACGATCTCCTTCTGCGTTGGCTCATCCGGGATGGTCTCTACCATAATGGTACACCGTACAAATGTTCGGTCAACCCCAATCTGCTCCGCCCTCCAAAGTCGCTTAATTTTCTCCCATATGGTTGCGTTCCCGACGTAATGAAAATGGGTCTTCCCTGGTGTGGAAGCATCATTAAGGGTACGACTAATTTGGTCATTGTTCACCCCTGAAGCGGACCATATGGTCGTGGTGGTCGATCGTGGAGAACTATCATGTGCAATTTTCATGGGGCCGAAGGTCTTCGTCTTCCAGACTATCTGGTGGCGCTTATCATTGATAATTTCTTCCCGCTCATCCATGTCCGCAGGCCTGTCGTCCGTTGAGCTCTCTCCTCCTGCCGACGGTACCAAATCCGTAGACCCTGGTTCCTGTTGGTCTTCCTCTCTCTCTGGCGTCCATTCTCGCAAGAACTGCCTTCCGTCCCGGGAGGATTCCCCCTGATCTTGGTCGAGTGCGTTGACCACCATCGCCCGAGACAGCCAGTCCGACACGACGTTTTCCTTACCGGGCTTATATATAACCTCCAAGTTGTATTGGCTGAGGAACTCCTTCATACGCATGACCCTCGCCGACGACTCTTTTAATTTACCGACCCACTGTAACGGTTTGTGGTCAGTGTGCACCCGGAACCTTCTCCCGAACACGTAGGGCCGGAAATGGTCTATCGCCCAGACTATCCCTAATAATTTCCGCTCTAGCGCGCTATACCTACTTTCCGCCTCGGTGAAGCGCCTACTGGCGTACGCTACGGGACGGTCCCCTGTGCCCCCCGCCTGTGACAGAACCGCTCTCAAGGCGTATTCACTGGCATCCGTCGGGATTGTGAACTGCTTCGTGAAGTCGGGAAATGCCAGAACCGGGTGTTCCTGGAGACGATCCATGCACTTCCGAAAATTCGCCTCGATATCTGGGGCGATGACCACCTTCTGACCTTTCTTCAGGAGATTGTTTAGGGGTACCAAACAAGCCGCCATTTCGGGGACAAATCTCCTGTAATAGTTAAGCGTACCCAGCAGGCGCCGGATCCCTTTAACGTCCGACGGAACCACCATCTTCTGAATCGCTGCCACCTTCGCGGCATCGGGTCTCACTCTCTCCTTAGAGATCGTATGCCCCAAAAAATTTAATAACCTCTTGGCCTAGACGGGACTTTTCGTCTGACAATTTCAAGCCAAATTGCCTCACGCGATCGAATACCATCCGCAGGTGATCCGCATGTAGTGCCTCGGTCGCACTGAATATCAAGAGGTCATCCATATATATTTGGCATACGGACTCGTCTATCCCTCGTAGAAACTCATCCATGAGCCGCTGGAACGTAATGGGTGCATTCTTCAGGCCAAATGGCATCCTCGTAAACTCATAGTGGCCTCGCTCAAACGTGAATGCCGTCTTGTGTCGGTCTCTAGGGTGCATTTAAATCTGGTGATACCCCGCTTTATGATCCAGAGTGCTAAATATCTTCGCCCCGCTCAGCCTGTCCAAAATGTCGTCGAACCTGGGGATTGGATATTTTTCATCCACCGTATTTTCATTAAGTTTTCTGTAGTCCACTACGACTCTATATTTGTCTGGACTCCCACCTTCCTCATTCTTTTTCTTGACGGCCCACAGGGGGCTGTTATATGGCGATGTACTGTCCACTATAATCCCGTGCTTCTTCAGGCTGTCTAGCTCCTCACGAATGTGGTGCCTCAGAGCCTGCGGATACCTGCGCTCCTTCACATAGCACACCCTGTCTTGCTTGAGCGGAATCTCGTGTACAGTTCTACCTGTGAGCCCCAATCGCTCGCCTTCCTTGAAGAAAATATCTATGTATTTTCTCTTAAGCTCCCCTTTCCAGTATTCTGCTTGCTTTAGCGCTCCTACTCGCGCCCCCCCCCCCCCATCTCGCCCTACTTCTCTCCCTAGTCCCAGGCACCTATACCTTACCTTACCTATTCGAATGTCCCATCGCCCCTTTTCGTTCCTAACCTTTGCTCCTACTTTACCTAGCAAATCGCACCCTATTATCCCTCCATATTCCCGGGGCATTTTTTCTACCACGTGAACTGTTAAACTCTCCTTATCGCGTTCCCATCTATTTAGCCCTATTACTGCCTCCCCTTCGACCTTACAGGGGCCCCCCAGGGTGATCAAGTTACAAGAGCATACCTGTATTTGGGGCATCCTCTCTCCTTCACACATCCTCTCTAGTGTCTCCCGACACATTATAGTGTTGGTACTCCCAGTATCCACTAGACACTTCACTCCCCTCACGACTCTGATTATAGGCAGACCGCTATCCCCGACTTTCACACTATTGTTTACTATCGTGCGGTCGCCTCTCCGCCACCACTCTGCTCAGATATCACATTCTCCCCTCTCCTCTGTTGTTTGTCGTCGAGTGGTCCTCCGAGCACTGCCGCTTCTCCAGCCCATTCGGTTTCCTGGTTCTTCCTTCTCTTCTTCTGTCTCGGAAGTTTCCGAGGTCTCTGACGCTTCTGGCTGCGGCCTCTCTTTCCTCCGCATCTTCTGAGCGTTTATCTCCATCGGTTCAGGTCTGTTCCCGTCTCTGCGTCGGCTCATATACGGGCACTGCCTGGCTACATGCCCTTCCGTACCACATTCAAAGCACCTAGTGCGTGGGCACTGTGCTACCAAATGTCCTGCTTTCCCACACTCATAGCACTTTCTGTCGTCTCGCCTTCTGGAGCGCCCCACATATCCTCGGCTCCTTTCCCCCGCCATTAATCTTTCTCTTCCACTGTACTCCGCCTCCTTCTTCTTCCATGCGATGGGCGTGGTTTTGGGCCTTCTATATGGCACTCTTCTCCAGCCCGTTTCTTCCTCGCTAACTGTGGTGTCTTCCTCTCTGGCACTGGTGTCCACCATTTCTTGGGCACATTCCAGAAATGTGCGTTCTCTCGGTAACCCCTCCTTTCTTCCAGTTTCATTCGCTAGCTGTACTATCAGGATAGTTGATAAGAACGCCATCCTGGCTTCTACTTCCACAGCGCTTACTGCCTCCCGCATCTTCTCGTGATATTGTTGTATCTTGCCAGCATCGTTCCGGCGTACTGCCCGTTCGTCTGCTGGTGTCTCTTCGTTTCCCTGAAGAGTTTAAAAATGTCCTCTTCCGAGGTCCATCTTCCCCCACCGAACGCCTTCTTCAGCCGCTCCTTCACTACGTTCCACGAGGTCTCCTCGTCGGCCTGGATCATGTTCAGGACACTCCGCTTCACTCTGCACACCAGAGCTGCCCTCAGCGATTCTGCGTCCCCTTCCGTTATCAGGTCCTCCGACCGATTCCCCTCTATCCGCATAATCAGCCGGTCGCCCCCTTTAGGGAAATGATTTAGTTCCCCGGTCTCGCCTGTGAATCTTTCCAGATCCGAAATCGACTTCCTCATGTCCTGAGCCGTAATCGCCTGGATCTTCATCCACGCCAATGTATTCGCGTGAGCCGCTGCCATGGTCGTTTGAGGTAACTGCGGTATATCTGTTGCCGCACTAAGCACTGGGGGGTCGTAACACTCCCTCTGGCATTTTATTGAGAGAGAAAAAAAACGTGAAGCGAAAGAACAAAAAAAAAATGAAGAAAAGAAAATTATTACTTTTCGCTTCGCCGTACTAGGTTCCCGGGTTTCGGCACCAGTTAATTGTCGGAGGTTAAGCTTTAAGAAATAATAGGAAAGAGGGAAACGAACTACACTCTCGAACTTCTGTAAAGAGACTACTTTATTGTCTTTAGCAATCCGACCTACATAGGATCATGGGTTGTTTACCTCCTATGATCGTATTAGTTTACAACATAAACTTGCCTCTGGCTTTAACTTATATATATATATATATACCATCTCGATCACTGATGACGTTCTTTTAACAAATAAAGAAAGCTAAAATATTGAAAGGAAAAATGCATTTAAACCGCCTTGAAAAATATTATTTATTCTTTTTTTAAGATCTTTAGTTGTAAAAAAACAATTTGCTTATCCAGTATTAATAATTGTGAAATAAGAACTCATTCATACCTTATACACAATTCCTTTCATTTGATATATATGGTTCCCAATCATACTCCATTCGTTCAATATACAGATACAAAATCTACCCAGAAAGATTCCCATAGTAAAGCTGGCAGGAAATCGGGGGCAGACCCCTACCTCACCCTCCGACCACAAAGACCGGAAAGAGGGCAAGGGAGCCACAGCTGCTCAGGATGTCTATTTACAGTAGATCACAAGGCCAGCACTCCTTTAAGTTACGAGGAGGATTCTATAGATGAGTGTTACTGAATAAGGAAGAGTTGACTATAGGATTTAGGTGTGTGGATAAGTTTTTATGGAATTTTATAAACCTTGAGGTTACAAGATCAAGGGCATTATGTGGGTTAATTGAGACTGTTGTAAACGGTTGAGTGAGTTTGTGATGTAGAAGGGAGCGTTGACTATAGTTCTGAGGAGTTTGGATTCGAATGTTTGAATTCTTTTGATGTTTTAGGGTTTGATGGTACCTCACAGTTCTAGCCCGTATCTCCAAATCGGTTGTGCTGTTTATTTCCAACAGTGAGATTAGAGTTTCTATTAAGCAGTCTGTAAAGTTGCTGTCCAAAACGTTTGTTTAACTTTTATCCCCTAAGTCTTGTGTTGGGTTTACCCACATAAAAACCTAGGTATGTGATGCACCATTGACTGCCTTGGACCAATTCTCTAAAGATGAGGCATCATTAAGTGAATTTTCAGGTTTCTGAAAGAGTACATTAATAGAATATTTCCAAAAAAAGTGGGTAGTGCGTGGTTTTAATTACAATTAAATATGTAGTACAGAAAAACTAGGTGTTAGTTGTCAAAGGATCTGAGCTTGAGAAAATCATACCCTGGGGATTTACGACGTATATCTCGTCGTATGGCATTTGACCTCAGAGGGATTGACTGCCTTTAGAGAAAATGAAAGAAGAATTGGATAAGTTAGAAATTCTTCAACATTGGATGCATGTGACCGCTTTGGCTGGCTAGAATATGGTTAAAAGTACGGGAGAGGTGCTGTAAGAATGTTTCAGATCTTTCTTCACCTGGTGCTGTCCATGACTCATAGTCACGACAAAGTGTCTGTGGCACGTACATTATACTTCAGGATCTTTTGGGCAGCTCTGCAATTGTCTTGAGTAAATAAGGAGGATAGGTAAGGAATAAATGTTAGGGATTGGAATGTTGCTAAATGCCGCTTTAGTTATTTAGTTTTAAAAAATAGTAAATACGCGATTTCTATTGTTTTTTTGTGCTTTTTTTTGAAAATTCCTTTATTGTGCTATAATTACAATCTGCCTTTTATAAGGCAATAATAATTAAGATAAATGCTCTCATTCATACCATATTTTTCTATTATTGCCTCTCAAAACTTGTTATATTGAATTAGCATATTTAATGTGTCCTTAACCATGAGAAAGCATTACGACTTTGAATTTTAAATAGGTTTTGAGCTCTGACTTTATAAATATTAAAAGTTAACGAAACTAGCTCAAATGTTGTTTCCATACTTCCCGTGATGGCATTATGACCTAATCAAATCGGTATATTTCGAGGTGTTGTTTACGGAATATACCTTTAAAATTGCAGATAGATTGTATCATTTTTACAACAGTTATCGTGTGACGTACGAATGACGGATGACCGGATGAGCGTAGAGCCCTCCCCCCTTTGGAATTGGCAATTCTTGGTTATAAATTATTAAAGCATATATAATAACAAGTAAACATATGCAGCTCTTTGTTTTGATTTTTCATATATTATCGATGGGACACGTTTAAAAACGCTAATGCATAATTGTATTATAAAAATGTGCATTCAGTAGAAATATCATATGGACCGGTTAAATTAGTCAATTTTTTAGATAATTACTGTTATTTTGATTTCTTGAAGAAACGATTTTCAGTAATCTCCATGGTTAAACAAAAAATAAAGATTTTCTGTGTGAATACCAAGTTATTCACAATCATTTAATAACTTTTTAATAGCTGGCTTTTAGAATTAATTTATTTATGTTTACTTAAAATTACGATTTGGTTAAAATTTATGTAAACTGATTTCGGTCGCTATAAAAAAATACTCGGAATTAATGGGAAAAGAAGTTATAAATCTGCTGATCTTTGGACGAACTTTTTATTGAGCAATATTTTGTCTTCTGTGACCAATAAGTTGCATATCCGGATCCTAGAAAGACTGATTAACTGGTATAAGGCTTAGAAGAAGTACAGACTGTCTACAGACTTTGGACTCAATGTAGGGATGTTAGTATTTTTACCGCCTGGTATATTAAAAGCCTATCTTACGTACTTTATCAGATACAGAAAGAGGGATGAAATCAGTTATTTTGATGTGCAGGTCTTGCAACAGATAGTAAATATAATGTAGGTGCATTTTCTTTTATTGATTTTGATGAATCGCCCATGTTGCACCAATGTTCAATCTCATTATTGTCTTTGAAGTGTATGGGAGCATCTGGGAGGAACGGCGGACTGATGTATCGTCAGCAAATGTTTCCGTAAAAATATTAGGAGCTTCAGGATATCAGGTGTCGAAGTTATTGAGAATATGGTGCAGAAAACTGCCCTACAGGAACTCCTGCTTTCATGAGACAGTAGTTAATATATTCTAAACCACAGCAGACTTGAAAAAAGTGGTTCACAATGTAGGAATGTACGATTATGAACAGTTTCTGTGATGAAAATATTTTGAGCTTGTAAAGTAAGCCATTGTGCCAAACCAAGTAAAGTAAAAATGATAGGAATTAGGGATTTTGGAAGATCATTGATTTGAAACTATATAAAAAGAGAGAAATGCTCAATCCCTGGGGTACACCCAAGAAATTGTTGATCAAAAATGGCATGAATCTCACTAAAGATACAAGCTAATGCAGATTGTGTGGAGTAGCTAGGGCAGAAACCAAATTGGAAAGGATTGAGAAGTTGAGAATTTTTTTTTGTTAAGGGCTGCACTAAAGTTTTTTTTCCAAGAAACTGGAAAGACCGCTTTTTAAAGGAGAAAATTATATATATGGAGAAGAATAGGCTGGATAACCTGAAGGGGTAGTTATATATATGTCTGTGTCTGTGTGTGGGTCATTTAATACATGGATATTTAATATTTTCTTTATAAATTTGTTTGAAATAAAATAATTATTAAAGATTTAAATATATGTAAAATAAATTAATGGAATTTATTGAACTTTTCAGGTGCAGAAGATGTTGAAAGATTTACAGGGAATACTACAAATATAGATTACTTCAGGCTTGTTTTAAAAGATGGAAATTATATTCTTATTGGAGCCAGGTATGTGTTTATCGAACAATAACCATAACCATGTTGTGCTTCTTGCTTCTTTATTGTGAAATAATTACAATCTGCCTTTTATAAGGCAATAATAATACAGATAAATGATCTCATTCATACCATTTTACAGTCATCATTCACTCACTCATTCATACAATAGGACATGATTGGAGAAACTGGCCATTGCCAGGACTCCCACTGTCACGCGATTATAGCAGGTCACGAGGCCACTGCCGTTTCAGTCTCCGAGGAGGATTATAGGGATGAGTGGCGCAGTGCAAAGACTGTGCTACAGGATTAGGGTGGTTGGAAAGGCCATTGTGGAATTTCATAAACTTAGAAGGGATGAGTTCAAGAATGTAGGGTATATTAAGGTCGTTATGAAGGGTTTTGTTGCTGACATAATAAGGGGCATTTACTATTGTTCTGAGGACTTTGGATTGAAAGGATTGGATGCGCTTGATGTTCGACTTTTTTGCTGTCCCCCATAGCTCTATTCCGGATGTCCAGATTGGTTTAAGTATAACTTTGTAGCTTAGTAGTTTATTTTCTATTGAGAGATGGGATGTCCTTTGAAGTAGTCTGTACAGTTGTCCAAAGCGTCTGTTTAGTTCTTGTCTTTTTAGTCTCGTATGTGGGTTCCAGGTCAGTCGTTTGTCAAGATGGAAGCCTTAGTACCGTACTGTCTCAGTTACAGGGAGAGGAATAGAATTGAAATAAACTAGTGGACAAGTCTTGCGACAAAGGGTGAAGGTAATGTGGGAGCATTTTGCTTCATTAACTTTGATCGGCCATTGATTGCACCAATACTCGATCTCGTCAAGGTGTTTTTAAAGGTTATGGGATGCTATGTCGGGGGCTGGGTGGGATGACAAGACTGCAGTGTCATCTGCAAATGTGGCCAAGAAGGTATTGGAAGTAGAGGGATCATCAGCGGTGTATAGGTTATAGAGGATGGGGCCTAGGACACTGCCCTGTGGAACTCCTGCATTTATGGGATAGCAGTTAGATTATTCTAAACCACAGCGGATTTGGAAGAAGCGGTTTGAAAGGTAGGACTGTAAGATTAGGAAAAGGGTCTGTGGTAAATGTCTTTTGAGCTTGTAGAGCAAACCTGCGTGCCAAACCCTGTCAAAAGCTTGAGCTATATCAAGAAAGGCAGCAGTGCAATACTTTTTGGTTTCAAGGGCAGAGGAGATGTGATCAACAACGCGAAGGCCTTGTTGAGCAGTGGAATGTCGTTGGCGGAAACCAAACTGGTGTGTGGGAAAAAGGTTTTTGGATTCAACAATTGGAAGTAGACGTTTTAGTAGGAGTTTCTCAAATATTTTTGAGGGGATAGGGAGTAGGCTAATTGGACGGTAAGATGAGGCGTCATTGGGTGGTTTACCGGGTTTGGCGAATAGGACAATAATGGAATGTTTCCAGAGGAGAGGAAAGTGCGTCGTTCGGATAATGCAATTATATATGTAGGTTAGGAAGATTATGGCTTTAGGAGGAAGTTGTTTGAGAATTTGAGGAGTTAGGAGATCATATCCAGGGGATTTCCCCCCAATCACAAGAAACTTACAGACAATTTAAACTATTATATTTTTTCGCATCATGGACTATTTTTCATAAATAACGGTACTCTGATAACTTGTATGATTTATACAAAAATACTCTAGAATACCTTGAATATCAGTCTAGAGGAGTGCCAGCCCTCCAATATTCTTCGCATCCAATCCCTGCAATCCAGAATCATCCGCCAGAACAACAACTGTACCCTTCTTGCTGATCTCAGCATCCCATTCACTCAAGACCTAACCACCTCCTATTACCAAAACTGCCACTTCCCTGGATATGATGATCCATATGCTAATGCTCTATACTCCCATCTCATCCCCAGCCACCCAGAGTGTCGCTTAAGGCAGATGTGACCTTGTGACCTCCTCCAAACCAACTATCATTTTGTTATTGTGATAAATTATGAACTCTGTGTGATAAATTGACAAGTTAAGCAGTTTTCACCCAAAGAGACTTTTCCCCTAAAGAAACAAGGTGTTAAAAAACTGATGTCGTAAAGTGCTGCTTAGAATAAGATGTATTGTTTGCATGTAGTCATTTCAATAAAGATATTATTTACAAAAAAAATATACATTCTAGTCTATTTATTATATTTCATGCCAACGATCTGTACTTTTTGATTACAAATCAAAAAGTACAGATCGTTGGCATGAAATATAATAAATGTCCATTCTTTTATTCCTGGTCAATCTCTGAAATTTAAGCTGGACATTGCAACTATGGCTTACTAAAATTCAACAAAGGTCACCCGCCACCCTTATTTCTCTGAGTGCCAATAATATAGCATTTATTTCTCCTTTGTAGTATGATGTCAGTCTCCCAACCAATACAGCTTACTCTAAATCATTAATACACTTCTCAATACTTAATTGAATTTTCTTCTGAGCCATCCCTACATACATGGAACCATTCTGTTTGAATGGTGGAAAAGTGAATACATAGGCTTAATTGATCACTTCAGAAACATCTCACAGCAGCAGGATTAGACATTAATGCTATGTTTAAAAAGTCAAGACATATCCAAACTCATAAGGCTAATAGATTTCAATAGCCTAGACAATTTTTGTATGCTGTAAAATCCAAAACAAGAGAATGCTGATGGAAATCTTTGTAAATTAGAGTTGTTGACCCATTGAGATTGTGATACCCAAATGGTGTAGCAATATTAAACCATAAATTACCTGCTGATCAAGACAGACTAATTTAAAACGCCCTGACTCAGGAAAGCGTAGTTGTCCCAATGATGTTTATATGTATAGGACTCTAATTTTTATTATTATTTTTAAATTATTTTAGCTGTCATGGATTTTATGATCTGTCATGCATTTGACAAAAAATATAACTTGGTGGTATCCCCTGACCCTTGAATTTATTACTCAGCTACTTTATGAATATGAAGTACAATATTGGTTGTTCCGATTTCGTGAATAAACAGTTATAATAGAATAAACAGGATTTAATTGGAGTATAATTTTTTTTTTCAATGTCAGTTTATTTTTAGGAAAATCTATCAAATTTACTTTTAAATTTGTTAAATTATTATTTGTCTATACAAATATACATATGTTTGATTATTGTGTGGTTAATTTGATTTTTTTTCTTATTTCAGAAATATTGTATACAATATAAGCATCGCAGATTTTACTGAAGCACAGGTATTCTATACAAATTTTAATTGAATTATGATTACTTATAAAAAAAAATCTTTATCTACGAATGCCTCACTTTCATATGTAAAATTCTTTTGCATAGATTACATCAAAACCTGTTTAAGGTTTCGTTGTTTATATTGTGCATATTTTTATTTTTTATTGACTTTTATGATGTAAAATGGCAAGGTACAAAAAGAATCCTAAAATAGGTATCTATATGAAGTACACAAGTAGAGGAAAGCTTCACCTGCCGTGGGATGACTGAAGAGTAGGCAATAGAAAGAGTTGAATAAATGAAAAGGCTAGCTAAAAAGAATACAAATCCTATATCCTATACCCTCCTGCGCAGCCTTTTATATTAACATGACTGGGGACACATTTAAACCCCATTACCGAAATTTAGCCAAAGCATTGCCATCTATTGACAGAATAATAAAAACTTTATTGGTACACAATAAATACATTAGGTATTTATTATAAAAGATTTAAGGACAAAAAACTGGCAATGGAGATGGTAATGTGTATCTTTTACATTTCACCTACTTCATCATTTTTAGTCTCGCACTGGTAACAACTCATGTGTATTTCTGTTACAATTCTTGCAGGTTGTAATTTTATATTATTATATTTATATTCCTCAAAATATGGTCTGAAAAAAGAGATTTTCCTTCCCTGTTGGGTATAAATTTACGCCTTGTAAAATTTTTTTCATTGATATAAGATTTACATTAATTTTTTTATAAACTTAAACCTGTATGTTAATCGTGTTAAATTAAGTACTTATATTTATCATCCAAGCATAAATTTGTTAAATTGATAACTTCTGATTTAGTAAATAGTTAAATTTGATTACTATTAAATGTTATTCTTTCATTAATTATAGAAGCTTCAATGGTATTCGCCTGATGATGTTGCAAAAATGTGTCTTGTAAAGGGAAAAGATGAGGTAAGCCAATTCCATATCTATAATATTCTATTATTTATATTTTTAAAATATTTTATGAACTTACGCTTAACTGTAGTTACCTTCTTACTTACAGCTCTGTGATAACCCGTTGCCCAGTAAAGGCCTCCAACTTCAACTTCTGCCAGTTATTCTGGTGTATTGCTACCGCCATCCAATTTCAGCTGGTGATGTTGTGCATCACTAGCCACACTATATTACTCTATAGTTTCTGCCTTCTGATTCTTTTTGTGCCATGAATCTGCTCCATCATTATCATTTCAAGGATTTCTGCATTTCCCATTTTGATCACAAGATTTTCTTCAAGATGCCAAGATTTCTGAGCTTTATAGATCAGAATCTTACTTCTTTACTAGTCCATTGTCCTTCACCTGAATAGTCTCTTCTTTGTACTGGCCGTTATCTATTTTATTGTTTAAAATTTTATTCAATATAGTCCTAAAGGTATAAAATAGTTCCAGGACATAATTTTGACCATTTCAAAATATGTCATCCTAACCTAATCAGCTAAAGAAGTTTGTATATAATTTAAATAATAGTTACCTAGGGGAAACAATAATTTATAATAAAATGATACATTCTTCGTTGTTAGGATATGGGTTGGTTTCTTCACTTCTTCATGCTCTCATGCTGACTTTTACTCTCTTTTGCTTCTCAAGCATCCAAACTTGATTCCTCTGAATGTCTTGTAACTCTGTGACTGTAACTGGGCAACTGAACTCCACTGACTCTGACTGACTGAATGAATGACTAACTGTTTTTCTAACACACTGCTATTTATTGGCATACACTACACCCATCATATATATGCAGTTTTCCTGTAGGTACCCAGCCTGGATGTATACCTAAGGTCGTAGCAATACATAGTCCACATTTTCCATCTAACCAGATATTCACTTTTGTATTAAATTCCATTTAACCCCTGATTGTTCCTGACAAACTTCAATGATGTTGCAATCTATACTTGTTCGATGCTCTTGATGGAGGTATAATTAGAACCTCCATTTTTATTTACATAGAATAATTAGAAGATGCCCATTAACATTTTAGAAATATTCATGCTAACTATAATAAGAAATGGGTTCAATATTTGTGTAATTAACCAGAACTATACTTACTTAAAGAATCAATGTAAAAACCCCTTTGATATCAATTAATTAAACAAATAAAATTCCATTTATTAAAGGATTGTGAAAATTAACACATCAACTGGGGGGATGATACTTGTTCCTTGCCAAATTCATTGCTACTACTTTCTACTAAATCTTCTATTTCATTGAAGGGTATCTGTTGAACCTGATTTAGTATGTGCTTCAGTATAAATTATGCTTTGAAGTATCATTAGGAATACTTTAAGTACTAAATTATCAAGTTTTTAGTTTAATTATGTATATTTTTATAATGTTTCGTAAAATTGTTTCAGGAAAACTGCCAAAATTATGTTCGTATAATTGCAAAAACTGACCAAGGCAATCTTATTCTGTGTGGCACAAATTCATTTAAGCCTGTTTGCAGAGAATATGGTGTTGCTGTGAGTTAATAATGTTATTACTTAAATTTGGATTTATCTATTATTGAATTGTATTATTATTATTAATTGCTTATATTAATCAAATGAACTATATTAGTTTTATACAGTTAATTTCTGTTTTTTCAGGCTGGTTCTTACACACTTATCAGAGAAAAACCTGGCCAAGCAGTATGCCCCTATGATCCGCTGCACAATAGCACTGCTGTATATGTTGGTAAGTTTCTATATTTATGAAGTATTTAGTGATCCAACATTTTTTTTTAGATTATAATACTTTTAAAATAAACATATCAGATACCAGAACCATAATTAATATTAATATAACAAATATGTTCCAAAATGATTGTTGCTATAAAAAAAAACAAACATATATACAGGGCAGGTTAGAAGAAGTAGATTTGGGAGTAATTATGGTTGTAATAAATCAATGATTTGCTACAACCACTAGCAAAGTGTGATTAACTCAATTTTTTTAACAATTACATTTACCAATTTTTATTGTTTCATAATTAACATCCACAAACACCGAGAACTTTTTTCTTTACCAATAATGATCCCATTGATACGTTGTTGAAACATTTGAAACAAAAAAATGGTGTCTATTGAACATATTTTGATGTAACTTGTATAGATATAGTAATAATTTTATTTATTTATTTTAAATAGATGGAGATTTGTATACTGGAACTGTAGCAGACTTTTCAGGAATGGATCCAATAATATATAGAGAACCTCTGCAGACTGAGCAATACGATTCTATGAGTTTAAATGGTTAGTAATACAATAAAAATGTCATTTACACTCAAGTAAAAATGTAAAATAAATCAGTCTTCACCCTATTTTTTTCTATCTGTAATAGACATTTCTAATATAATTTGATCACCCTCATAATATTTTAAGGCATGTTTCAGTTAACACTAAAATAAAAACAAAAAAACATTTTAGTCAAAGGAGGCAACTTCAATTTTTGATCTTAACACTTTAATAGCTGGTGTCGTGTACATGAGACTGAGCAATGGTTATTGGCGGAAATTATCAGTAAGCAGTAGGCATAAAAATATTTATCCTACATCATTTTATCTTACAACAATTTAAACTAAAGGACATTTCCTATAATTAGTGTTTTCAAGATTTTTCATGGTGTAAAAAAAACACACATCCTTCTGCTTTATAACATATCAGATCCCGTGGCATGGCTGTAGAATGAGTAGAACACTCAACTCTCATGCGGTTTGGGTTCTATTAAAATATGATGCATGTAATTCCTGGAAAACATCGAATACATGTGAATTTAGTCACTTAATGATAGGCCAATCAGTATGACACTATGACAATGGAGATGACTTTATAGTTAGGCCTTTTCAATTTGACTCCTAAATGGTTTTGTTTACGAGATAGATGATAATAATTTTTTATTTAATGGCCACCTTTAAGGACATTACATTTTTCAGGCTAGTTGGCACTAGGTTTGTTACCTCTCAGCCTTAATTATTTTTATATAGTCAAATCACATTACCAGGGGGGGGGGAACTACAGGTTGCCACCATTTTCTAGCATCCATTGAGTACCTAAGTGCCTAGTGAGGAAATAATTTAATCTCAAAATATAATCACCTCCCAGAGTTTGATCGAACCCTTAATATAAGAGTCAAGTGTTTATGTTTAATTGATTGTTAAACCTCAAGCCACACTCTAATGGTTATTATATAATTTCATCTGTATTCCATATTACGCTTATGAAATAGAGTACATTACAGCCTCGTTTGTCCAGACTAACTGGGACCAAAGACAATTTGGACAATCGAAAATCCCCATTTTTTGTCCACTCCTTCATCACATCATCTTCCCTTCAGACCTTTCACTATTACTAGTAAGTTCAATCAAGACAACTACTTATTCTCTTACATATCTCCTCAATTTTTAAATCAAGAACGAATTCGGTAGGTGCAATGGCATTCCCGTAAAATTCCTAAACCGCTCTGTCTCCCCATAATTCTTCCCATTTTGCTACACATATATAATTTTTCCTTACAAAATTCCACAGGTCCTTCTTCCTGAAAATCCCAAGTTTCTGCATTTCTAGAAACCTTGGTCCCTCCAGCTTCTGACTGGGTTTTTCCACACAATCTTTGGGCAAAATTATGCACTAGACCTCCAATCTGCTTTTTAACAACTGGTCAACTGGTTAACAAACCATCACTATCGTCGTCCTCTTAGTTCTCACTAATCCATTCAACACTCCTTCTGTTTTCTTCTACAGCAATGACCTCTAATGGTCGATCCAACACCCGTAATGTGTGTATAGGGGATAAGGAGGAGAATAAAGCCAATTATAAACCAAACCATCACGTTCTATCATTAACCTCCTTATTCATTCTTTTTTTTTATCTCTACAGTCAGGAGACGATAACTTTTATATATATATATATATATACTAATATTATTGTAAGATAATCATAAGCTAAATCACCTTAAAGTATAATTTATGTCTGCAGGAAATTTTGTTTTGTATCTTTTTGTTATTCTTAGGAGGAAATGTAACAGCATAAAGATTTTTTTCATTTTATTTCAAATAACCTCCATAGCAAGTAATTTTGTATGTTTTATTCTAACATTAAGTAATTTTATTCTGTAGGTGTAACATCTTCGGTATCTTCGGCCAATATTGATTGGGCCTCTAAAACACAGCAAATAAATAATTCAAAGAACAAAAGTTTTAAGGAAAAAAATTGAACAAAAATAACCAAAAATCAAAAAAAAAATATAAAATTTTGCCATAATAAAAATTCGAGGTGCTAATTGAGCATATACCTGATTGGTCATGATTCTGATAGAGTCAACAATAATATGCTCATTCAAAAGATACAACTCTTTGATTACAAATTCTTTGAAGAATTCTTCAAACGAAGAACGTCGAAGGCCCAACCATAAACCACGCACCTTGTACTGCTTCAGTGTATGCATACTGTGCAATGTTTTTTGGTAAAAATACTCACACATCTCATAAGTTGTTGTGTATAGACTTTTTTTCAACATTAACTTTGTTACCTTGTTTGAGGACTTTTGTTTCAAATCTGGTTGTTGGGTCTTGTATAGAAATCTTTTTATATTTTTCATCCCTATCCTATGATGTCAGCAAACTGAATTCAGCCATCAGAGCCTAGGCTGTCAACGTCTTCATGGCAAGCTTTCCATCCTATTCTTTCTCTTGAAGCATTTCAATAACTTCCTTGCTTATGCTATAGTGCCTGCTTGTTATCTCACATATTGCAGTGTTATCTCAAGTTGGAATGTTACTTTTTACACTCTTATGCTCATTTCCAATACTTCATAGTATCCTTCCGCTCATTATGACTAAAAATTTTCTGCTTTAAATCACCTATCAAAACTCATTAATTTATCCATTGATCGTTTCATTCTCATTCCCAATCAATGCAGGTCTTCTGAAGTCAATATAAATATTTAAATAAATTCAGCATTCCAATTTAGTCCAAAAAAGCATTGAAACCTACAAACAACCCATCTTCGTTAAGGTGTCAAACCGTCAAACAAACAAACCAATTATATACTTTTTCTTTTAGTAACTTTGATTGATTTAAAAAACATACTGTGCATAAATGGACGACTTGTATATTTTTAAATGTAGTTTTACACCTCCATGTTCTTCTATTCAGGACAGGAAAGGCATGTTAGAAGCCGCCAACTCCTACAGAAGTGAAATAAAATACAGTTGGATTTGAATTCAGGTTCTTCAAATCATGAAGCAGTTAGGCTATCTACTACACCATACTAGATCAGCTTAAGTTGGCTCACAAAAATTGTGGTAGCAAAATTTCATCGCAATTTTTTTATTTCAGTTCATACATACAATTCCAGGGATCATTCTAAAGCCATTTTGTGAAAAAATTAGGTTTTATCATTATTAATTTGGTACAGTTGTTATTAATAAATACAAGTGTCTCTTTTTAGATTATTTACTTTCTAGAATAATCAAATAAGTTTTAGCATTACATTTATAATTGAATCTTGAATGTTTGAAAATAAATAAAATAAAACAGTAAAAAAATCTGCAAGCCCATCTCTAAAATGTTCAATTTCTTTGTTCATTTGATTGATTGGAGTATTCAAACAATGTACCTTGTGATCTCTTTCTGGGTTCTTTTACCAACTCTCAAACCAGTAACCTAGTAAATTTCTGATCTCTTTAGCTGGCCTGGTATAGCCACTCAAGAATCACCAGAGCAACAATGCTTCAAATATGATTTTTCTTTGGCTAATAATTATAGAACCAGTGGGATTAGAGGCTACAGTTAGTAATTATTAACAAAATTTATTGATTGTTAGTAATTCAAAGAAAGTTTTTAAAAAGAAGCTTAATTTGACTTAATTACTCACTGCCAATAACAAAGAGCACTAGGTGAGGGAGAGGGTAATGCATTAGTATATAAGAATATTTATTTGTTTCAATTGTTATTTGGTTTTATTGTTTTTCAGCTCCAAACTTTGTTAATTCAATGACTCAGGGTGACTTTGTTTACTTTTTCTTCCGAGAAACAGCTGTGGAGTACATAAACTGTGGAAAGGTATTTTTTTTTAATTTAAAACATATTCTAAATAAAAATTACCACCAACAAAAATTTTTAAATCTACATAAAGAACCAACTTTAGACTTGAATTCAATTTACAATACTTAACAATAACATATTATGACAATGATATTGTGAGCTAGTAGACAGTGTCGTCTATGTCATTCCGAGTTCTTAGTAGAGAATGAAGGTAATGAGAGGAATCAAGGCTATTTTGAATGACATCCAATCAACTGTACCTTTGACAAGATATGGTCTTTATACTTTATAATAAGTTTTAAACAAGTATTTAAATAGGCATTACTTGTATGACTAATTACCACATTAAATTGTATTTGTTGATCGTCAATGTAAAATATTTCATTATAATTTCAATATTATCAATTACATATACATATGTTTGTTTTTTTATTGTGTTACAGAGTTTGCATAAATTATTATTAGTGACATACAGAGAATGTCCTTTTTATTTTTTTTTGCATATATAACTTAGCTGTATACATAAAAAAGCATTTTCCTATTCTATTCTAATAACTTAAATGATTAATACTGCACAGGAATTATAAAACACACGAGAAATCATAAAAATCAAGTTTAAAATGAAATGATAACATAACTTTTTTATTTATAATTTTAGGCAGTATTTTCAAGAGTTGCTCGTGTATGTAAATATGACCGAGGTGGTCCACATCGATTTAGAAACAGATGGACATCATTTTTAAAATCAAGACTCAACTGCTCAGTTCAAGGAGATTTCCCATTCTACTTCAATGAAATACGTTAGTGGATTTAGTTTATTCTTATTTTTTAATGATAATGATATCATAAATATATATTTGTAACAATAAAATATATACATATTATAAGCAAACTAGCTATACCTGCTGATAGCAAAATCAGATCGTGGAAACACAAAAGTTAAATTATATGAATCATTGACTGAGATCATTCTGTTGCACATGTTAAAAGTATTGGATACTTCCTACCCATCTGTTCTAAAACAGCCAAGCTTAATTTTTACTATAATTTGATGTGGCTTCCTAAGAGCGGAAGAACAAAATTGTATGAGAATTTCTCTTAATAGCCATCTGCATTCGACCAGGGAGTAGTCTTATTATGTCAGCGTTAACCATATCGCTGAGGTGACTGGCTAGTTATCTCATCATGTGGTGGCCTGGTTGCAAGGGCCACTAGCAAGATATCTCCTCATAGGTTGGCCCTGTTCCAAGTGGAACTGGTAAGTAGTTATCTTGTTATAGACCGGTCGTGCCCCACTGGCGACTACTTCTTTTGTTAATACTTTTTCTCTTAGTTGATATAGTTATGTTATTAAGTGCAGTGTCTAAAATTATTATTGCTCAGGAAAAGTAATAAACACTCAAGGAAAGAGCAGTCAATGATTGAACTTTTTATAATTACAATCAGTCAGCCGAAGATTACTCCTGTTATTATCAATCATGAACCAAATCAAGAATATTTCCTTCCTGTATAACAAGTTTACATATCTTTTTATTTTTCTTGTGTTACTTTTTCATTGTATTTACTTGTCACCCATAATATTAAAAATTTTTATGAGTGTCAAAAGGAAAGTGTCTATCAGCCATGAGTACAAGAGTGCGTTGGCATGTAGTAATTACAAATTGTTATTCTAAAGTACTCCCAGCTTGAGAATAGAGATGTAGAGGCATTAAAATGTCTTAAGGAAAATTGGTTCAGTGCTAGGAGATCACTCAATTGGTCAACAAGCAGCCGACCAACCTGCTGTGGGTAGCTCAACCGCTCACTAACAACCTGTCACTCTCAGCCATCCCTGTAACTGTCAACCCTTTAACTGCTGGAGTTACATTGCCCTCCGAGGTTAATAATCATTTAAGCATATAAGGGAAGGCCCCGACAAACACCACCATAACCTTTGAAGCTGCAGACCGGTCCACACAAAATGGAAGGGTACATAGATAGCCAAAAGAAAATGTTCTAGGATCTGAGCGCAGTAACTGCCCAAGAGTCTAACATATCTCCTACACTTTTCAATGCATACATAAACAATCTTCCAAGGATCATAACTCACTCCTCATACCATCAATACACCAACGATTCCCAGATCTACCTATCCTTCTATCTCTCGGAACTGCCATCCGCGTTTTACAAAATCCAGGAAGACAACAGAATCAGTTCTTGGGTGGACAGTAACAAACTAAGGCTCAACAGTGAAAAGTCAATGTCTATTGGCATAGGTTTCAGTTTACTTCTCAATCCAAGATGCCTGTAATGCCTGTCCTATCTCCTTTTGCAAATGCCTAAAAAACCTAGGCCTTGTTTTTGGTTGAATCATCTCCTGGAAACCACATGTTTCCCAGAGTGATGATGATCTATTTCCACATTAAAATAAATGCATCACTCCCAGTATAATCTTCTCAAGTAAACCCACCAATTACTAATCTGATCCCTCATTTTCCCATCATTAACGACAGTTTTGTGGTGTACAACGGTCTCTTATTGGAACATGATGGTAGATTGAAGCTACTCATAAACTGATTCATTAGATTTATCTTTGATTAATTATCACCATGTGTCATCAGTCTGTACTACTGACTTTATCCTACTGCCTGTGGACAATATTTCCTCTGCTGCAGAATAATACCATCCAATATTATCATTATAATTATTCTAAGGGGGCTTAGCCCCAAAATAAATTATTTTTTTTCATTTATTCATTCATATTTCACCATTTTTAGGCACAAAGCTTAAACTGATACAGAGCTAAAATATAGGAAATACTATAGTGTTGAATCGATCATTATTATGTGTTCACGTGTAATTATTGATTGATATTTATTTTTAAAGCTATGTGATACAAATTTTGATTGTTAGTTTTTGGGGGGTAATGTTGCCGTAAAAACCTCAGGTCATCAACAACCTCAAATTTTATTCTAATATCAAATATTAATTCAATAAAATGTTTTCAAATAACGGTCATGGTGTCCACGAGTAACACTTGCTCCCCAGAAACCTTGAAATGACCTGTCTCTGTCTCGTAACTCGTAAATATGTAGTAAGCAGACATCTCACGTCTATCTTCTATCCATCTCATGCTAGGCACAACAATTTAAAAATTTCTGCATCTATTAACCAACTGTTATATTATTTACCTTGTTGTTTTATATGTTACTTCAGATCTTTTTATCATGAGCAAATAACTAATAAACTTAGTTCTTATTATACTTGGAACATACAATATTTATCATTAATGTAACTTTTCCTGACCAATTATTATTCTACAATATCAAACCTGTAAATAAAACCCTTATGTTATCACATCATTTTCATTTCCCATTTTTTTTTACATTGTATAACTGTTTGTATTTATTTTGTATATGTATTATTTCAAAAACTACTGGACCTATATTTATATTGCACATGGTAAGTTTGTTATATTTATAACTTATCAATATCTGTTTAACTAATTGTTCTTATTCTTATTCTATGTTAACTACTTATGTTACACTGATAAGATAACATACCATTAATCATCTATTCCATATTTTTTCTTGAAAATTACTAGCTAATTATTATTCACAGAATCAACAACAGAATTGGTGGAAGGAACATATGGTTCTCTAACAACACACTTACTCTATGCTGTATTTACTACTCCTGTTAATAGCATTGGTGGGTCTGCAGTTTGTGCTTTTCAACTTCAAGATATAACGGATACATTTGAAGGAAATTTCAAAGAGCAATCAGAACTAAACTCCAATTGGTTACCTGTGCAGAGTGTAAAGGTAATAAATATTTGTTTATGTTTGTATAGACAACTAGATGTTTTTTATTGGAATAGTTTATCAGTTAATATATATATATATATAAGTTAATGTTTATTGAATTACAATCTAAGAAAGGTTGGTAATAAGAACACGTAGAACGTTGTTACAAGACTGCTTTATTTATTCCAAGATATCTCTATCTATCGGTATTACATGTAAACATATATACAGATAACATATGTTTGGGGATTAAGGCTGGGCACTAGTGGCGCCTGGACTTAACTCCCCCCCACCAGTTTACGAACACCCATTCGCAAACTTTGACGTCCAACACTCGGACGTCTTAGTCCATTCAAATAATGCTCCGCTAATGTTACAAGGGAGCAAAGGCCAGCCCCGCCCGTACACAGCCTGTAATCCCTCACATTAAGCTCTAATCCTATGAAACCTAAAGACCAACTGTCACTTGTAAAAAAAAAAACAAAAGAAAAATTTGACTTTGAAAAAAAAACTTTGAACTTTGAAAAAAAACAATACTTCTGTGGGAAAAATCACATAACTATTAATATTTACAATGTTCCTCGCGTGTATGGGGCGAGGACACTCCAGCTCATTCCTGATCTACTACCTCCCCCCCTGGTGGAAGTTTTAACTGTTCTATGTGGACATTTTGCCGCTTCTTAGGGGGTCGTATACTCTCAATTGTCACGACGTTGTGTTCCCTAATCACGACCACTTTAAATGGGCCCTCATATCGCACCAGCTCTTTGCTCCTATTTGACCCTAGTTTTTTATAGACGATAGTCCCAATTTTAAGTTCCCCCATTCGATCCCGGACTTTGAGGTTTTCCCGTTCCACTCATCTCGCTTTGTCCCTGGATGGTTCCCCTTCTTCCGATGCATTCACAGTAATATCTCTGGACAGCCAGTCTGCCACTACGTTCTCTTTCCCGGGTTTATATATGATCTCCATATTGTACTGGGACAAAAACTCTTTCCACCTCGTGACCCGTGTCGAGGATTCCTTTAACTTTCCTACCCATTGTAGGGGTCTGTGGTCGGTGTGAACACGGAATTTTCTGCTGAAGACATATGGGCGGAAATAGTCTATAGCCCAGACGATACCTAGGAGCTCTCTCTCTAGAACACTATACCGCGCTTCCGTTTTTGTGAGCCGTCGACTAGGGGACGCCACCGGGCGCTCCCCACCTTCTCTCTCCTGCGACAACACTGCCCCCAGGACGTATTCGCTGGCATCAGTGGTGATTGTAAAGGGATGTTGTAAGCTAGACATACATTTCCGGATGTTCTGCTCCATGATTGGGGTAATTACCACCCTCGCTCCCTTTCGCAGTAAATTATTAATAGGCACCAGGTATGCCGCCATGTCCGGCACCAATCTTCTGTAATAATTAAGCGTCCCCAGAAGTCGCCGGATCCCCTTTACATCTGTGGGCACCACCACCATCCTTCTAATCGCCTCGACCTTTGTAGAGTCTGGCTTAACCCCCTCCTGTGAGATGGTGTGGCCCAAAAAATTGATTTTTTTCTTCCCCAACAGAGACTTCTCCTTGGACAATTTTAATCCGAATTCGCGGACTCTTTGAAATACACTTCTTAGGTGCTCAACGTGCTCTGCCTCCGTTCTGCTGAAAACTAACAGATCGTCCATGTAGACCTGGCATACCACCTCGTCTATTCCCCTCAAAAATTCATCCATTAGGCGTTGAAAGGTAATCGGGGCATTTGTCAGTCCAAATGGCATCCTGGTAAATTGATAATGCCCCCTCTCAAATGTAAAGGCCGTTTTGTCTTGGTCGTTCGCGCTCATCTTGATCTGGTGATAGCCTGCCTTTAGATCTAGGGTACTAAATATTGTCGCCCCGTTCAATCTGTCTAATATGTCCTTAAATCGTGGAATAGGATACTTCTCGTCCGTTGTGTTCTCATTTAACCTCCGATAATCAATAACTACCCTGTATTTCTCCGTCTCGTCCCCAGGTCTATTTTTCTTCCTCACTGCCCATAGAGGACTGTTATATGGCGAAGTGCTATTAATTATAATCCCTTGCCATTTGAGACTCTCTAGCTCCTCTCTAATATGCCTACGTAGGGCCTGCGGATATCGTCTCCCTTTCACGTATGTCACGCGTTCTTTCTTTAACTGGATCTCGTGGACCGTCTTCCCAGTCGCTCCTAGCTTGTCTCTCTCTACTTAAAAAATATCCTCAAACTCCCTCTGTAGGCCTTCCCTCCAGCCCTCTATTTTATTAACCGCCCCTATCCGCGCTCTTCCGTCCCATATAGTCCCTTGACATTTATATTCCACTTTCCCCAACTTAATGTTCCATTTTTCCCCAATATTCTCCACACGCGCGCCTACCTTCCCCAACATGTCGCACCCAACTATCACCTGGTACTCCCGCAGCTTATTTCCTACGATATGTATCTTTAGATCTCCCCCTTTCTTTGCCCACCTATTTAGCCCTATGACTACCTCTCCCACTACCTCGCAAGGGCCTCCCAGGGTGATTAAACTACAATTACATACCTGGATCTGGAGTGCCCTCTCTCCGCCATACAGCCTCTCCAGCCCTCCGCGGGACATGATGGTGTTGGTGCTTCCCGTGTCCACCAGACACATCTCCCTGATGACTCATCTTCTGATGATCCACTCTCCCCATGTGTCATGCTCCGTCTCTCTCTTACTCTCTTACTTCTTGAGTGTTTACCTCCATCGGTTCTGGTCGTTGGTATTCTCTCCTCCGGAAGATATACGGGCAATGCCTTGCGATGATTCCTTCCTCGCCACACTCAAAACATTTCGTGCGAGGACACTGTGCCACTAAATGTCCTACCTTCCTACATCCGTGGGATTTTCTTTCTTCCCTGGGCGGGGCATACCTCGGTCTCGTTCCTCTGAATCTGCTTTCTCCTGTCGTTCCCTTGTCTCTGCCGATAACGGACGTTTCTGGTCTCCTACACGTTAGTTTCAGGGTCCGGGTTCTTTTGTATGCAACTCGGTTCCACTCATTGTCGACGTCTTGCACCCTCACTTCTTCCTCCTTGGCACTAGCTTCGATCAACGAGCGCTCATCAGAGAATCTTTCCTTTCTTCCTGTCTCCTTGGCCAGTTGCACCTTTAGAATTGTGGATAAGAATCCCATTCTACCCTCCACCTCTTCTACGCTAATCGACTCTCTCATCTTCTCCGTTATCTTATTGAAACGGACTACTAACCCCGCAGCATATTGCCCGTTACTTTGTCTTGGGGACTTTGTCTCCCTAAAGGTTTGGAATATGTCCTCCTCGGGAGTCCATCGTCCTCCTCCGTACGCCTTCTTCAATCTCATCTTAATTACTTCCCACAGGGTTTCTTCATCTGCTTGAATTTGATTCAGTATACTCCTCTAGACCCGACATATCAGGGCCGCCTTCAACGATTCCGCGTCTCTGGGATCTATTAAATTTTCTTCTACTTTAGCTCCAATTAAAGCTGTGAGACAGTCTCCTTCTTTTAGAAAATGGTTCAGCTCACCCAGTTCCCCAGTGAATCTCTCCAGCTCCGAAACAGCCTTCCTCAGATCCTGGGTATTCATCGCTTTTACCCTCATCAGCGTGAGCGCCGTGGCATGAACTTCTGGCATAGTTCCCACTCTTCTAATATCTGCTCCCTCTACGAGATTCAAGACGGGCTGTCTCAAAACTCCTCCTTCAGTCATCTTCTCTCTTTCGCGTATAGAAGAAAAAAAAATTATGCTCGCACTCAATAACTCTCTTTCTCCACGGTTCCCGGGTTTCGGCACCAGTTAATGTTTATTGAATTACAATCTAAGAAAGGTTGGTAATAAGAACACGTAGAACATTGTTACAAGACTGCTTTATTTATTCCAAGATACCTCTATCTATTGGTATTACATGTAAACATATATACAGATAACATATGTTTGGGGATTAAGGCTGGGCACTAGCGGCGCCTGGACTTAACTTATATACACATGCAAATAACAATAACACGTACGTGAAAGAATGCGGGTCTGTCTGGCAGACAAAGCACGTCCTTTACTGATTGAGAGCCCCGTTACCACCAATTCTTATATCTAGTAAAAAATAAGTTTTTAACTCAGGCTTGAAAATTAGGGAGATGGCAAACCTCCAAGCATATAAAATATTATACCATTTAAAATCTATGAATTTAATTATTTAAAGTTTTCGCTGTACAAACGCAACAATATATTTTACCCAAAAACTCATGAAGATATTTCAAAGTGTTGTGGAATACACCTGTATTGTGAAATTAAAAGATTATAAAAGTTTCACCACCTAATCAGTTATGTAATTTATAATTTTTAAACTAACCTCCTGTTCGCAAGGTAGCGAGCAAAGGAAAAAACAGTGAGGGGGGTGAGAAAAAAATATGGGATATGCACATTTTATGGTTTTATAACCGGATTAAGGTAACGGCAGTTCATTTCAGCACGGTTTAATTAATTTTGTTTTTAATTTTTAAAATCTTTATTTGAATAGAAATTACAATCTGTCCTAGAAGGGCAGTAGATAATTGTGATAATAGTTTCCATTCGTACCATATTTTCAAAAGATGGCATTGATACCATATTTACATATCCCGTTTTCATTCGACCATAAGTTACAATGTAGATTCATTCTGGACATGAGTGGTTAAAACTGACTAGCGATTGAGTGATACATGAAAGTGATTTTTCTATTGGATTTGGGTCGTCACATAATTTCTAGTGGAACTTTAAGAAGTTTGGGGAAATGTGATCTTGGATTAGGTCATTATGGAGGGTTTTATTCGTGACATAAAAAGGTCCATTAACTGTTAGTCTTAGGACTATAGATTGGATGCGCTAGATGTGTGAGTCTTTTGCTGATCCCCATACGTACGTCCACACTGGTTTTAGTATGACTTTAAATATGATTATTTTATTTTCCAGCGTGAGGTGCTATTTCTTGTTTAGGAGTCTATGCAGTTTCCCGAACTTTCTCTTGAATTCCTGTCTCGTATGAGGGTTCCAGGTTAATCTTTTGTCAAGGTATCACGCACTGTGTCTGATATGGAAAGAGGGGTGTCATTGAACAGGATTAGTGGGCAAGATCCGGGTCGTAGTTGACTAATATCCTCCATCGATTGCATCAATGCTCAATTTCGGAAATTTGTCGTTTATGAAATTTGTAAATCGGTGAATTTGTAGTTAATGGGGCGCTATATTTCTATTAATCTATTAACGAATAATAAATGATCAGCACATAACCCAAAAAACAGATAGTTATTTTTTATTCCTTATATGCATATAAAATTCTTAAGTTATTCCTTACCTAACTATTGGCCTAACACAGTTCCATGTGATGAAATTGGATACAACCCCATGAAAAACATAAATAAAAATGTAGTATGTCATGAGAAAATAAATGTTTTCCCATCATCCAGAGTATAGTATCAAATTTAAGATCTGTACGTTCTGATCAATATGTTGCGACTTTATTAGACTATAGTTACAGAATAGTAGATTGGGCCAAGAGAGCATACGGTGAATGTGCGAACTATGGACAGGGTCTGGCAAAGCAAGGACAGCAGGCAATTAACTGCACACTGCTTACTACTGCTGCCTTGTTCTCCAACAATCTACTTCTTACCATAAACAACTGAACATTTTTTCTTCATATCCCTACACTTAGGGTAGGGAGTAGAACCGAGGACCAATTATTACATTTTTTTTCAAATTCATTTACCAATGACGACACACAATGGATAGTAAGGGAATAGGAGTAGCCGATATCCCTAGATAAAAAATACAACAATTTTTTTTATCAACCAAGTGGATATCCCAACAAGTTATGCAGTCGTGGAAAATTCTTTCTTTCATAAACCAAAACTGACAACTAACAAATAATGCAGTTTAATGATGTCTTTGAAATATATAAAAACAATATTAAAATTTACAAATTACAAATTTAATCGTTTTTTTTTATAGTTTATTATTTATAAAACACAAATGTTTTCAATGGATTAAATCACTAATTAATTTCATTGCATTATTTTATCCATTTTAATTTATTAAATAGTTTTGTATTTAACATTACTATATATAAACATGTCATTCAGCGTTTTTAGCATTAATTGTTATATATATAATATATAATATAATATATATTAAATAATATAATATATAATAAATTAATAACTTTTTTAGCTAAAGAAAAGATCTACTAGCTGGGTCGGGACTCGGTTCCTCCTTCCTCCTACTTATTTCTGGTTTATATATGTATACACGTATATGCCTTGTATGTATGTGTGTATGTTGTAAATACTGGACGAATGAAGTCATCACAGTTATCTATGTCCCTTTATAGGACAAATTGTCATTTTCTATACGTAAACATTTTATTTAAATAAAAAAAATCGATTACATAATGATTTATTTATATATATGTAAGTTTCGAATTCAGAAACTTAAAAGGAGGAGGAGGTTCTCAGGGTATAAATCGAACACTTGCAGATGCAGTTTAGAACTGTAATATTAAACATATGTACACATTAGCTAGCGCTACAAATATAACAATAAACCAATAAAACTTATAACTAACCTGAATCAATACAATTGTCGATACTTAGAGTTGACCATTGTCTTAACAAGTGTACCCATATCAGGAGGTTACAACTAAGCGTCCTTTGATAGTAGCGCTCTCTGTCGGGACATCTCGCATATGTGCCGAAGTTTGGCGGTTACGTTCAAACTTACATCCCCCCTTTTTGAGACAGAGGGTAATAAAGCCCTTTGGAATAAGGCACGAGCTTACTAGCATGAAATAAGTTTGACTCCTTTTTACGAAATCTACTATCTATTAAAAATATTACCTCTGAGATTTTCTGTTTTATTTTAAAAGGTCCTACTCTGATCGCATCTAATTTATCTCTATTCAATTTGTTACTGTTTTGTACATATACAAGGTCTCCAACTTCGTATTCAAACTTTTTAACATTTTTATCATAATACTTTTTATTTTGGTTATGTGTCTTTTCTGAGTTTTTATAAGCTATTTCCCTATTATTTTCTAAATTTGTAATTTTATTTTCATTTAGTTCATCAGGTACAAATGATGCATCTATTCCAGTTAATAAGTAATTGGGGGTAAACCCAGTAGAACTATGTATCGTGTTATTGTATTCCTCGATACACTTTTCTGCTACTATTGGCCACGATTTATCTCTATTTTCATGAATTTTGCACCTTATTCTGTTAACTAGTGTTTGATTTGTCCTTTCATTTAATCCATTAGAAAATGCACAATCTACTGCTATAAAAATTAATGTTATCTTTTGTTTATTTACATATTGTTTAAATTGTGCTGAATTTATACCAGGATATTGATCTGTTAATAATGTTTTTATATTTCCAGCTTTTTCTACTTTCTTGATTAGATTAATAAAATCTTTTGCTATTTGTGTTTTCGAGGTGCTGATATATGCGTACCTTGTGAAATGATCTACTACCAAGTGTAGATATTTTATTGTACTTTTATTCCCTTTAAATCCTCCTATTGTATCTAAAGATATTATATCTAGTGGTTCTTTTGCTGGACCAAGTTGAGACAAGGGAGCCTTAAAGCAACCTATTCTTGACTTATTTTTGATACATGTTTCACAAGATCTGCAAATCAATCTTATATTTTTATACATATTTTTAAAATAAAATTTTTTTCCTATTGTTAAAATTAATTGTTTCATTCCTATATGACCTTGATCTTTATGTACACTTTCAATAAGTGAAATACCAAATTCTTCTGTTATCCATATTTTCTCACTCTTATTCAGTATTTTGTAAATTATATTATCTTTAATTATGCATTTGTCATCCAATTTTATTAGCTTTTGATTTTCTTTTAAATCTTCCAGTTTTAATAAATTTGATGTTTTAATCGCAGAGTTATCATCTGTTTCTTCATTTGATTCTAAAACTGGATTTCTGGATAGACAATCTGCCTCCAAATTTTCTTTACCTGGATTATATACAATCTCAAAGTCAAATTGTGAGATATAGTTTAAAATTTGTAGTAGTTCTGGATCATTACTTTTCTTCACATTAAAATTTTCTAATGGTCTGTGGTCTGTAAATACCACAAATTTTTTTCCTATCAGATAATATTGCCAGTAAAGTATAGCTTCTTTAATAGCTAAACATTCTATAAATATTGCTTTTTTTGTTTTCTGAGCGTTTGTCAATTTTTTTGATAAGAAAAATACTGACTTTAGAGATTTGTCTTCTTGTGGTTGTTTTAGAATTGCTCCAACTCCTTCAATACTTGCATCAGTGAATATGTATGTTGGAGATTCTGGATCAAATATTGCTAGCGCAGGCGCTGAGCATAAGTATTTTTTTGTTGTCTCGAAACAATCGTTACATTGTTTTGACCAGTGAAAATCTACATTTTTTCTTAATAAATTTCTTAAGGGATCTAGCAAAATAGTATGTTTTGGTATATACTCCAAATAGAAGTTTATTTTTCCTAAAAATTGTCTAACCTGTTTCTTTGTTTGAGGTACAGGAAACTTTTTAATTGCTGTGAGATTGTCATTCATTGGTTTTATATAATTATTTCCTATTTCATGGCCCAGATAAGTTATCTTGTTTTGTGCAAACTGACACTTTGATTCATTTAATTTAAATCCTTGTTTCTGTAGTGCTTTTAACACTAATTCTACATGTTTTACATGGTCCTCATAATTCTTCGAATGAATCAATACATCATCTATGTAGTTTACAGCAAACTTATCTAGGTTATTTCTTCTTATCACACTTGACAAGACTCTTTGAAATATAGCCGGAGCAGACTTCAAACCATATGGCAAGCAATTCCATTGCCAATGACCATGATGGGTTACGAAAGCCAATTTATATTTATCCTTTTCACGCACTGGTATCGACCAAAACGCCGAATTTACATCCAATTTTGAAAAAAATTTACAGTTTCTGGCGCGTACTGTCAGATCATCAATCCTAGGAAACGGTTGACTTTCTGGCACAATTATTTTATTTAGTTCCTTAAAGTCAATACAAAAGCGTGATCTTTTTCCTTCTTCATTCTTAAATACCATCGTGACAGGAGTTGCATAGGGACTGCTTGATTCTTCAATTAAACCAGCTTTTAATAATTCATCCACTTGCATTTCAATTTCAATTTTGTCTTGAAATGAGCACCTGTATGGTTTCTTTGAAATATATCTATTTTGTATTAATTTTACTGTTGCTTCATAACCTTTTATTTTTCCTATGTCGAATTTTGACTTAGCAAAAATGTCCTTATTTTTTTGTATAGTATTTTCTATCTTGTTTATATCTGATATTTCAGTCTTATTAATTTGCCGATCTTTTTGTTTTGTTATCTCTTTTTGAGTTATTATTAAGTTTTCATCTTGACATAGTTTGAATTTTTTTATTAAATCTAATCCTAATAGAAAATCATCTTTAAAATTAATACTTTTCACAATAAAAAACTGAAAATTTTCTTCAATATTACCGATTTTAATTCTTAATACAACCGTACCCTCTGTTTTTGCTACTCCTGTTACCCCTTTTATATTATCTCTCCCACCTATTATTTTTTTAATATCTTTATTATTATTTAAAAATTCATAATTTATCAAAGAAATATTAGATCCAGAGTCATAAAGACCAATAGCTGGATTTCGATTAGCGAGAAATTTTATTTTAATAAGTGGGAGGACTACTCGTTTTTTGCCCCTTCAGAGCTTGCTATCATATCTTGAACTTCTCCATTATTTGTAACCTTAATATTCTCATTTTTTATTTTTTTCAATTGTTTATCTTTTAAACGACACAAACTCTCTAAATGAAATCTATTTTGAAAACCTAATTTTTCACATATTGTACATGGTTTTTTCTCGCTTGAACATTTTTGTGTTTCTTTCTCTTTTTTTCTTTCATTTAACTTACCAAATTGTTTTAATTTTGCCATTAAATTTTCCATACTTACAATTGACTTTCTTTCTAATTTATTTTGTATAAAATTTGGTAAGTTAATTACAATCAGATTAATTTGAGTATTTAGTGAGATACTTTCATCTATTTCTAACAATAAACTTCTTTTCTTTAACGCATATTCTAACAGGGAACCATTTAAATATTTAAAATTATATGCATATGTTATATCGGTCCAGGACTGTGCAGAGAAGGTCTCAATAAAGGAATTATTCCAAGCTTCCCAATTAAACATTGAGTTCTGTTTCCAGAATATATTATACCAATCTAATGCAGACTTTTCTAAGAATAATCTTAGAGCTTCTGCATATTTGTCTTGAGTAATCCCCACTCTAGCACACTCCTGAACGAATAAATTTAGCCATACATTAGCATTTAAATTTTCACCATTAAATTTTTCTATAACCATATCTTTAACCCGAGAACACATATGTTTTTCTACGGTACCTGTTATAGCATTGTTTATGTTAGGTATAACCTCTTCTAAATATTCATCATAAAATGTAACATTACCTTCTACATCCAAATAAATGTTGCTGAGCTCTACAGTCATTGTTATCACTATTTTTCGAAATTTGTTTCGAATTCTCAAACTCTTCACCACATTCTTCACTACTGCAGTATCGAAGAGTTGTTTGTGCTGAGTGCTAGACTGTTTATCTTTTGGAAATACAAAAATTTCCGGTTGGCCAACCAGCTGAATCGTCATAACTTTCACGACCGTGGTTCTGGAATCTTCACCAGCTTCTGAGATGAAATGAAATTTCGCCTTTGTCTCCATTGTATTGATTTGTAAGTTTCGAATTCAGAAACTTAAAAGGAGGAGGAGGTTCTCAGGGTATAAATCGAACACTTGCAGATGCAGTTTAGAACTGTAATATTAAACATATGTACACATTAGCTAGCGCTACAAATATAACAATAAACCAATAAAACTTATAACTAACCTGAATCAATACAATTGTCGATACTTAGAGTTGACCATTGTCTTAACAAGTGTACCCATATCAGGAGGTTACAACTAAGCGTCCTTTGATAGTAGCGCTCTCTGTCGGGACATCTCGCATATGTGCCGAAGTTTGGCGGTTACGTTCAAACTTACATATATACTTTCATATTAATTTTTTTTGGCATACTTTCCGTTACCATATTTCATCCAAAACATGTACAGTGTAATCCAAGGTGATATTGAATTTATAAATAATTTTTGTAACCACTATCGTCGAATCAATATACAGGCTAAACATTGCCTTGGATTGCCTATGAACAAATTTTCGTGTCACAGTTACGAAAACGATTTTGTTGATAGTTTGAATGACTTTATGTGACAATATTCCACCAAATAACATATCCCCAGTAAATAACATATTATTAATGAGAAGGTCGATATCTTTACTTTCACAATCCTATTCAGTATAGTTTTATTATTACTAATTACTTAATTTTTAACCCGTCATTATTTTTCATGGAGGTAGGTTTATTTTTAGCATTAAGGGGCCCATACAAATCGTATCATCATGCAAAATATCCTGCCAAAAAATTAATTGCTTGAAAGTCGTGTACACAATATTAATGACAATTTTTATAACTTTTTTTTAATTACTTATAGTTGTAAAAAAAATTGTTAATCAGGACGACGAGATTCTTAGTTTTATTTCCTGCTCAAAATCACTGAATTATTTTTACATTACTACTAACTAATTACTTATCCTAGGGGTCACACTGTGTGCCTCTAAAGCCATTGGACACATTGCGTACACTAGGGGTGGCCAACCCGCCTACAATAAATGTCAAATTTTGAAGACGCACTACCTCTCCTTTCCTCCAGAAGATTCCCATTCATAATGTTACATTGTAATAAGCAAATGAACTTTTTTTTAACCCAGGACCAAGTCCCCTATGAATAACATTAATGATTAGATAAAAAAATCATACCCGGCAAATAAAAATAAATATTATATCATAAAAAAAAAGTAGAAAAAAAGTACAATGTAAAATAAAATGTAAACTTCTATAAAAAATAATAATTATGAAATAAAGTGAAAGTTTGTTTATTTCATTTAGTAAATAAAGTCATAGATGGGTCCATGTGTAAGAAAGAAAAACAACAATATACAGAAGGATGTACATTACAGTATGACTTTAAATGAAACCCATTAAATATAAACTTCTCTTAGCGGACATTTCTCTAAAACGGATTGTATTCAATAGCGGAAAAATTTGTTAACCCCATCTAATTTTCAATAATTTTAAAGTATTGAGAATTTCTGAATAACGAATGCTTACAGGGTTGATGCAAGAATTAGGATTGTAAAATTTCTTTATAGCAAACAGCAGGGAGCCAGTGAGGATCATATGCTGGGAACTTTTACTTTATTTCTATATTTTTAGTTCAAATAAATAAATAATTAGCTTATTGTTATGAGAAAATCAAATCACTTTAAAATAAAACTCAATCCCAAAAATAATCCTAAAAAATATTTAAAATAGAATTTATTTTTAAACTAATTTTGCAGGAATTTATTTTTCTTCATGTTTTAAAAACAGTTTCCAATATTCAGTTTAGTAGTAGGGATTACTGTTTTAACCTTTTGTTGTTAGTTCTTCAGATTTAATTGGCAATATGTCAACTCTCGTCCATTTAACTTTAAAAGAAAAAATTGACATGATTGACACGAGTGTATATGAAAAACTTAGTATAAACTTAGATTCAGCCCCTCAAATTAAAAATTGGGAAATCACAGATATGTGACCATTTAAAGGAAAGAAAATAATTGTGGGAACAATACGAAAATGTTAATGCAAAAGAACAATTTCCTAAAACTTCAGGCCTTAACATAGATCAAGCAAGTAGCTTATGCAAGGTTTTGCGGAGCTTGTGCCTCAAACATTCCACTGTCTGGCCTACAGAAGAAATTATTTAGAAGTAGCACAGAATTAGGATCAAATTGAATTTAATGCATCAAAAAGTTCAAGCAAAAATTACTAATTACATACTAGTGTAAGTAATTTGAACTTTTAATTTGTTTTTGTATACAAATTTACGTTTTATTGGTGTATTTTTATCATTGCTTGTTTGTTCACTTTTAAAAAAAATATTACATATTGGTAATAAAAATATACATATTTAAAGTTGTAAATTTAAAAATAATGTTTTTTTAAATGAATAAACCATTTCATTGATATGATTCATGATATTTAATTTTTTTCCAGCAACCCCTTAGTCATTATGGTATAAAACCTTAAATAAGCTTTGGAGTATTCCCTTTGTCAAAATATTGGAGCAACTGAAAATATCACTTGAAGTTCCCCCTCCGTAATTATAGTATAAGACCAGAAATAAGTTTTGCCATGTTCCCTATCATGTCATTTTTTCCTTTTAGTTTTTCGTTAATGGACATTTCTCTATAGCCGACAAAATTTAATTACCCTGGTATTAAATTCAGGTGTCTGCTATTGAGAAGTTTTATATATATATATTATTTTTGTATTTACATTTTTATTTGGTTGTTCATTATATATTTATAAATATACACTGCCCACAAAAAAAGTGGTGCCCTTAGAAAAATTCAAATATTTGCTTCCTAATAGAATTATTTCGAATTTTAATCCTTTTTTCATTAATATTAAACATTTTCAGTGATAAGGAGCTATAAATATGAAGTAAAAACCCAATAACTATTCAAAAAATGAATTGACATTACACTCAGCGTAGTGCTCACCAGACCTTTGGTAAACTCTCATCCATCCATTTGGCGTGTCAAGAGATCAGTGTTAGTCATCTGAAAACAATACATTGCTCCATTTGTTTTCAGTCCACTTAAGGTGTTCCCGAGCAAATTCCAAACAAGCTCTACAATGTTCTCTACTCAACACAACAATGACCTTACTGTTATCCAATTTATTAAACAGTTATCCTAGTTATCTAAACATTGTGTTTTCTATTATAGATCCCAATCTGGGTATCTTTGATACCGCATCTGTATAGTAAACGATGAACTAAAAATAGGAATTCAAAAATAAAAAGTGTGAAAATATAATATAATAAATAAATCATTCCAAAAACTAGCAAGCGTCTTTCTGGATAATAAGGAGATGTTGGAATAGGAGGGTTTTGAAGGTTCACAAGGATGAAGCATGACGGATATTAGGAGGCAGAAAATTCCGTAGGTAGTAGAGTTAGCAAGGATCATATGCTGCAGTTTTGTGGGCAAGAGTATTAAGGTCAGAGAGATGGGTTCTTGTGTTCCAGGAGTAGACTGAGGATTTGAACCCATACACCACATAGCCATAGTCAAAGTGCAGGGAAATGAAGGAGGATACAAGGAAAAGGAATGTGGGCTGTGGGAGCAAATGGTGAGAGCGATAGAATAGTTTAAGGATACCTTTTGACCAACGGGAAATTTTGGAGATATGTTGACTCCAGGAGCGGGTTTGGTTAATAGTTATCTTTAGGTATTTAATGGTGGAGTGGAAGGTGATTGGGTGGTCATCAAGAGTTAAAACAGGAAAATTGGCAAAGGATTTGAGGAGGAAACTGGAGCCTATAATAATGGTTTTCTCTGCATTTAACCTTAATTTATTCAGGTTATCCCAGGCACTGATCCAATCTAGGTCTCTCTGAATCTTAGTAAACACAGCAAGTAAATTGGGGGGGGGATAGATAGATTTTGGAGTCCTCAGTGTAGAGGTGATGGGAACAATAGTGAATATTTTTAAGGAGATTGTTTATGTAACAACTTAAAAGAATAGGAGAAATGATTGATCCCTGTATTATAATTATAATATTATATAATATTGAATATATAATTGACATTATAATATGGAATAAAAATATTTGTCCTGTTATTAACATTTCAGGTTCCTGATCCACGTCCAGGTCAATGTGTTAATGATTCACGCACACTTCCAGATTTAACACTTAATTTTATTAAAACTCATGCACTTATGGATGAATCTGTACCATCATTCTTTCGACAACCAATTTTAGTGCGCACAAATTTCCAGTATGTTAACATGTTTTAATATCCTCTAAAAATGAGTAACATAATCTAATTATTAATATAAAAATGAGTATTAAAGCTTACATTTTCTTTCTTATTGCAGTTATCGTTTTACACAAATTGCTGTAGACCCACAAATAAAGACACCTGGAGGAAAATCTTATGATGTGCTTTTTATAGGGACTGGTTAGTGTTTTTTATTATATTTTAAAATTATTATTTAATTCTTGATTAATGTTTCAGAAAAAATTGGCAATATTATTTAATTTTATGATCCCAAGCAATAACAAATTATTAATTATGTCTGCTAAGTTAGATAAATATTTCTTTATTTATTAAAGAAAATTAATTTATTTCATTTAAATTTATTTAAATAAATTAATTTATTTATTTATTTATTAAATTAAAGATTAATTATTTTTTTCACAAATACTGCATTTTACTACCCTATGCAATGGATGTCATTTATTTATAATGTTTTTTTCGTATTAAAATAGTGTATGTTAAATAAATCAAAACAATTTGCCTATTTAATCAAGTGTTTAATGTTGATATTTTTATTACTTAATGATTCCATTACATTGTTACTGATTGTATATTATATATATTGATCAACTTTATTATTGATTAGAAACATATTAACCACATCTGTGGGTGTTTTGTTTTTTTATTGACTATTTATTCTTAACATTTACTACAGTAGTTTCATGTAAAAATAAATTTTAAATAAAATGTTTCTTAACTGAATTAAGTGTAACTAATAAAGCCAAATAGATGCTATACAAAAGATAGATACTTGAGAAGATACGCCACAAATAGTTTTGTCATGTGTGTAGGGGGCGTAATAAATTTTAAAAATTTGAACTTTCAAGAAAAACAACCCTGATAAATGCTAAGATTGAAATACAAACACTATTGATCTACTTGGAATGCACCGAGGAAACACCTTCAGAGTTATGAAAGCAACAAATATACACTAGATTGTCTGGAAAGTGTATCCACACTAGAGAATCCCCTCCTCATAGTTTCTCTAAGGAGAAAGGGAAAGAATTATAACATATAGGCTGAAATGGCTGTCACAGCTAAGCATAAATTTTGTATTTCAACCATCATTCAGACAGGAATTTTTTTTGAAATATGTTAAGACTAGTTATTTCAAGTTTTAATGACATTCATTTTTGGATTTTCTCATAATTATAAAGTGTATAAAAGAAGTAAATATGACCATTAGTATCAGATTAGTGTATGGTATGCATTTTTTCCATAGTTATAGTTATTTGATTATCTTTAAACCTCTTACATATCTTTTTTTTTTATTACACAATTACACACCATTGGCTTTATTGTTTTTAGATAATGGGAAAGTTCTAAAAACTGTAAATGCTGAGTCAGCTCATTCTATTCAGCGCGTAACACCAGTGGTAATTGAAGAATTGCAGGTTTTTCCACAAAATGTTAGTGTTAGAAACCTGCAAATTGTAAGAACTGATGTTCACCCAGAAGGTCGTCTCATTGTGGTGTCTGATTTTGAAGTTCTATCTTTGAGGTTACATAGATGTGACAAAGTAAATTCTGGTTGCAGGTGAATATCTTATTTTATAAATTATTTTCATTGGTAAGCAATTTTTCATTTTACAATTGTTTTACCTGACACCGGTTGATAATTTATATTGATGATTTGAACTCTTTTGAATGAAATATAAACTATTTGAGCACAATTAAACACATGATTAACCAAACATAAACTTCAAACTGTAATTTTACTCTTGTGGTTGGCCTGCCCTTAAAAAAAACTAATTCTTTATTGGAATTATACTTTTGGTATTTAAAAAAATGAAAATAAATAAAAGTAAGCCCTACTAATCAAATAATTAATATTGGTTTTTCATTAGTGTTTTTTTGTGATAGAAACTATATGGTACCCAGTCTTTTCCACATCATTGTTCACGATTTTGTGGTGTACAACAGTCTCTCGGTGGAACTTGATGGCAGATTGAAGCGACTTGTGAACTGTTTCATCAGATTTGTCTTTGGGTCTTTCCTCAGATTCCTTTCAGGGATTCCTGGGTCTGTACCCCCGACTTATTTGGCTTTATCAAGCTGCCCATAGACAATATTTCCTCTGCTCATTTTTGTTCCAAATCATAAATTCTAAAAATCCATCCTACATTTTCAAATCCTTCATCCACTTACGAAACACCAGAGCCTATCGTTCTAACATTTGTATTCCTTCCCGTAAGACTGCATTGTTCAAAAGGGCCTTCATTCCCTGAGAAGCATACCTCTGCAATTCCCTCCCTATATCCCTGTCGAATCAGCACCTGGCACCTAGAAGAGGGCCGGGAGACCTGAAGCTCTTTGTGGGAGCATCTCTCACTATTCAATAAAATTGTAATAATTTTAAATAAATGATAAAAAAGAATGAAGGCTGGTATTAATGATATGACAGAAACTATATTTGATATTTCACCATGCACAAGGGAATTGTGTGTTCCCATTTTCAGGTTCGTAAAATTTGATATGCCGAAAAATGCAGGCAATAATAATAATGAATAGATTTTTCGTTATCTGTTATTGTGTCCCTTGAGCACATAGGACCAGATTTTTGGCAGTCTCTTTTTCTGGCTGGTGTGTGTCCTGCATCTTCGAGGTGAGGATGACTTCTGGTCCCGGTAATGCCCATACCCAGTCGTGGGGTAACGATAAGATGCGTGAACATTCTCTAGAGGGTCTAGCGTGCCACTGGCCCACATGTGGCCATACCAGTCCTGGAGTGGGGGTAATCTGATAAGGGCCCAATAAAAATACAGCAATTGTCATTGGCAAATCAAACAACACTCCTTCACTTCCTACTTTCCAAACCTGTCTCTTTCATCACCTCTTTACCTTTCAGACAGATGCTATTTAGTAAATAGTATAAGCAGTACATATTTTTTATTTATGTATACATAAATATGTAAGATTTCTATAATAGGGATATCTTCTAAAACCAGCACAAAAGAATCACAATATGTAACTTCAACATGATTTAAAAAAATTTCATCAGTGAGTGGGGAATAGTTAGATATAAGTATAACAGGCATAGCATTAAAATAGATCCTGTCATGATGATATTTGCAATAACAACAATTTATGAGGATAATCGTCAAATTTAAATTCTCCTGAAATTATAATCATTTAATTATCATCTATCCTATCAAAAGAATGAGATAAAGTAGCCTAATATACCCTCTTAAACAAGTTCTTTGCTATGTATCTATAAACATAAATTTTATCACAAATATTTGGATCATATAAGTAAACAGGTTTTTTTCTTATAATAATAAGATGTACTTAGTGTATTCTATATAACAACTATTAAGTTTTAAAAACCATTCACAATAAACTAATATATTTGGCCAAATGCAGCAAAATTATTGACAAAATTTAGTGGTAAGAGCACTATGAACATGTTTCAAATATTTATAACAATTACTATATTCAATTATAAACAGGTGATGTTAAGGATGATTTGGTTTTATTAACAATAGAAAGCTCTAAATTCCTCAAACTGATACAGATTATAATGGATGGTGAGAAGTTCTTGGCACCTGTTGTATGCCTATAGATGGCCATTGTTAGCCATTCGGAAATCTGCAGGGCTTGTTCTCTTTGTAAGATGGTTAATAACCACTGTAAAGAAACTGTTATCTTGATGCTGTCTAACTGTACACACTTTGTACTCACTGTTATGTTGATAGTCTATGATGATTTTGACTAATACAGTGGAATTGTACCCATGTTTAATTAAACTCGATAATGGGTTGACTGTCAATAATGATCTACATTAGAAACTGGCTGATGACAGAAACCTTGATTGGTGCCATGAAACCTTGGCAAGCTTTTGGAACACCACGTGCTTATAATAAATAAAAAACTGAAATACTGTAAAGGACTGGTAAGTGGACTATATATTAATGAAAACTGGTAAGTGGACTGTATTAGACAGATGGTCTGTTTATGAAGATTCTTAATTTTAATGAATGCTTTAGATTAATGATATGAAATAAGTCATGGGCTTGATATTAAATTATATTACAGATCAAAATGGCAGACATAATCCATTAACTGAGTCATATAATGAGTTAACTGAAAATTGGTTGTAATGAAGGAAATACATGGTTAAACTAAAATTTTGGTTTAAACAAAAACTAATACATAAAATCATGATTTTTCATCTTATCTGTGATTGGTGATCGATTGCTGCTGAAGTCAATTGTCTGATTCACCCTTTTTCTCATATAATATCTGCCTATGCCCATTCCATGGTCTCTACTCACTCATTATGGAAGATTGTGTAAAGCAGAAAATACATATTTTGTCCTACATTTAATTAAAAAAAAAAAATTTCAAAAAAATTAAAATTATGTTAAGCCCCAGGCTTTAAGACATCCTCTTGGTATTCCAGGCTAGTTCAGGAAAGAAGGGCTGGGTGAAAATTTATGAAGCAGCAAGCAGAATATTTTCATGCAAATCTATTTACAGGAGAAATATGAAATATTTACAATATTAACAAGCAGAGAAATATACATATATACAAAGAAATAGATAAATTAGGTTTATAAGAGATAATTTACAAGGATATTGGACTAATAATAACAGCAAAGGTTCTGTCTTGTTATCTCTATGGTGAACTAATGTGTTCCCTAGTGGAATTACTGTAATGCTTACTATCAAAACTACTGTAAGAAAACTACAATAGATGTTCATCTTAGAGTAAACTTGCCCGATTTGATGTTTCCTAGCAAGCATTGCCATTGCACCATGACAGTCTTGGTTACAATGTGGCCACTTTTGATGTGGATCTAGGTTTCACTTGTGCATGTGACCGTTACTTAGGTGTCGACAGTGGTGTTGCCACTGCCTGGTTCACTGTGATCAGTGCTGACACTTTCTGAAGATTTGAGCAGCAGCACAATGAACTGAACAGGGTGCGGGGATGGATTTCTGCTGTCTTGCGATCTTGACAGTCCTGAAACTCGACAGGTGAGTTACATCACACTTACACAGTCAAAATTAGTAAAAAAAATTTAACTTTATAATAAAAAGAAAAATAACTCTCCAAAACATTAGAATAAATAAATTCTGTCTTCCTTAGTAATGTATGTTATATAATTGTGAATGGTCTCCACATGTAAAGAATAGTTAGAAAACTTATCTGCATATAATTTAATTAAATCTAAATGAACATATTTTCAGCAAAATGAAAATAAGCATGTAAGTTTACAGAACAATGACCATACTCCTACCTTTTTCCAAATCAATTAGGTAAGCTGTACTAGCTGGTGAAGCAGACAATAAATCAGAGCCCAATGTTGGCATATACTGTTCACCACAATGGAACATACTGGCATATTTATTAGCACGCCTCTGACCACCATTACTTTTAGTACTAGGAATGCTGGAGTTGGGACTGTTTTCATTTGACATCTTGGTGGCCTTGGGCTTCTTGACCTTTAGGTTTGGACGGGTTGCATCACGGTCAGCACTTCTTCGGGGGTTTGGCAAACTAAAGAATCTTAAAAATTTGATTTTTCAGTTTCACTATAAAACTTTTTCTTTTAGGCTGACTTTCATATCAAATTCATAATAGTGAATGGATTCTCCAAAGAAAACAATGCTGAGAAAAGTTTGTTTCAAATAGTTTAGTTTATTTCAAAACTATAATCTTGGTTTTTATCTCTCCTGAAA
This sequence comes from Acanthosoma haemorrhoidale, assembly GCA_930367205.1. Lineage (NCBI taxonomy): Eukaryota > Metazoa > Arthropoda > Insecta > Hemiptera > Acanthosomatidae > Acanthosoma > Acanthosoma haemorrhoidale. The sequence goes on along the minus strand of OV884009.1, from coordinate 115,368,495 downwards.
AACGGCATTTTGTACTTTTAACTAGTTTACCATACACCTGACGACTTAACTCTGGTGGCTGAGTTAGTAGGGATAGACACAGCCTCTGCCACTGCTGGTGCTAACCAGAATTATGCTCAATAAGAATATTTTAATCTAAGCAGTTGTTCTTTTTTACAGATATCTGAACAAGATGTTCAATCAGACAGCAGTATTGCTCGATACCTATATTCACATTGTAGATTTTATACCTGCCCTATGTATTATCAAAATGTGTTATTATGTCGTTCCCCATATGAATATAGTGCGTGTTATAGGCAGGTTATGTCCTGCATTGTAAACAACATTAAATATTCTGATTATTTTTAAATTATAATAAATTTAAATCTGTATGTTGTGTCAATAACTGACAGATTAAAGAAGAAAGTTTGTGAATTATTTCATTATTTAATATTATGAGGGTTAACTGATCCCGATAGTGTTACTTCATTTAATTTTTACTTTAGTACTGTAATTAACATAAGAGGTAGTACTATTTTTATAGACTACGGTTACAAATCCATGAATGTCCTATAAATCATTCAATTTGTGATTGACATTTAAAAAAGTTTGGTATAGCTCATATTTTTAAGATATATTGATTTTATTATTCATTAAAAATTGCCGACAAAGACCCTTAATCAAGCACAATCAGATTCTGACATCACACTGAATAGCAGGGGCTGCATTTATTCTTACTAACGCAGCATCCAAGTTGAGCATGGACCATGCTCCATTCTGATACCATACAACCTGTCCAAACCTGTTAAGAAGGTAAAGAAGGCCAAGGCCACCAAGATATTGGATGAAATCTTCTTGATAAATATTGTCATTTAGATTTAATTAAATTGTGTACTGATAAGCTTCCTAATTATTCTTTACATATGGAGACCATTTGTAATTTCCGTAATTATATGACATACAGTACTTTATGTATGTGGAAGACTTTATGGAGAATTTATTTATTTTAATGCTTCTGAGAGTTATTTTTCTTTTTATCATAAAGCTAACAAAATATTGCCTAACTTGTGTAGGTTTGATGCAACTCACCCGTTTATAATTGAACATCGTATTTGTTATAAATATTTGGAATGTGTTCTTAGTTCTCTTATCATATACTTAGCAAAAAACTTATTTGACAGAGTATATTAACCTAGTTTATCCTATCCTTTTGATAGGGCAATTTGACGATTATAATTTCGGACAAATTTAAATTTGATGATTATCCTTGTGAGTTATTGTCATTGTTTTTGAGTGGTTATAAATTCCCTATAATTCACAAATATCTTGATGATGAAATTGTTAAGACTTTGCCTGTTATACTTGTATCTAACAATTCCCCACCCACTGATGAAGCTTTTTTAAATCGTGTGGGAGTTGTATATTGTGATTCTCCTGTGCAGGTTTTAGAAGATACCCCTATTATATAAGTCGGTACTTGTTTTTCCATCACAGATATCACTACTAATTAACTCCTTACCATACCATTTAGGTTGTCAAAATCCAGGGTCAAGCAGTAGGAGGGGATGTGCACAAAACAGGCCAGTGAAACTGTCAGCAGTTTCATTATCGAAAAAATATAAAAATTTGTTAAATATTCTAAAGCATTACTTTTCCAAACATCGGCATTTCTACTTCTGCTCTTTTAGACCAATATATTTGGATATTTGATTTTTTCACCTGAGCTATCAATGTGCACAGTGCATAGTAGACCTTCATTTCATTTATGGTAACAGGGCACCAAGCTTCATCTACTTTCTGTTGTTTCCTTTCGTCCTTCATTGACTGAATTGCCTGACATGAAAAGGGATTTGTTTCACTAACAAGTATTTCCCAAAATTTGTCATCAAATATTGTAGAAAAAAGCTCTAATAATCCTGGGCCCTTGCTTAAATTATTTGAAACAGATGCTTTTATGCCATGAGTTTCAGAATTTTTCCAAATTTTTGTGTTTATTACTTTCTGCCAAACCTATGGTACACATATGATTCACGTACTGTATTTTCTTCTTCACTACTCTCATCTATAACTAAACGGTTCATGCATTTTCTGATAATTACAAACACTATCATTGCTCCCATGCCAGCATTTTGAATTTTGTAAGGGTTTATTTGACTTTACTTCAAAAAATGACTAGCACACTTGTTTTGTAATGTATATTAAAAGAATTGTGACCGTCTCCTGTGGCGTAACCAAGATTGTAATTGTCAACAAAGCATAGCAAGTGCCTTACTCATTATGTGATGATATACATTTTTGGTACAAAATTTGTATCACAAGTCATGTTAGATTGAATAGTTTGTAAGACTCATCAAAGTACAGCAAGGGGTTAATTAATGAGGCCTTACAATTTTCAATGCCATAGATTCAGACGTATGCCTTGTACTACTATTTATTTTTTTTCTCTGATCGTTAATGATATTTACTCATTGTCATACATTTTCCCAAGGTTCAATTTCAAGTAATGAATTTAGTAGTGTCATCCAATTTGAATCCACCTTTTGTTAATCTTGCTACAAATTTGTGTTATTTTGGTGACAATTATTATTCTTGTCAACAATTATCAGATGCAGCAAAATTTAGAGCAAATGTAGAACTAGAAACTATGCTGTCACAATATTCAAAATATAAGATTTTGTCTGTTAATCAGTACATTATGTTAATACTGTGGCTCTGTCAGGAGTTTGTGTAACTTCAGTTTTTCAAATGTATAATTCATCTGTATCTGCACAGAGATGCAAGGATTGAGAGTTGTCCACTTCTTTACTTTTTAGAAATTGCTTAGGGTTGTTTTTACAGTTCTTAAAATAACAGTGCAGTTGTTTGTTAATTGAGTATAAAACTATCGAATTATTATCAATTTATGTTGTAGCATACTTCCCATTACTATTAATAATTTTCTAAGATAAAGTTTCTACTAAGAATAAAATTTGTTTTGTCATTTAATCTCATAAATTCTAGGTAATATAAAAGTTGTTATGTTAGGGAGTAGCAAAAAATTATACAAACAGGTGCGTGTTCAGACTGAGAAATTTGTTTAATTCATTCTGTTTCTGTACAATTATTAAATCTAGACTTCATATCTGTCATAATACACACAAGCATCATATGACAGATGAGCAAAGAGACCAAACTGTGGGGCATGGTGGTGTGACCCACTAAATGAGGGGCCAGGATACTCAGCTCACCGGTTTCACTGCTGTTATGGATATAACTAGATTTGTTATGGAGTAAGGAAAAATAACACAAACAGGCATGTTTTTTTGTTGAAAAACTTGTTTAATTCATCCAATCTCTGTAGAATTAGTTATTAACTCTAGGATTATCAGTGATTGCGAGAGGTGGTGAGTTTCAACCATTCCACTTGTGAACCTCAAAAACAATTGCATGAATATTTTACAATAAAGTTACTCACTAATATGTTCACTATATTTATTTACATTGTATTTAGCTGTTCAAAGGTTCTTCATTAGTGTAGCCCTATCCTGGCTTAATTTACCATCTTTGAGCTGGAGAGCACTTGGTGTCAACAAACAGTGGTGCCAACAGAAAGTGCACGGTTTTTCCATTTATTCCATAACTGCTTATCTTAAAATCAAGATGGTTTAGTTTTCATTCAAGCAGTTTTTTACTGTTTACATTATCATATTTTCTTTTATCATATAATAGCTTTTTACCTGTGGCTTTGCCCACAAGGAACTCTGACTATTTTCATTCCACTTATCTTCAAGTTTAAGTTCACTACCCAACTTCTAAAAGAACTAGTGTGAAGATACATAGCCTATATGATAACGGATAGTCTTAAAAAGATATTGATTTTCAAAATATGTTCAGTAGTTCCTGAGTTTATTTGGTACAAACAAACTTTCCTTATCCGGTGTTGCCATTGTATATTATCCCAATCTTCTATTAGACAGGAAAATGAATGGTGCTATTTATACTGTAATTTTATTTAAAAGTAATTAAAAGTAAAAAATAGCATAAAATTATAAATTTTTTTTCAAATTCACTTTAATAATTAATTAACTCAAGGCTTGAATACAAACAACACTTTTAATTTCACTTCCAGGAACAAGAATAAATAAAACCTTGGTTTTACAGAGTTAATTTTATTTCTTCAAATTTTCAGATGCTTCTACTGACACTGAGTTCTATACTTGGACTGTCACTAGGACTGTGATCAATTACCTTCGCGACCCTGAAAACTTTATAACTTACTAATATTTGACACCAATATCAGTTGTATTTGAATATTCGTTCATGTACCCCCTTCCCACCTCCCCTAGAGGTGCAGGGGTATGTTATCCCCATACCATTTTGTTTCACATTGTAAGTCACTTGTGTATTAAGTTTGGTGTAAATTGCTCCAGGCATTCCAGAGTTCTGCTGGAATAAACATACATCCATTTGTGTATATAGAGATGTTTTATCAAATCTATAATTTTTATTGTTAAACACCACATAATTTTTATTTTTAGTGAATGTGTAGCTCTTCAAGATCCATACTGTGCTTGGAACACTTTAAGTGGGAAATGTAAATCAGTTGGAGCAGCCCGTTGGAATGATGATAAAATTTTTATTCAAAATATACAACATGGTGTTCATACTTCATGCCCTTCAAGTAAGAACTCTGTAATTTCTTTACTTGTGTAAATAAATAATTATTTCAAAATATAAATCTCCTTTTATTATAACTGTTTTTATTTATAATTTGATTCCTATTTCCTACTTTGTGTAAGTTAAAAGAAATTATATTGTCTTTATTATTATATAGATATTATAATATTATTAATGATTATTTATATTGCTGTCATTTCCCCTAAGTTTATCTTCATTTTGCTTTCTATTTTAAGCGGGAAGAAAAATAGATGCTAGCAGTGTGGGTTATTCTGCTTCTCTTCCTAAACCTGAAATCACAGGAGGCAAACATAATGGTGATGGAGAGGTTATTACTATTACTCATGAAGATGGCAATAATTTTATTGGTATGGTTTGTTTTTAAATTACTTAACAACAAATATATCATATTTTTATTTTGTTACTAATGATGAAAAAATCCAGTATACAATTGTTGAGAATATAATTGTTTATTTTATTTTCATTATCAGCCATTGAAACCAGCAGATATTTCCTTTGACATTGTTTTGTCTTGTCTAAAAATAGTTTGCCATCTTTGTCATCTCTAAACATAATTTTAAGTACTAGAAGAGACAATACAATTCTAAGAAACTGAGAGTTTTAAGTTAATTTTTGACTGATCTTTATGTTTTTATTTTATGTTTTCTACATTTCAGTGCCAGAAGTAAGTGCTGCTGACAGTTCTGCACTCCATTACACTGTGGAAACTATGGCAATGTCTGTTGTTGCTGCTTCATTAGCTGCTCTGCTAGTGGGCTTTGTTTCTGGTTATCTTTGTGGCCGTAAATGTCATAAAGATGATGATGATAATTTGCCTTATCCTGACACTGAATATGAATATTTTGAACAAAGACAAAATGTTAATTTGTAAGTTTCAGTCAGTTATCAAAATTTATACTTCTAAATTTATGTTTAACATTAAATTGTTTACTTATTTTATTTCATGTCAATAGCAATGTTTGTTCTTATTGAACCTAGTAATTGTTCTGTTCTGTCCTATGATCAGGGATTTTCATCTTATTTAAACTAACATAGTAGTTATTTAATATATTTTTCACAAATTTATTAGTTAAACAAATCCTAATTTAAGAAAGTAGTACCCATTCACAATATTAACAAAATAAGTTTATCTTGGCTGCAATAGCCAGTTTTCTGAAAATATCTATCTAAAAGTTTAGTAATAGAAATTTATAACATTAAAAATATGTTATACATTAAAAAAAAAAAAAAGAATCCCTCCATTCTTGTCTCAAAAGTAAATTTTTTTTTCAAAAAACTTTATTATGCTAAAATTACAACCTGCCTTATTGGGCAATAAGTAATTGTGATAAATGTTCTCATTCATACCATATTTACAATTTTCATTCATACAGTATTTACAAATAGCCCAAAGACCTCCCAAATCCACATGGTCAAAGTTAATTAAGATTAATTTATCTCCTTTTTACGACCGCAGTGTCATGAATTTAACGACTCCTTCAGGTTCCCCAGGTATACCAGCGGTTTATGGTCCGTGTACAGTTCGAATAACCTGCCGTACACGTAAGGCCGGAAATGCTCAACTGCCCACACCACCGCCAACAATTCACGCTCGATAGCGCTGTAACGCTTCTCGGCCTCGTTCAGCTGGCGGCCCGCATAGGCGACGGGTCCCCCCCCCCCCCCCGGTGTCTTGCGACAGGACCCTATGGCACTCGCGCTCGCGTCCGTCCTGATTCGGAATGTCTTTTCGAAATCAGGGAATATTAATAACGGTTTTGTAGTAAGAATGTCCCGGCATTTCTCGATACTTCGAATTTGCTCCGGCCCCAACCGGAAGCTCCGCCCCTTCCTTAATAGTTCCGTTAATGGATTGGTGAGTTCCGCGATCCCGGGGATAAATTTCCTGTAATAATTAATCATCCCGAGAAACCTGCGAATACCCCGCACGTTCTTGGGAAGGGGTGCTTCCTGTATCGCCCTCACCCTCTCCTGATCCCGTCCTGTGAGACGGTGTAACCCAGGAACCTAATTTCCCTCAGGCCAAATCTGCACTTCTCCCGCGATAGTTTGAGTCCGAACTCCCTTATTCTGGCGAGGACTCGACTCAGGTGCTGCACGTGTTCCTGCTCAGTCCTGCTGAACACTATCAGGTCGCCCATATACACCTGCGAGAAGTCCTCGCCCAGCCCCCTTTGGAGTTCGTCCATAAGACGCTGGAAAGTTAGCGGGGCCCCCTTCAGACCGAAGGGCATTCTCACAAACTCGTAATGCCCCCGCTCCCAAGAGAACGCCGTCTTCCCAACATCCTCGTCTGCCATCCTAACCTGATGGTACCCGCTCTTGAGGTCCAGCGTGCTGAACACCGTCGCTCCCGACAGGCGATCGAGTATGTCCTCAATCCTCGGGAGCGGGTACCCCTCGTCCACGGTGACCTCATTCAATTTCCGGTAGTCCACTACCACCCGGTATTGCTTCTGACTATCCCCGCTTTTCTTTTCCACGACCCACAACGGACTATTATAGGGAGAGTTACTGGGGCGTATGATGCCCTGCCTCAGGAGTTCCTCGAGCTGCCCCCTTATGATCTCCCTCATCACTTGGGGGTACCGCCTCTCCTTCACATACACGGGTGTCTCTGACTTCACCGAAATCCAATGTTGTGTCTTTCACGTAGTCGGTAATAACCCCGGTTACTGATGAAACAGGTCCACATTTGCCGCTACCAGCCGGCTTACCGCGTCGCGAGCACACCCTGCTGCTCCTCACTCCCCCTCCCCTTCGTTCCGGGACGATTTCGTAGTTACACCCTCCCATTTCGCACTCCCATTTACGACACCGGACCTTCAACCTCATTCCCGCCTTCTGTAAGATGTCGCACCCTATTATCAGGTCGTAATCATCCGATAATTTTTTCATGATGGGTGTTGTGACCCCTCCTTTACATCCCGCTATCTCGCGAAGGCTTAATCGCGCTTCCCCCTCCGTTTTACACCTCCCACTGACCGTGGTTACCGTGCATTTGCACGTTTCTCGTCCCTTCCAGATTCCCAATTCCTTCGCCCCCCTTTCGCTTATCAGCGAGTGGGTGCTCCCCGTATCGATTAGGAATCGAATTCCGGATACCTTCCCTCTCGCCACGGGCAACCTGAACCCCTTTTTCCCCTTTTCGCTATTGTTTACTCTCAGCGTGCGCGTCGGGTTGCCCCCCTCTGTATCGCACCCTCATTCGTTCCGTTTCCTTCCCCTTACTACCTTGGCTCCCGAGGGCCCCCCCTTCCACGAGTTTCCCCCACTTACCTCGTGTCTCGACGCTGGGGTGCTGCGCTCCGACCGACTGCTTTCCTCTCCCGACGACTCTCCGCTGGAGTAGGGTGTCCCGTCTCGCCCTGCCGGTCTCCGTGGGTTTCATTCCTGTTGGTTAACCTTCATATGTTCCGGTCGGAATCCCCTTCTGTTGCCTCTGGTGTTGCGCCGAGGGCAGTCTCTGGCCATATGTCCTTGCCTTCCGCATTCGAAACACTTAGTTTGACTGCACTGAGCTGCCACGTGCCCTGGTCGGTTGCATTCGTAGCACCTCCTTTCTTGCTTCCTTCTCCTCTCGTCCTGCCCTCTACCTGTCCGCCTCTCCATGCCCCTGCCAAATCCAGTTTGTCTTGGCGGGCTCCTTCTCGCTCTCCTCACATTCCTTACTTCCGTCCAACTCGACTCCGGCAGCCTGGGTCTCAGCTCTTTCCGTTCCCTCACATCAATAAGATCATGTGCACAGTCGATCACATCCCTGTCTTTCGGCAATGATCCCGGCCTGTCCAGATAATGGTTTAGCTGGACCTTCATTACCTGTCTTATGAAGTGTAGTCTGTGGGCTGCTTCTTTCTGTCCGCAGGTCTCGACCATCTTTTCCACGAGCCGGTTGTGCATCACTAAAAGTTTCTCCGCAAAATCTCCCTCCGATTGGCCCTGCGTTCTTTTCTCCTTGATGAGGTAAAACACATCTTCCTCTGGGGTCCACCTACCCCCTCTGTACAGCTTCGTCAATCTTACCTTCGTTTCTTCCCAGGTCAGCGACAAGTCGCCTTGTATGGCGTTCAAAACCTTTCTTGAGATTCTGCTCACGAGTGCGGTCTCTAACACGACTATCTCTGAATCTATGATCGTGCCCAGCCCCTTTCTGGTGTTCATCAGAGCTTTGATCTGATCGCCCCCCTTGAGGAAGTGATCTAGTTCCCCCAACGTCCCCGTAAAGGGTTCCAGCTGACTGATTAGTCCATGGATGAACGATGAATTTTGGGTCCGCACCTTCGCCAGATACATCTGTGATCTCTCCTGCTCCCTGAACATTTGTACGTTTAGACGTTCTTTCTCTTCTATGGCCTGGGCCAAATCCGCCTCCAGTTTAGCGAACTGAAGCTTATCGGGTTGTTCCACTTCCAAGTGTCAACGTTTACACACTAGCGGTCGCGCACTCGCCAAGGAACACAATGCTTACGGCACTAGTATTGGTTCGGATAATTCTTACGACTCCCGGGTTTCAGCACCAGTTAAGATCAACCGAACACTGATAGTAAAAAGGGGTAAGAAGGTAAAGACTGAGACAGCGGTTAGACTGAGAATGGCTTTATTTGTATTCCTGACATCTATATATACTCTAGTTAATATTCTGAGGGGATTAGCTGGGGAGTCTTACCTATGTTATCTTCTCACAGTAGGCTCCCCAGTTATATATATATATATATATATGTATATATATATATATATATATATATGACATTTAAAATGAATTTTAATAAACACATAAATGTAAACAATTTTGAGTTTACAGTAAATCATTTGGATTATCAATTAAAAGCTGAAATTCATGAACTAATTGATAAATATAATTCAATTTTTGCAAAAGATAAATATTATACAGGTATAGTTAATGATAATGAAGCCCAATTTGATCTATCAGTTGATAAATATTGCAATAAAATACCTTATGGATGTAATATTGAAGATAAACAAGATATAGAAGAGCAAGTTTCAAAACTAGTAAAGAAACATCTTATAGAGGAATCATATAATCCATTTGCTGCTCCAATAACCCTGGCATACATAAAAGAAGATAATAAAAAGTCCAAGTTATGAATAGATTTTTGAGATTTAAATAAAATTGTTGTTCCTCAAGCACAACCTTTCCCATTAATTGAAGACCTAATGGTAAAAACAAGAAATAGCAAGTTTTTTAAAACTTTGGATATAAATTCAGCAATCTGGTCGATTCCACTAACAATTGAAGATAGACAAAAAACAGCATTTGTAACACAAGAAGGACATTTTCAATGTACATGTCAACCATTTGGATTGAAAACGTCACCAGCAATTTTTCAAAGAATATTAAGTATTATAATAAGAAACTAACAATTTACTAACAAACTTCATAGTGAACTGTGAAGTTGATATTCCTTTTTTGCAAAATCTTTTCCTGAATGTATTAGTCAGTTAAAGCAATTATTAGAAGCAAAAAATGAAAGTAGGTTTTAGATTAAAATTTTTAAATTGCTCATTTGCATCGGATTCAATTAAATATTTAAGCCATATGATACAAAATTATTCAATATATTCAGTAAAAGATAATTTCAATAATTAAATTTCAATAAATCAATAAAAATTTTACTAGTTCTAAAAACACAAAACTAATGTTACACAGTTTTTAGGAAAAATAAATTTTTATAATAAATACGTGTCAAACATTGCAATAACACTAGATCCACTACATAATCTACTGAGATAAGCACAAAAATTTACAATTAAACCTTAAATAATAACTAAACCTCAGTACTTAGTCAGTAATATTGATAATGAAACATAATATAATGTATGTCAAATAGACCTACACATATTATATAAATTACATAATATCATTGTTTTATAATACATTTTTGTCAACTAACAAAAGTTATTCTCTGTTAATTCTTATTTTGATATCAAGCTGATGCTTGATACTGTTTTAAGGAATATGTATGTTTATGTGAGTGAATTAGTATGGTACATAATAATTATAATCAATCTAACACAATATTTATTTATAGTGTTATTATTCAAGCTGCTAATTTGTTTAGCTTAAGCATATAAGTTGATAAGCATTTTATAAAATTTATATTTTTTCATTTTAGGAGAATGCCTGCTGAACCAAAATTGTTACCACAAGAGGAAGTTACATATGCTGAACCTGTATTAGTGCCCCCAAATAAGACTATGAATTCACCTAAAGCAACACTCAGAAAAAATGAAAATCTGTTTCAATTTAATGAAAATTACAACCCCCCTTATGCACGTCCAAATAGAGATCATTTTGGCACTTTGAGATCTCAGAGAGATGCTTCAAAGGTAATTTTCTTTTCTTTAATTTTTGAATTCCAATCAGATGGAATTAATTATTGACAAATAATCATAAATTTTAACTGTTAAATGTTTAAGTACTGAAAATATTTTGTTTTTATTTCAGACTGATTGTGCGGGCATGGGATACCGTGATGGTTTTGGGACTACTCGATCTGTAAAGAAAGTATACCTCTGAGAGACAGGTGGGGAGGGTGGTAGAAGCCTACCAGGGCGTGCCAGAAGGCACCCTCTGGCCAGCTCCCCTCCCTCCAGTTCTTCCCCATCTCCTCCTTCATCTAGCCCCTCCCCACCAGATACTCCACCCCAACCATGCAGCTATATATACAGAGCGTGAACCCAGGACCATTAGTCAAGTGCCAAAATGATGTTAATAAACACGGGCTTACAAATTGATTTATGAAAGAATGGAAAACATTGTAATAAACTTGATGAAAATGACTATTCTCTCGTTTATATCAGTATCAGCCACTAATTTTTAACTGTTTTGTTAGCACACAATCACTATTCATGAATCAACAGTACGTTTGATTGATAATAGCCACGAGTTATTGATGTTTGATATTGTTTAAGTATATAATGCTTATCAAAGATCAGGTATTAAAAAAAATAATTGTAAGTCTCTGTATATTAAGCAACAATTTGTCTTGGATGACTTAGTTATCAGCTGACTGCACGCAGTGAATCGCAGTTGCCTTCTTGTTGAATTTGACAGTTAGATTGTAACTAGATATGAGGTTAGCCTATATTGGCAATGTTGATTTCTTTATTTTGCAAATTAATAATTCCACTAACATCACAAAAAAATCAACATAAAATCAATACTGTGATCATTAATTTTCATATTTGTTAGGAATAATTGCATGGCATGTAATAGAAAAGATTTACTTGTGCCTTTTTGTGGAAGTTCTATTTATGGATACTTAAGTATATATTATATGAGTCTCATTTAAAACACTCTAACTTATCACCCCTGTAAAACATTATCCAAACTTATATCGATGTTCTATCTGCATTATTGCCTATAATTAGTTTGATCTAAAGCTTTTGAAGTTTAATCATTTGGAGACAACTAAGAATTTTACATATAATTGATGCTTCATAAAATTGCTTTACTGGATGATTAAACCTGAAATTAAAATCTTCCTTATGAAAAAAATGATTGACTTTTAAAGTTTAAATTTTATGACACTATAAGGGGTTGCACATTTTGGTGATTATATTCTAATCGTAATACAGATAATATATCATTTTATTTATTTTGGACAATATGCATGAAACCTTCCTCCAAATTGCTGTCTACATATCAGTAAAAGAAACAAAAATATTATTAAAATTTAATGTAGAACTACTGCAATCAGGCAATTAATTGGTTAAATTGTGTGTATATATGCTGTATATATACATAAGTATGGACTGCAACTACAGCAGATTGTCGAGTGATATTTACAAACATATTTATTACATGTTAGTTTGATACTTTGATAAACACTTCTTTCTGACTCTGTATATACAAAAATTTATTCAAGGACTAGAGCATTTATTTTAGATTCTTATTCTTAACTTTTTGAAGGGAACTGATTCAAGACAATTTTCTTATGTAGATAATAATCAACTAAAGCATAAATACCATATAAAAATTTCCAATGACTACCTTTTCATTTATGTACATGCACTTTTTGTATATAGACCTTTCAACAGGAAAATATTCATTGTATACTTATTACATTACAATTCATTTTGCATGGCGCTTCTGTTGTGTGCAACTCGTCCAGTAGAAAAGCATTAATTTTATTGTATAATTAATATTAATACTATTTTACATTTATGGAAAATGTATATATAGAAAATTATATATATTTACATGATTGTTATATTAGAGTTATTTAAAACAGTGCTATTTTATTGCTAGCTGTTTATCATGTGATAAGCACAAGTGACTACTAATGATTCAAAATTATGATAGAAAGCTTTCTGATTATTTTGTCGCATAGATAATGTTTATTAAATTAACAGGGCAGTTATAGATATGTTAACTTTTTTCAAATAGTATATAATAATAGTTACTAGGTGTGTATATAAAAATAAATAAATAAATATATATGTATATATATAAATATGTACATATATTTATATGTATACATATATAATTCAATCTTTATAGTTTTTAAAATATAGGTAAACAAGACTGATAAGTTCATATTATTATTTTATTAATCCATTTATCGCATGTACAGTCTTTATAACAAAATTTCTTTTTGGTGCACCATTATGAAAGTTTATGTGCATATTACACAGTCTTCAAAACTTATTGTATCTGCTAAAAGCAATTTTATAGGTTGCTGAGTTTTTTATTAGAGAAGTTACCAATAAATATAGCTATGGGTGCACTGCATTTTATATACTCACTATTCTGACTATACCATAGTGAATATCTGTTGAAATCTTGTGATATTATGAGATGCACTTTAAGGCACCAAAAGTTGTATGTTAGCTAGAATGATGTAGTGGTAAAAATTATATCACTTCAAATATACTATATTTGTAAAGAAGCATTTACTGTTAATAAATAGTTGTAGTAAAGTAATTGGATCTGGTGAAAAAAAAGTATGAAGTATGTATGAGTACAATTATTTTTTTCTAATAAATTATTATCCGTCATATGTGTTTTCTTAGTTAGATCATAATAAAGGAAAAAAAATAGGAAAAGCAATAATTTATTTTTAGTATTTTATTATCTCTTTTCTTTCTATGACCATTTATTTTCCTACATTGTGATGATAGAGAGGAATTTTCAAATTTCAGTTTTGAATTACTGAAACACTTTAAAACATATTTATGACAAATAATTCCTTAACATAATTTTTATAATCATTAGATGTAGTTTTGCTTTCAAAATATTATATTTTTATTTTTGGAAACCAATTCCTCAAGAAAAATAGTTTAGGACCATACAAACTGTTTAAAACGAATATAAATATGAAATTAAAATATTTTGGATTCATCTCTGCCCAAAGTATACTACAGATACTATGGCCCAGTTATATGAATATACAAAAGACTGAAAACGTATTAGTGAATAAACAGATCATTTTCACATAGAGCAGTTACTAATTTTGTGGGGTTTTAAAAATATTTATTACCCTCTGTTATTATTTTATGGTGGCCATTACTTATTTATTTTAGCTTATGAAACAAATACACTATGTTGTTATTTACTTATAGGTATCAAAATTAACAACTTTTTCTAAATTTCAAGGGTTCAAAGCTTTTTGTGTTAAATCAAATGACTATAATGTTTATTATCTTATGTAGTTTTTACAATCAAGGATTTCAAAATTTTTATCATGAAATAGTTTCGTATAACAATAATTTTTTATTTTATTACTATCTAAAATGAAATATTTAACACTATCGAGAGGATTGAAGTATTTTAAAGTTAGATGGGAATAATAAAAATTAATCCTGTTTCTAAACTATGAATTTTTATATATTTAACTTCAGTAAAAATGAATTAATAAATGATTAAAAAGAATCATTAAATTAAATAGTAATGCCCTTTTAAATAAATTTTTTTAAATCTTATAATTTCAGTTTTATTTACTGTTTAAATTTATGTTATTGTATGAATCTTTATGTTGTCTTGTTTATTTAGTGTATAAAACTTTTTTAAATCAATAAAAACATTTAGGAATCTTATTTGATTCAGTCATACGTATACCTATATACACATATATATTTGTATCCTTTACTTTTTTTTATGCATATTATTTTTTGTAATGCTCTGTAGGGATATTAGGCTAAGTTTAGATTAAAAATTGTAAATATTTTATTAAGTATGGATAATTTTGTTTATTAATATGTATGTGAATATCATAAATATTATTGTAAATGCTTCTTCCAATATTGAGTGCCGGCTAAATACTGTTTTTTATCTTTAATAGTCTAGTTTTTTTGTAATTATGATGTTAAGAAATTTTAACGAGAATGATAATAGGTTAGATAAAATGTATTCGCTAAAATAGCATTTATATTAGATATAATAAACTTTAGATAGCATGGGCTTTTAACAATTAGAGCTGGCAGGTTTTTTGATAAAACACTTCTAGAACTTTGATACATAGATTTAAGTACGCATGAAGTTGGGTTAAGAAAGAATAAATGATATCAAAGAAAATATATTTTATTTTATTAATATAAGTGATAACTACTCCCATTAAAAATTAGTAGTAAGTGCTAAAATATAGGTGATGAAAAGAAAGAACTGTCTTACTTTTTGAATTTGGCTGTTAATACGAATGAACATGAAGTTCTGTAATAACTTAAATATTTTATTTATTATTTTTAATTGTTGCAAATAAAACATTAAATTGTTCATGATTTTTAGAGAGACAGTTTTTTATTGAGTTACAATAAAAATAAAAAGTTTTGTAAGAATGTTCTTCCTATCATTAAACAACATTAGAGGTTAATTCACTTTAAAAATAGCATTCATTGTGCCTGTACTATAATTGCTATTCTTTTTTATTTTTTTATGAAAATGGCTTATGTGCTAAGTAATGATGTCATTTTTATTGTATCATATCTCACATCTTAGATTTTAGTGTATGAATATCTGAAAAACCAATGTAAGATAAGTTTTTACTATCTGGAACTACTTTGTTTCAGTGTATTAAATAAAAGCAATATTTCCAACATATGTGTTTATTTTCAGCTTATAAAGTGTTGTAATATGGCTTAAATAATTCTTATTTTACATAATGTAAAATGTTTTCCAGTTTTTAACATTGTTTGTATTTTATAGTTAGTTTTATGCTATAGTACAAATAGGAATACAAATATTACTGAAATTTTAGTATTTCAAAGTAGAACTAATCACAGTTTTATCCCAATGTCAATATTTACCTGAAAGTTAATTGTATAATGATAATTACATGATGATATTAGGATTTAAAGCAGAGACTTAGAAAAACGTTTCGTATAATTTAAGTCTCTAGATGAATGTTTGACATTAAAAGTGCACATGACTGCTTTTTTAGCTTATGTAATTTATGGAAAAATATTGAAATCACATTAAAATGTTACTAGTCTAAAGAAACAATTCTATTTATATGATTTAAAAAATACAATGTAATTTTTTTAAAGTCAAAAAGCTCCATTAAAGGTTGTAATAAAAAAAAAAAAGGAAAGACAAAAAATGGTGATATTTATTAAAATGATTGAAGAGAATAGCAGCCCAACTTCTAAAAATTGCAAATTCTCGTTTTAAGAAAAAAAGAACAAAGCAAATTTGCCTGTTTTACATAGCAGTCATGATTTTTTTATTCACAACTTGTATTGAACCAATGTAATACTAATTAAAGAGAATCTTTAGCTACCTGATTATTTCTTTAAACCTCAGTGCTTATTATAGAACAGGTTGTAAACCCCCGACTTTCTCTCTCTTCCTCCTCCCCCTAAATGTTTACAGGAATTTGGGGAAAATATTAATGCCAGGAGAGGGCATTACCGAAGGACAGGGGAACCTGAAATATTACAGGGAATTGACATATCTAGGGGAAGACAGATTTAGATTACCGACATTTATTAGATGATAATAAACAAATAGCATTTGATTAAAAACCCCAAAAAAATACTTAAGCTATTTGATAAAAACTCCTTAAACTATTTGATAAAAAAAAATACTTAAACTATCTGATAGAGAAAAACTCCTTAAACTATTTGATAAAAAAAAATACTTAAACTATCTGATACAGAAAATACTTAAATTGTCTGATTAAAAAAAAAATACTTAAATTGCTAATAGTAAATAAAGTACAGTACTTTGGACGGCTTCATTGGGTACCTAATCTGTCATCGTTGCTAATTAACGATGGCATCGATTAGTGGAGAGTTGAGCGAGGTCCTCACTGCTACGACTTCCCAGTCGAACTCTCCCCAGAGGTGCTCCACATAAACGATCGGCCGATAAGGCGGTGATAAGTAAACCATAGGCCGATAAGGCGGTGAGATGATGGAGGGCACTCGCGTGTGTGTTAGCCAACTCAAATCTGAATCCACTCTGACTCTGCGAGCGACTTATCAACCGGTGCTCCGTCCTTTTAATCCTCTATAAAGGATATAGTGTTCTTAATCCGATTACGGGGCCTCGGAGGCGTCCCGTGTCGGTATTCGTTTCGTTTACCTTCCAACATATTTCACTTAAACAAAATCAATACACTCACATTCGAAACACAAAGATATTCTTAGAACATTTATAATATTATCAATAATTATTAATTCGTTATATAAACTAAACAAAAAAAAAATATTTATCTCTAATTTACACTTTAAAATTTATAATAAATTTTACGAGGGTACTTTGTTAGATAATTACTTGTCAGCGCAAGACCCCTTATTCGGGCTTAAACAATGAATGATAATTTTTTCCCTTCAATAAATAAAATTAACGAATTACAGGCGTAAACAATCGCTAATTTACATTGGCTATAAAAGTCTATCGGTCACAACACTCCCCGTTTTCCAAAAGCGTTGACCCTAGGTCAACACTTTTCTTTCTCGTGACACGCTCTGACACCCTCACTCTTTGTTTCTCCCTCCCGGTCACTCGCGTGGGTGCTGTCGATGGCCGCCCTCAACGTTCAGTGGTCCGGGGGAATTGAATGGGTGCCTGCTGCTCCCCGGCTAGACCGGCGATTATTTCTCAATAAGTAGGGACTGCGTGGCAACATCGGTGCCTCTGTACTATCCGCCTCCCAAGTCGGGTCTCGATAGTTGGTACTGTCATCTTCCACCGAGGTCTCTCCCGAGACCTCTGATGGGTTCACCAACGGGGTAACCGGGCGGGAGGGCTCCTTTTCGCTCGATGAAACATCTTCCTCCGTACGGACAATACTCGGTCGCCCCTCCGCTTCGCCCTCAGGCCACCAGCTTGGAGCCACTACATCCCTCCTTGGCGAGCTAGTGGCCAATAGGGAATCGTTCCCAATGGCCCTTTATCTAGGATGGGGCTCTTCCTCCTCGTCAGAGTCGGTTAGGGGGATCGCCCAGAAGCCCTCTTGGTCTCTTTCCTTATCCCTTACTTCGTCATCGTCCTCTTCCGATTCAGACTGTTGCTCCTTTGGATACTCCGTTTCGAGACCACTGTTAAAAGCCGGTTTCAAGCGGTTCACGTGTACTACCTGGGTCCCGCCGGTTTCATTCCTGATTGCATAGGTTACCGCACTGCATTTCTTGACTATTATCCATGGTCCCGTCCAAGGGCAATGAAATTTTTTTAAATTTCCTGGTTTTACCGCGGGTACATGTAGGTATACCGCGTCGCCCTCGGTGAAAGTTCGGGATCTCCTATCTTGGTTAACCGCCGCGGTTCTGCGAGCCCAAGTTTTCTTAATCCTTTCACGGGCTTCTTCGTAGGCCTGTTCTAGACGAACCCTAATCCTTGCAGCTTCATCTTGTGTTAAGGCGTTTTCCAACGCTTCCACAGGCTCTATCCATTCCCCTTCCGGAGTGCAGAGCTCTCTGCCATATAACAGGAAGTTCGGCGAAAATCCCGTGGCAGAATGTGGTATGGAGCGATAAGCCATTAGTGAATAGGGGACCCACCGGTCCCAATCTCGCCCATCTTTTCTGGCAAAGTGAGCCATGGAATCTCCCAGTGTACGATGAAAGCGTTCCAGCATTCCATTACTCTGGGGATGGTAGGGGGTGGTTTGGAGTTTTTGTATGCCTAAGCCCTTGCACACGGATTTGAACAACGCCGACACGAAATTCCTGCCTTGATCAGTCAGTAGTTTCTTTGGAGTCCCATGTCTGGTGATTATACGCTCGACAAAAACCCGAGCGGTCTCGTCCGCCGTCTGTTCTCTTATAGGTTCAGCTTCAGTGTATCGGCTGAAGTGGTCTATAAAAGTTAACAAATATTTATTCCCGCGGCTATTCTTTGGGAACGGCCCCACGATATCCAGGGAAACCAGTTCGAATGGCTCCTTGGGAAAGAAGGGGGCCTCTAGAGGAGCTGTTAACCCAGGGGGGGTCTTTCTCTGAGCACACGGGTGGCACCCCTTAACAAACTCTTCTATATCTTTCCCCATCGAGGGCCAATAGTACTTATTCTTTATCAATTCATGGGTACGTTCTCTTCCCGGATGTCCCGCCCATGGCCGACTATGGTGTTCCTCCATGATCTGTTGCCGGCGATCTAGTGGAACCAAAATTTTCCATTGATTTGGGTCATCACCTATTCCGTAGCGTATCATACCATCCGCCCCCGTCCGTAACCCTCGTGGGTTATTTTTGACCCATCTCTGGCATTCTTCGTCCTGTTCCTGCCCTCTTTTCCAAAGAACCCGTTGGGCTCCTTCGTCGAACGTCCTTATACCCGCTACGGCCCTACTCAGGGAGTCCGCGTTGGTATGCTTCTTCCCTGGTTTGTGGACGACCTGATACTCGAATTCCTTGAGTCTGAGAGCCCACCTCATCAAGCGTGAGGACGGGTCTCTTAGGGACAGCATCCATTTAAGTGCAGCGTGGTCAGTGACAAGTGTAAACTTTTGACCCAACAGATAGCACCTAAAATGCTTGGTTGCCCAGACTACCGAAAGTAGCTCTCTTTCGGTAGCCGAATAATTTTGTTCCGCTGGGTGTAGCTGTCGACTGGCAAAGGCGATAGGCCTTTCTTGTCCGTTTTGGAGTTGTGAGAGGACGGCCCCTACTGCCATTCCAGAGGCATCGGTCGCCAGAATGAAAGGGTCCCGGAAATCAGGATAAATCAGCACTCGGTCAGAACACAATATCTCCTGTAGAGCGGTAAACGCCTCGTCTTGTTCTTTCCCCCAGTGAAATGACATTCCCTTCCCCGTCAGCTGGGTGAGGGGCTTGGCAATTTCGGCGAACTGAGGTACGAACCTCCGGTAATATCCAGCGAGACCCAGGAAGCCTCTCACTTCCCGAGCCGAACCGGGTTTTGGAAATTCTGTCACCGCCGTGATCTTTTCTGGGTCAGGTTTCACCCCTTCACTGGTTACCAAGTGGCCAAGGTATTTTACCTGCCTGACCGCAAACTTACATTTTGGTCCTTTCAACTTCAGATTAGCACCCCGCAGTCGCTCCAGCACCCTTCTTAATCGAGTGCAGTGCTCATCCATATTACCACTGAAGATGATAATGTCATCTAAATAAACATAGCAGTCAGTCCCCTTAACTCCCATCAGTACCTGGTCCATAGTTCGCTGGAATGTGGCTGGGGCCCCAGCAAGCCCGAACGGCATTTTATGGTACTCGTAGTGCCCCCCTAGGGTGGTGAATGCAGTTTTCGGTCGATCTTTTCGGCCACCGGTATTTGGTAGTAGCCGCTGGCAAGGTCTAATGTTGTGAAAAGCCTACTCTGTCCCAACATCTCTAATGTTTCCTGAATCAATGGTAGGGGGTAAGCATCCACCTGCGTTACTGCATTCAGCCCCCGGAAATCAGTGCAGACTCTATACTGGGTCCTTCCGTCTTCACTTCGTTTGGGTACCAACACGACAGGTGCTGCCCAAGCACTGTCGGAAGGAGCTATCACTCCCTTGCGTAACATATCTTCTAAGTGTTCGTCTACTACCGCTCGTTGGTTGAAGGGCACTCGATACGGGCGCTTGATCACCGGGGGAGCTTCCCCTGTTGGTATTCTATGCTTCACCCCAGTAGAGCAGCCTTCCTTTCCCGGTTCTTCGAATAGATCTTGAAACTCTTCTAGCAGCGACTCGACTACACCCTTATCCGACTCACCGAGGTGGTCTACATTCCATAGTTGAGCCCCCTTTTCCAGAGCATTCTCGCTACCCTCTACTCGGTGTATCCGAACGTCCCTTTCATTTCTTTCCTCCGTATGCCATTCCGCGCCTATTCCCAATAATTGCCCTTTATCGAGGTAGGTATCCACCGGCCCCGAGTTCATAAGTTGGATCCAAACCTCCCCGTGTTCTACGAGCCCAATACTTCGCCCTACTCTTAAGCTACTCTTAAGTGCAGCGTGGTCAGTGACAAGTGTAAACTTTTGACCCAACAGATAGCACCTAAAATGCTTGGTTGCCCAGACTACCGAAAGTAGCTCTCTTTCGGTAGCCGAATAATTTTGTTCCGCTGGGTGTAGCTGTCGACTGGCAAAGGCGATAGGCCTTTCTTGTCCGTTTTGGAGTTGTGAGAGGACGGCCCCTACTGCCATTCCAGAGGCATCGGTCGCCAGAATGAAAGGGTCCCGGAAATCAGGATAAATCAGCACTCGGTCAGAACACAATATCTCCTGTAGAGCGGTAAACGCCTCGTCTTGTTCTTTCCCCCAGTGAAATGACATTCCCTTCCCCGTCAGCTGGGTGAGGGGCTTGGCAATTTCGGCGAACTGAGGTACGAACCTCCGGTAATATCCAGCGAGACCCAGGAAGCCTCTCACTTCCCGAGCCGAACCGGGTTTTGGAAATTCTGTCACCGCCGTGATCTTTTCTGGGTCAGTTTTCACCCCTTCACTGGTTACCAAGTGGCCAAGGTATTTTACCTGCCTGACCGCAAACTTACATTTTGGTCCTTTCAACTTCAGATTAGCACCCCGCAGTCGCTCCAGCACCCTTCTTAATCGAGTGCAGTGCTCATCCATATTACCACTGAAGATGATAATGTCATCTAAATAAACATAGCAGTCAGTCCCCTTAACTCCCATCAGTACCTGGTCCATAGTTCGCTGGAATGTGGCTGGGGCCCCAGCAAGCCCGAACGGCATTTTATGGTACTCGTAGTGCCCCCCTAGGGTGGTGAATGCAGTTTTCGGTCGATCTTTTCGGCCACCGGTATTTGGTAGTAGCCGCTGGCAAGGTCTAATGTTGTGAAAAGCCTACTCTGTCCCAACATCTCTAATGTTTCCTGAATCAATGGTAGGGGGTAAGCATCCACCTGCGTTACTGCATTCAGCCCCCGGAAATCAGTGCAGACTCTATACTGGGTCCTTCCGTCTTCACTTCGTTTGGGTACCAACACGACAGGTGCTGCCCAAGCACTGTCGGAAGGAGCTATCACTCCCTTGCGTAACATATCTTCTAAGTGTTCGTCTACTACCGCTCGTTGGTTGAAGGGCACTCGATACGGGCGCTTGATCACCGGGGGAGCTTCCCCTGTTGGTATTCTATGCTTCACCCCAGTAGAGCAGCCTTCCTTTCCCGGTTCTTCGAATAGATCTTGAAACTCTTCTAGCAGCGACTCGACTACACCCTTATCCGACTCACCGAGGTGGTCTACATTCCATAGTTGAGCCCCCTTTTCCAGAGCATTCTCGCTACCCTCTACTCGGTGTATCCGAACGTCCCTTTCATTTCTTTCCTCCGTATGCCATTCCGCGCCTATTCCCAATAATTGCCCTTTATCGAGGTAGGTATCCACCGGCCCCGAGTTCATAAGTTGGATCCAAACCTCCCCGTGTTCTACGAGCCCAATACTTCGCCCTACTCTTAAGCTACCTTGTTTCAATTGTACCGGCTCGACAACCACCACTGCCTTCTCTCTCTGGTGGATCGTTGCTCTAATGAGTTTCTCACTACACGAAGGGATTGCGATTCGAGCAGGGCTGGTAATTTCTAGCCCCTTGGCCTCATCGTGCTTGTCGGGTTGTTCGCGGGATCCCGGGGTCTCTACTGCTTTGTTCGCGGCCTGCTGGTTTCCGCGTTTGGCCCTCTTTTTCCTCTTCTGTTGGTACTTTCTTTCTTGGGCATGGATTAGGTCGGACGAGGATCCATCCTTTGGAATTGGCTCCTCCTGCGTCGTTTCCCTTGTACTTCTCCCTTTCGCTTCTAAGGAATTTATTGCCACTCCCAACTGGTGAAGGGGATGTACGTTGACTGGTTGCTTCTCAAAACTCAGGCCAGCGTCAGGCGGCATCACTATCACCTCCCGGTTACGAATATCCAGTTTGGCTCCTAGCTTTTCTAGCAAATCCAAACCTATGATTCTGTCTCCGGGCAAGTTCACGCTGATTATCATCACCTGATGTTTCACTTCCAGGCCGTCTACATGGCACATCAACTCTTGTACCCCCAAAATACGCAGAGCCTGTCCTGTTACTCCTCTAGCTCGGACACTGGCGGGCCTTAATTGAACTCCCGGAAGCGCCGTGCGAATTAGCGTCACTTCGGCCCCCGTGTCTACTATCATGTGGTGGAGATATCCCCCAATTAGCATGTCCAGTTTTATCAATTTACCTACTCCGGCTCCCACCCCTGTAAGCCATTTCTCATCCACAGGCTTGGGTTTCTCCGGCCCAGACGGGGGGGGGGTGACCGTCGGGCCTTAAGCATTTGGGGGCCCCTGCACGGGGTTCAATTTCTTTTCGGCGGGCAGCTGCTTGGATCTGCACTGGTTCGCTATATGCCCTTGCCGTCCACACCTGTAGCAAGTTACCCTTTCTCTGGGGCCCGGGTTATTGCTTACTTCTTTAGCCGGTGGTGGCATTCTGCATCCCCTTGCGTAATGTCCTAACTCTCCACACCGATAGCAACGCTGAGAATCGGATTTCCCTAGTCTCGAGGGAAGCGCCTTTTGAATCGCGCTGATACAAGCGTCTTCGATCTGTTCCTTTAAGCTCAACACCGCTCCAGCTCCCCGTGCCGAGGCCTGGTCCTCGTTTCTGGCGATAGGATCCACTGAGCTTCTATACCTATTTCTCTCACTCTCTCGTTGCTGCTCATGGCAGGGGCCGGACCTGCCCCCTGCCTCTTCCAACACATATACGTTCTTTCCCCGTTGATGCTCTTGCAAGGCTTGTTCTACATCTAACGCCAATCTCACTGCATTCTTCAGTGTATCTGGGCGTCCGAACAACACCTGTTTTCCCACCTCACCCGAGAGTCCCCTCATGAACGCTTCTAGCACTTTTCTCTCTACTTCCCGCGCCAACCACTTTGCTTCATTCCCAGATAGATCGGACCTGGTCATTTTTCCCCCCAAGGAAATGCATCTGTCCGAAAATTCTTGGATCCTCTCTTTTGGCTGTTGACTCGTCTCCTGCAAAATTCTTCCATAATATTCAAAAGTATGTGGATCTCCAAACCTTTCTCGCAGTGCGTCTGCAAACTTCTTAAAGCTGACAATACCCTTTAATTCCTCATTTCCTCTGACAAAGGCGGCTGCCGAGCCCTGCAACTTGAGCCTACAAATCCGAACTCGTTCAACGTCCTCCCAAGCTCCACAAGCTGCTACTTCCTCCACATACTCTAGGAATTGTGTAGGAACTCTAGGAACACTTGTAAACCCCCGACTTTCTCTCTCTTCCTCCTCCCCCTAAATGTTTACAAGAATTTGGGGAAAATATTAATGCCAGGAGAGGGCATTACCCAAGGACAGGGGAACCTGAAATATTACAGGGAATTGACATATCTAGGGGAAGACAGATTTAGATTACCGACATTTATTAGATGATAATAAACAAATAGCATTTGATTAAAAACCCCAAAAAAATACTTAAGCTATTTGATAAAAACTCCTTAAACTATTTGATAAAAAAAAATACTTAAACTATCTGATAGAGAAAAACTCCTTAAACTATTTGATAAAAAAAAAATACTTAAACTATCTGATACAAAAAATACTTAAATTGTCTGATTAAAAAAAAAATACTTAAATTGCTAATAGTAAATAAAGTACAGTACTTTGGACGGCTTCATTGGGTACCCAATCTGTCATCGTTGCTAATTATCGATGGCATCGATTAGTGGAGAGTTGAGCGAGGTCCTCACTGCTACGACTTCCCAGTCGAACTCTCCCCAGAGGTGCTCCACATAAACGATCGGCCGATAAGGCGGTGATAAGTAAACCATAGGCCGATAAGGCGGTGAGATGATGGAGGGCACTCGCGTGTGTGTTAGCCAACTCAAATCTGAATCCACTCTGACTCTGCGAGCGACTTATCAACCGGTGCTCCGTCCTTTTAATCCTCTATAAAGGATATAGTGTTCTTAATCCGATTACGGGGCCTCGGAGGCGTCCCGTGTCGGTATTCGTTTCGTTTACCTTCCAACATATTTCACTTAAACAAAATCAATACACTCACATTGGAAACACAAAGATATTCTTAGAACATTTATAATATTATCAATAATTATTAATTCGTTATATAAACTAAACAAAAAAAAATATTTATCTCTAATTTACACTTTAAAATTTATAATAAATTTTACGAGGGTACTTTGTTAGATAATTACTTGTCAGCGCAAGACCTCTTATTCGGGCTTAAACAATGAATGATAATTTTTTCCCTTCAATAAATAAAATTAACGAATTACAGGCGTAAACAATCGCTAATTTACATTGGCTATAAAAGTCTATCGGTCACAAGGTATAACACAAAATCTTGGTGTCTTTTAATATTTCTATTGTGGATAAAAATATATTATTAAATTTCCTATTCATCATAGAAACATATAAGTTATAGCATCTGCTTACAATTTTTTATTATGAATTTATTTTGAATTCACATTGCTTTTATAAAAACAGTTTGGACAGAACTGCTAATATTGCAGTATACACATCTAATTATTCTCGAAAACTGTATATGGTCACTGTTATCATTTTTATTTCCAATATTTGATGAGGTTCCTCATTATCCACTTATCCAAAAACGAACAGATTCGTGTTTAAAGATGCAGAGTGGCCTATATGCATCAATCCTACAATACTTTTAGTTTAATCATGTAGTACGGAACTGTTCCGAACTCCACAAACTGCATCAAATACAGAAGGAACTTCTTAGAAGCAATATCACAGAGAAATTTAAGGAAACTGACCAATAATTCCCAGCTCTTCTATCACCAAAATTACAATGGTCTCAAAACACCTTCTCTACAAAAAATTGTGATTGTTTCTATAGGTTTCTAATTATCCACTTATCCAAAAACAAACAGATTCGTGTTTAAAGATGCAGAGTGGCCTATATGCATCAATCCTACAATACTTTTAGTTTAATCATGCATCAAATACAGAAGAAACTTCTTAAAAGCAATATCACGGAGAAAATTTAAGGAAATTAAATATATAGTTTATTATAAGGAAATTAATTATATTAAATAATAAGGAATCAAAATAAATCTAGATTCTAAGATATATACTATTCCTTGGATCAGTTTCATAATTTTTCAAACAACGTAACATTGTAATAAAAAGTATGATCTCTTAGTTCAATGAACTGTACTCAATTTTTAATCTACAATCTGATAAAACTGATCTTTTTCCCTAGTAATTATCCCCAATGTTTTGAAAAACTCAGATGTACAACACATGGTTATTGTGCTTAATTATAAGCATCACATTAAAAAATATATCCTCCAAAAGTTGAATCAATATATATTGCCACCTTTCAAATCTATAACTGTAGAAGCTAACGAACAATTTTTCGCTCCTGATCTAGGACGAGTTCCTTCCCAATGGTTCGGTTTCTTGCAGAAATATTCGGAGGAGGCATAGGAAACAAACGGGAAGGACAAGCACGAACATTTCAAAAATTTCACCGAAAATTCCGAAATCAGCAGCCAATTGCACCTGCCATGGCAACTCAATCCTCTCTCGAACAGAGCCATAGACGAGACAGGATTAAAATAAAGTATGCGACCGGGAAGTTTAGCCGTTTAATTTTTCCCGCTAGAGCGTTGTATCTTTCGGAACCATTTTTCTCTCTTAAAGCACCAATCTTACCTGGCTAACAATAACCCTTTATTAAAAACATCAATGTTTAATGTTTAATAATATTTCTTTTTTTTGTCACCTCAAATTGCACCTTTTAACACATACTGGTTTATATTGAGGGTCAGTTGCCTAGAACACTACATTAAAGAATATATTTTGGAAAACGAATTTTCTTTTTACATGAAGTGTGAATTAAATTGTATTTTTGGAAACATTTAATACGGGGATCGTAGAAAGTGGAGTAACCATATGAAGAGATGCTTGAGTCACCGTGACAGTTTATAAAAAAACTAATTAAGTAATTGTGAAAAAACTATTTAATTATCCTTTGCCAAATCTACTCCATTTAAATTTTTAAATGATTTGGGTAACTGATAAACGCCTTCTCCACAAATAAATGTTATTAAAATAATAAATTGGAAGCTTAAAAAAAATCCTTGAGCTAATAGGAGTTGCAATGGTTAGATATCCTCATATCAACTAATTATAAATATATATGCACATAGTATTGGCTGTAAGTGAGGCAGCAGCCCAAATAGTGAGTTCTTGAACAGGAATTCAAACTGGGGAATCTGACGCCATACCAGAGAAGTGTGTGCCCCGACTTTGCATTGTGTTCAGGAGAACAGGTATTAGGTGGTTTCTGTGAATGACCACGAGTTCAAACTCGGTATCTCAGGATAGACGAAACTGTCCGGATCCCAAAAGCGAGTGTGTACAGGAAAGAGGGGGGCTGAACCGCTGGGGTACACACTAATCGGTAAATTTGCAGGGCCCCAGAATCCACCATCTGCATGGAAGGGGTTCATTCCGGGGAAGTGCTAGTTTAGCGGACAGATTCCAGGAAACTCCTAGGAAGGTTGTGAAAGCTGACAGCGCCGAGACTAAATCTAGCGGGTTAGGAATAGAGAGGTGCAGAGGTCTTCTTAAATGACAAAACAGTAGTCAGAAACATCAGAGCAGCTGCAAGTACCAGTTCAGAGGCGAGTCGTAGCTTGAATGGATCGCAATTCTTTTTTTCTTAACCCCTTTTTTTCATTTATTATAAATTAAATATATACAAGGAAGAAGTATTTATACTATCAGGGAGGACGTGACTGATGGTTACCGCTAATATCGCAACATTACAGAACTTATCCATCCTAAAGTCATAACAAATGTCTTTGTGATAACAATTTAACTATTTAGTGAACCAAGTTCTATATCTTGTACAATAACAAATGTAGTTTACAGGGGACTGTGGGTATGATCAAAGTTGTGGTTATAAAATCTAAGTTATTGCTTAATGCATACAAATATTAGAAGGGAATGAAACTTTTCTTAATAATAAGATCAGTAAAGCTTCGAATTTTCAAAGATTTTGTCAGACATTTTTAAAGTTTCAGTTAATAATCTTACCAATTTTGAAAATTCAGTCTTACGATCAATTGGTGAGTTTCGAGAATACTCAATTGGAAAACTATTTTAACTAATTTTACGACCATAAACCATAAAAGCTTTATACATACTTTTGTCGGTGAGCATTTGAGAATGCTACTAAAGGACAAAATCAAAATTTTTGGCCAAGACAATTAGATACCTTTGAGTATATAATAAATGACATATATATACTTTATTTTTGGTTGTGTATACGAAAGATGCTACTATGAAACTTGAGTTTCGACTGAATTCTAAAACCGACAACTTCTCTAAATAAATCACTAAAATTAAAATCCTTTTTTTAACATTAATCAGTTTTTTTCTGTAGCACAGTAAAAGATTATTGTATTATAGAACTGCAGTTAAAACTTTGTTAATGAATCTCGTATTGAAAAAGCGTATTTGATACTTCTATTTTAGATCTAGTTTTACATAATGTATAAACTCTCATTTTGTTATTAAAATACCTTAAAAACTAATAAGTGTTTTGTAATGGTATATTACAAAAACAAATAGATTATGCACCGATACTAAGAAATACATTAATTATGTAATTTCAGGACAGGGAGTGAAACTCATTGGTGTTTCTGGTTTTGAAAAAGCAACGAAAACATAGAAAGTGATTTGGAGTGGATACCTTGCTCACAAACTGTTCCATACTTGCCACTTCAACTTTAGATCCCCTGATCCCTGGAAATACTAGCAAATATTACAATATTTTATGTATATATACTAGTGATGTATTACATACGATGCATGGTAGCTCCTCGCTCACATATTAATAATTTTAAGTTCATTGATAATGTTTGAACAGTTTTACTTCGGCTTTTTATCCGAATCATATTAAACAATACATGACAATGTATTAACCTAAATGTATGGATTTAGTATATAAATCATGGTATTGCCAATTAATTAAAAAAAGTAATCAATTGAAACTTCTTGGACAGCATACATAAACTTAAAAATTAAAAAAAATCGGCTCATGAGTTTTATGTCATATATTATTTTAAGTTGGGTTTTTCATATTTGTGAAGGACGTGTGTGCTATTGCAACAGTGACTTTTATTAACATTTTCGTTGGTTTATTGTTATTTAGTTTTCTCATAAAGACTCTGAGCCAGGGCCAGTTTATTTTATTTTTTGTTCCATATTATGTGGTATTTATTTTTGTTTTCAATTTCTCTCGTTTTTCTTAAGGCACTACGATTATTCATATAACTTTTTAAGTTTGAAAACCTTTAATTTAGCTTTGCCTGTTGATGGATGCTCTAAAAATAAAGAAATATATATCGATGCATTAATGAAATGAAATTACAAAAAGTCATTAAAACTGTCTTTGAAATCATTTTTGCAGCCAGAACGGATCCGTTTATTGTTTGAATCATCACACGAATTTTTAATTATTGAAAAATTACAGGCCAACGTTTCCACTCTTTAGTTCCGCGATTGATCAGAGATTTCACTGTTATGTTTTCTATGTAGGCTAAACAAACGTGCTCTGGACAATAAAATCCGAAAGTAGGACTTTTTCCCCTATGGGCATGTTTGGAATGGATGGGTCTCGGATGCTTGGTAGCGCTGGTGGTGGGGCTAGTCTAACCCCGCGAGGGGCAGGTACCCACCCCCTCCAGCCCTTGTCACCTTTGTATTGGGGCCAAAGACAATTCATTCACCCTTCGTTGCGCCTGTCCCATTACTCCAGCCCGCCCTAGTATCATCAACCAGTCCGCAACAATTTCATTACCATGCAACATCCCTGGTCTCGCTCGAATTTCCCCCAATATATAATGAAAAATCCACTACAACTTCTTTCCGTCAATTTTGAACTAAATTGTGCATTTATAAAATAAAATTATCTAGCTTATCCGTATACCGGGAGGCTGTAAATGAATTAGTTTCGAATATTTTTCGAACTAAATTGTATTTTTTTTAAAATGTAATAAGTGCAAAAGAAGTAGAAAGTGAAGAAATACTGAGTGGTATCTACGGGACTCTGCATGAGTCCCTTGAAAACGTAATAAAAAACTACTAAAAATACCTCATTTTATTTGTTCAACCTTATCGGCCAATGAATATTTCCTAATCAACAAATAAAAACAAAAAAAAAGTGAAATAGCTACAATAATGACAAGAAAAATACCCTTCGGTGGGTTTGCATTGTGTTAAATATGCAATTCATAATGTAAGCTCTCAGCACTCAAGCTTTGAGCTATTTCAAAATCTTTGATATTCATTATCATGCTTTAATATTTCCTTAACTATAAGGAAAATTTTTTAAAATAATTTTTGAGCTGAGACTTGATGAGTTTTGAAAGCTAGTGACACGGGCCCGACTCCCTTTAAAATTTATTGGTCCTTGCCGAACCGGATCGTAATTTCAGGAAGCAGGTTGGTAAAGCGGCTATTGGCATCCTTCCGTTCCGATTCTTTTAATTCCTATCTCTCCTCTCTGTCTACCAGGGACAACTCCTTGTGGAATCTACCTAAGAAAATCCTAAAATATCATCCTGTTTCACACCCAATCCGTCGTGATGATGGGTCCTGGGCTGCTTCGGATGGCGAGAGGGTGGAAGAATTCGCACTGCGTCTTTCCCGTACTTTCACTCCTCACCTCACTCCTCAAAACAATACTCATCGGTATCAACTGTAGAAGATTTCCCCACTTCACCTATCCCTCTCTCACTACCACCAAAAGCCGTTAAACTCTCTGAGGTTAAATATCTTCTGAAAAAATTACCTTACCGAAAATCTCCAGGATATGATCTACTTACTCCTCGAATTCTCCAACATCTTCCTCCTAAGGCCATAATCTTCCTAACCTACATTTATAACTGCATTATCTGAACGACGCATTTTCCTCTCCTCTGGAAACACTCCATTATAGTCCTATTCGCCAAACCCGGCAAACCACCCAATGACGCCTCATCTTACCATCCAATTAGCCTACTCCCTATACTCTCAAAAATATTTGAAAAAACTCCTATTAAAACGCCTACTTCCAATTATTAAATCCAAAAACCTTTATCCTACTCACCAGTTAGATGGCTTCCGCCAACGACATTCCACTGCTCAACAAGGCCTTCGCGTTGTCGATCACATCTCCTCAGCCCTCGAATCCAAACAGTAGTGCACTGCAGCCTTTCTTGATATAGCTCAAGCTTTTGACAGGGTTTGGCACGCAGGTTTGCTCTACAAGCTCAAAAGATATTTACCACAGACCCTTTTCCTAATCCTACAGTCCTACCTTTCAAACCGCTTCTTCCAAGTCCGCTGTGGTTTAGAATACTCTAACTACTATCCCAAAAAATCAGGAGTTCGACAGGGCAGCGTCCTGGGCCCCATCCTCTATAACCTATACACCGCTGATGTCCCCTCCACCACCAATACCTTCTTGGCAACATTTGCAGATGACACTGCAGTCCTGTCAACCCATTCAGACCCTAATATAGCATCCCAACACCTTCAAAAACACCTTGATGAGATTGAGTATTGGTGCAACCAATGGCGAATCAAGGTCAATGAAGCAAAATGCTCCCACATAACCTTCACCCTCTGCCGCAAGTCCTGTCCGCCAGTTTTTTTAAATTCAATTCCTCTCCCTGTGTCTGAGACAGTACGGTATTTAGGCTTCCATCTCGACAAAAGACTGACATGGAACCCACATACGAGGCTAAAAAGACAAAAACTAAACAGACGCTTTGGACAACTGTACAGACTACTTCGAAGGACATCCCATCTCTCAATAGAAAATAAACTACTTATTTACAAAGTTATACTTAAGCCAATCTGGACGTACGGAATAGAGCTATGGGGGACAGCAAAAAAGTCGAACATCAAGCGCATCCAA
Source organism: Acanthosoma haemorrhoidale (assembly GCA_930367205.1). Lineage (NCBI taxonomy): Eukaryota > Metazoa > Arthropoda > Insecta > Hemiptera > Acanthosomatidae > Acanthosoma > Acanthosoma haemorrhoidale. The sequence continues at coordinate 115,336,514 of OV884009.1, read as the reverse complement.
TCCTTTCAATCAAAAGTCCTGAGAACAATTGTAAATGCCCCTTATTACGTCACCAACAAAACCCTTCACACTGATCTGAATATACCATATATTCTTGAACACATCCCTTCCAAGTTCATAAAATTCCATAGTAACCTATCCAACCACCCAAATTCCCTAGCACAGTCATTGCACTGCACCACTCATCCCTATAATCCTCCTCGGAGATTAAAACGGCGGTGGCCATTAACACTAACTAAGTGTTAGTGGGAGTCCTGGCAATGGCCAGTTTCTCTAATCATGTCCTGAGCATCTGTGGCTCTCGCGCTCTTGGTCAGCCTCCGCTGGCTCTTATCTAGTGACGCGGCTGATTTAGGAGCGTGGGGGACTTCCCAAGACTCCGCTGCCTCCTTCGCATGCGAGGGAGGTGACAATCATGTGGACTTGGGGGGCCTCTGGGCTGTTTGTAAATATTGTATAAATGAGCGAGTGAATGATGTTGTAAATATGGTATGAATGATAACATTTATCTCAATTACTTATTGCCTAATAAAGGAGGCAGATTGTAATTTTATCCTAATAAATTGTTGTTGACTCCAAAAAAAAATTTCAGGAAATTTGAAATTTTTGAGAATTTCAGTTCCTTTAAGAAATTTAAACTAACCATGTGGTTTTGGTGGGGTTGGTCTGATTAGCTCTCAACGTATTATTGGTAGCTGGGTTACTGTTTATTCAGAAATAATAACATCAATCTTTACCTGCTTAATTTTTAGTACTTATTCTTCATCTTTTAAAATGAAAGTGGGTCTAGTCACTATCCATTCAAATTTTCATCTTTATCAAGTTGGTAATCAATTTGCATTATTGCAGAACTACTTGAAAGAAATTGAAAGTTCTTGAGGCCAAAAAAGAGAAAAGAGAACTTCTTTGTTGTTACTGCTTTGAATTACCTTATCAAAACACTTAGGGATCCTAAATGTTTAAATTTATTCAAACTAAAATACTCAACCCTTGGAGCTACTCCAGTAGTCCAATTGTTGGAGGTTATTGGTGACATTGTGCCGGTAAATTTATAAATAAGTAGTGAGTAATAACCAAATCATCGGGTTTTTAATGCTTTTGTGGAAATTTACTGTAATTGTTTGGGAGGGGGGGGGATCGAAGTAAATCCACAGTCCTCCAATACTTACGAAATTGGCGGCCTGTTATCGTTTCACAAAAACTGGAAATCCTTCACACTAAGTGAAGTACAGGAAATATCATGTATATGTTACTGTTAATAAATGAAAAGTGCTGAAAAACAAACAAACAATACTAGGCATGCCATGGTGGACGAAGAAAATGAGGGTATCGGAATTTCGATAGGGATCTGCAGGCCAATGGATATAAGTATGAGGAGAGAAAGTGGTGGAGTTTGTGGATAAAAGTGCAGATAACAAAGCACGCACTCAAGAGTTAATGGTTCTTGAGCCCCACTGTTGTTGCTTTGCATTGAATTCTCCACCTACAAAGAAATTATATCCAATTGAGTTAGGAAAGGAGGCAAATCGTGAGTTGGAGTTTGGAATTGTTAGGTGGAACATATTAGGTGGAAGAGAAATGTGTAGATTGACCCAGGTGTGGTTTGTTGGAAATCACGGGCAGTTAAAGAAGTTTACACAGATAACTTTTTACAAGAATTTATTCCAAAAGTACAACGAGGTAACGGTTAGTAAAAGTAATGTCTTACGTCTAATCGGGAAGAGAGAGTGTGACTGAGTGAGTGGGTCGTTCTGAGTGAGAGGGAGTGGGAATCTGGAAGAACTTATATAGGGAGAAGTGGAACGGCGTTATTTCAGCAGGCGTGGGAAATTAGTTGAAATATTGCCTCACACGGGCGGTCGTCATCTGGGTCATCGGTAAGCAGAAGGCGATTTATTGTTTCCAAAACAAGGCCTGGGTCAGTGATAAATGGGTGTTGTCTCAGCTGGTTAAGTGTTATCCGGGCCACCGGCTGCTGACGTTGGTATTTCATAATTGGGCAATCAAGTGGACGGTATGATGGAAAGGGCGTTTTGGGTTTAGTCGTGGTTTTAACGTCTTTAAAGGTCTAAACGTTGGGGCTATTTGGGAGGGGGGGGGGTTGTAGTCTCGGCTGGGTCTCCTTGGCTGCTTGTCATTTCAGTGACTCCTTTCTGTAAGGGCAGTTGCGGAGAGATACCTCGTGTGCTGGAATTTCGGGCAACTTCAACACAATGAAACATGTTTAATTTAAAAATAATAGACCTCAACACAATTCAAGTTCATTTGACACATCCAAAATCCATCTACCTAATAATGACTCACCAACAGAAGATACTATCATCAACAGCAACGAAGAAGCGATTTTTATTATAACTTACTATTACGGTTTACTATGTGGGAATTACAGTCCCTTCTTAAAAATTATAACAACTTCCTAGGACCAGGAAGCTCCTAATCAAATAATCCAACAACTCCCAGAAAGCATTCACAGTTGGCTCTTCCAAAAAGCTGTTATGAAGCAGAAGTTTCCCTTTTCTAAAATATGGAAGGAGAGGCGTCAAGTATAGAACTATCGTACTTCTCCAATACGATGGGGTTTTTAGTACTGTTTTGTTTAGCAAGTGATCTGGGTACTATTGTCCTAAGAGGCTTCGAACAAATGCTTTTCTTCGACGATCTCGCTTTGATTTACGGTTAAAATGGGATTCAACGACTATAGATAAATAGTTCACAAAAAATGAAAAAAAAGATGGTTAAAACGAAGTTTATTAATCACTTAGACAAAGGAATAAACAAAAAACTTTACAGAAAAACCTCCATTATTAAATATGAATCATTATACAAATAAAGAACAATAAAAAAACACAAGTATAATTCAATATTAAATCATGACATAAATAAACGTTAATTATAATAACCAATAATTCTTCTTCTTATGTAAGTATATTTTCTGACATAGTTCAAATCACTCATAGTAAATACCAAAAACATAGGCCGTAGCAAGTAAATCAAATTTATTGAAGCTGTATGTTGCGTAATGGTCTCTTTTTGGGTCCCAGAGAAATGAACAGATTGATCTCACACCCTGAAGATTTTTCTGAACAATATCAACGACGCAAATTAATTTGCACCTGTAATTCAGATACTTGAATTAAAATATAATACAAATAGTAACAAAATTATATGCTCGTATTGCATACAATAAGTCCTTAAGTCTATGCAAATACCACAATAAATACAAACTGTTTTGAAAAATAATGGGACATTCAACAAAGGTAACTGACTATTTCATAATTAGACAGACACTGAATGACGAAGAAACACCCACTGATCACTGCCTGTCTTGAGTATTTTCACCTGTCTCGCTGTATTTATTAAGTTCCTCCTTGTTCCTTTTCACTTTATTTCCTGCCACGATCTCCTCCCTGTCTTGAGTATTTTCACCTGCCTCGCTGTATTCATTAAGTTCTTCCATCTTGTCCCTTTTCACTTTATTTCCTGCCACGGTCCCCTTCCTGTCTTCTGTCTTGAGTATTTTTACCTGCCTCGCTGTATGTATTAAGTTCCTTCTGCTTGTTCCTTTTCACTTTATTTCCTGCCACGATCTCCTCCCTGTCTTGAGTATTTTCACCTGCCTCGGGGATAAAAACAGTGTGGATTTAAGTTAAACTATGGGAAATACACATAGTGGTGTGTTAGCAGTCGATTCAGGAGTGATATTCGACAATTGAAGGGTTTGCTGCAAAAAGGAGGTAGCTCCAATTTTTCCATTTGTTGGGAAACCAAACAAAACGTTTAAAAAATTCAAATTTTAAGTTATGTAAAAATATTGTTGTTGCTTACTTTCAATTATGGTGTTTACATATTACGATTGGAGCTGCATCCTTTTTGTGCCAAATAAAAGAGGTTTTTTTTTGACACAAGAAAGTGTTTCTAACTCCCAACAGCTATGGGATGGAGCTACCTCCTTTTTGCAGCAAACCCTTCAATTCTCTTGATCAAGTCCAGTATTATTCTCATCAACCGTACGCAGGATCGACTTTTAATAAATCGGACGAAATAAGAATACCCATTCAGCAACAAGATGTTTACTCATTACCTTCGTCAAGTTTTCTCTACCTGGAAGGAAGTTTGACAAGGGCAGACGGAACTCCTGCAAAAGACGTAAAGTTGACTAACAATGCTTTTGCTTTTTTGCTCGATGAAATACGCTACGAATTGAACGGTATAGAATTTGATATATAAAATGTATAAAGAGTTTCAGCGCAATTATTACGGAGTAAATCTAGCGGAGCCTTGTCTCACAAGATTAGAATTTGAAAAAAATGGCTTCAATTGCGGTTATAGACTGCTCAAAACAGAAGGAAGCGATCAAGAGCTCAACCATCGATATCCGTCTATAGATCGAAGCGGACGTAAACTTCCCTGCCAACACTAAAGCATACTGTCACGACAGGATAGTAGAATATGAAATGGCTAACGGACTGGTACGAAAATTGATCTAACTTCTCCCGTGTTCTGATAAAGATCAGAAGATATGAAGAAATATTATAATATTATAACCTGCACCTTGTTTATTTATTTATTTTTAATCAATGATACTTACTGAAACATGAATTTCATTTATTGTCTATACATCATTAAATAAATTATGAAACAGCGTATTTGTATCCAAACTAAAACACTCTAATGGTCCATTTTCTACATTAGGTAAAAGAAAATCTACGGGATTCACATGTTGGTTATAAATATCCAGCACTTTATTCAACAAACTCAGAGAATTATTAATTTTCTCCATTAAAGACACATATTTAACACTTTCCTGTTGAAACAGATAACAAGGAGATGAAATTATTATATGCGGTGGTGATGGATCATTGACGTGGTTAACGAACCAAGGATATGCGATTTCGAGTCTAATTACTTTGTTTCTACCGCATGTGGAAAATAGGCAAACAATGGTTTTACATTTTACTACATTATCTGACTGCTGCTCACCCTTCTTTTTTCTCTTCTGATGAAATTAGTTAAGAATCCTGTCACTGCCACCAGTAAGAGCCCGCCATTCTTCACTGCCCGTGTAAAGGTAACTCTTCTTTTTCTTATTTTCAACAAATGCTACTGTAGGCGCAGATTCTAAAAAGACAACTCTAATCTTCTTCTTCGGACTTATGTTCAATTCGGTCGTCAGCTCCATTTTCTCCAAACGCAGAGACCGCACTGACTGGACTGAATGAAAAAAAGCTACTTGTACAACAGGTTAAAACTTGCACATCCGGATTCACCACCACACGTCTCGATGACATTCGTCAGGTGAACCTCTCAATACAAGTACATTATTGTCGTCTCGGATGGGCGATTCATAAAGATTATTGAATATCTCGTTTAGCCGGAAATAAACTGAAGCTATAATCGAACACACATGTATCTGGACCGTCTCTGTTTCCGGGATTAGACCAGCAACACCTGTGAAATGTCCGTTAGCTGCTTTTTCCGCTGTGGAACGTAGCTCTTTTAACCGTTTTATACCTCTCACATATAAGCCGGCTTGAGGATGACGCAGAGTCAATATGGCGATATCTTCGTTAAATCTGGTAAAATATTCAGACTCACACAAATTACTCACTAGATCCATCTCGAACTGCTTCACGTACGGGTATGAGAAGCACTACAAGGTGGGGGTCCACCCCCCCCCCCCCACACCGACGATGTTCCATTCATGGAATACTCGGGGCTTCCAGACGACCTCCGCGGGGGCTCGGTCAGTAATAAAACGAAACAAATCGCCCCGGTAGGCGATGATGAACTTGGTGCGATGGGCGTTGGCACTCCAAGCCGTAACGCACGTCGATGTCGACAGACATTACCCGCTCTTCATCTATAATCAGAATAAAACCACCTTAAATAAAACTAAGATATCGTGTGCTGTTATAGTCGGTTCTGAATGCACTGTTGACTTGGTGGAGTTACAGCCTCTTTTGTAAACCTGCCTGGTATTATAACATGGAGTCATACCAACTGTTAATCAAATCTTAACGTTATTCGTCATACCACTTGAATTTTTTTTTGTCCCCCTCCCCCGTTTATGTACATGTAACCTTGTGACCTGCTATCAACACGGGGGAGTCCTGGCAATGGCCAGTTTCTCCAATCAAATCCTGAGCGCCTGTGGCTCTCGCGGTCTTGGTCAGCCTCCGCTGGCTCTTATCCAGTGACGCGCCTGACGGAAGAGCGTGGGGGACTTCCCAAGACCCCGCTTCCTCTTTCACATACGAGGGAGGTGACAACCATGTAGACTTGGGAGGTCTCTGGGCTGTTTGTGAATACTGTATGAATGAACGAGTGAATGAAAATTGTAAATATGATATGAATGAGACCATTTATCACAATTACTTATTGCCCAATGAGGCAGATTATAATTTTATCATAATAAAGTTGTTTTTAATAGTAATATGTACATGTAAAAGTATAATGTTTTATTCATAATTACCTAATTAAAAAAATCATTTCATCATGATTAGGAAAACAAATGGTGAGGTGTATGAATCTTGGATTAACTAGTTTATAATATAATATGATATAATAATTAAAATTTAGTTACCTGTCGTAGTTAAGAGCTTTCACTTTGGCCCGAATCTGTGATGCTAGATCTTGACACAGTTTCGAAGCCTCGTGAGCATTATAGTAGAACTGACTGACTCCTTCAGTCAAAACGTCTTCCAGTATTCTATTCACTTGGTTTGGTTTAAATGGATTTTTCGGCTCTAATTTGTGACGGCTCAGTTTCATCTATAGCATTTTGAATGATTTGATGATTAGATGAAAAATACACCACTAGTAATTTCTCTGGCAAAAAAAATATATATGGTTAGCATATTAACAACTATTTGATATCGTGAACAGAAAGCTGCATGTCCGGAATACGAACCCGGGATCTTTGGATTACAGTTCAGATTTGCTAAATAAGCTATCCATGTTGCGTGATGCACGCGTATCTATTTTATAGTGGATCTCCATAAGACAAAGGGTTTATAGGCCAACAACAGAAGTAAACTGTGGACAATGGCGCACCACCGGTAATGCCTTGTATCGGATTGCCTTGTACTGTGGCAATTTATTTACCTTGAGTTAACCGTAGGTGAAATAACTAGAATGTTCAAAGAGCCCCCTGCACCCCCCCCCCTCGAAAAGCATCTAACAGAAGAAGCTGACCACCTTCACCCTCTGTGTCCAAGTAGCACCACATTATCGGACATTCATAGAAAAAAGATACACTTTTATTTATTCCTACCACTTGATACTTCTATCTTAAATTCGCGAGGATAAACTTCACTTTTGTCAATTCGGCCTAATGTACTGACATAAAAAGTATCAACCAAGTAAAAGGTATCAACCATACTGGGTTAAAAAAATGGTGTACTTTTACTTGCAAAATATGAACAAACCCCTTCAGTTTGTATTCATAAAAATTTAAAGAAAACCTTACATTTTTCGAAGTGAATCATCCAACTTTAAAGGATTATAAGCATATCATTCAAAACTACTGAGTATGGTAAGTAGTAAACTCGCCATCAGTATTTATGAAAATGAAGGATATCCTCTCAAGTATAAGGTAATATTAACTATATATATACGAGTTTTGATAAAAAAAAATAACGCAAATTTTATAATTTCACGGGTGTTATGATTCCGATGGTAATTTTTTTTTTATCATGTTGGTACACATGTCTTTGAAATACGTTGGAATTTGCAGCTGTTTTCAATGTCTAATTTTTAGTAGCAGTCGCTAAGGTTATTCGTGTTTTGGTGTTCTCGGCGATTTAATCTATCGAAAAAAAAAGAATTTGTATTAAATTTTGTCAAAAAAATAAAATAAAGTTAAGTGAAGTTTTTGAATGTTGACAGTGGCTTTTACTGAGTCTACCATGAGTAAAGCAAGATTTTATGAGTGGTATGGACGTTTCGCGATCGCGCTGGGCGCCCTAACACTTCAATAAACAACGACAACATCGAAGACAATGGATCAGGACGATTGCAGAATCACTATTAAAGAAGTTGCTGATGAAGTTAATGTCATTTGGATCATGCCAAGCGATTTTTGGGCATGAAACAGGTGGGAGCAAAGTTCGTTCCAAAATTGTGCCCAAAAACATCGCGTGGATATCGGCAAATAATAGCTGAACGAAGTAACCGAACAATCCAGAGTTTGTTAAATGCATCATAACAGGTGACAAAACATTGGTATATGGATTTGACGTTGAAACCAAGGTGCAATCTTCGCAATGGAAGCGGCCTGAAGAGCAAAGACCAATAAAAAATTACGATCTACTGTTACTGTTTTTTTTTTCGATTTCAATGGCGTAGTGCATCATGAGTTCCAGTAAGAAAGTCATACGGCCAATAAAGTATAACACTTGAAAGTAATGGTCCGTTTACGTGAAGCGATTCAATGACGCCCGGAATTGTGGCAAAACAATTCGTGAAAATTGCATCACGATAACGCTTCCGCTCACACCTCACTTAATTTTTTCGTAATTTTTTAGCAAAAGGACGACGTTTTGACACCATTGAAGAAATAAAAGAAGAATCGCTGAAGGAGCTAAGAGCTATATCTAAAACTGAGTTTGAAAACTGCTTCGAAGATTGGAAAAAGCGCTGGCACATCTTTATTTATTTTATTGCGATAAAATTACAATATATCTTACTGAGCAATAAGTAATTATGACCAATGTTCTTTTCATGCCATATTTACAGTTCTTCATTTTCTCGCTTATTTCTACAGTATTTACAAACAGCCCAGAGACCTCCCAAATCCGCATGATTTTCACCCCCACCCCCCTCCCTCACATGTGAATGAGGAAGCGGAGTCTTGGGAGACATTGGGGGGGGGGGGGTTGGAATCCCCCACGCTTCTCCATCAGCCGCGTCACCGGGTACGAGCCAGTGGAGGCTGACCAAGAGCATGAGAGCCACAGACTCTAAGGACTGGGCATTGCCAGGGCTCCCACTGTCACGTATTTATAGCGGGAGGAGGGTAATAGCGATGTGTGACGCAGTGTAATAAGTGTGCTAGGGGATTAAGGTGGTTGCATAAGTTTTGATAGAATTTCATAAGCCTTGAAGGGATCAGTTCTAGAATGTAGGGTATATTAATATAGTTATGAATGGTTTTGTTGCTGACCTAATAACTATTGTTCTCAAAACTATAGATTGAAAGGATTGGATTGTTTGCGGGGGAAAGTGAAGGTGCTGATTGACACTGCAGTGGACTGAAGGAAATCGTGTGCTACCAAAGGAACTGGTGTGATGGGAAATGGAGTTGTGGACAATGACACCATTACCTGCATGTGCTCTTTCATCTGGGGGATCTGTTGGATAAGTCTGGACGGCTTCTCTGTATGATATTGTCTATAAGATACACTGGATAGGTATAGTCAGTAATTAACTCACTTATTAAGGACTCCCTCGTGAACAGCTCACGTAAGTTGTCTGTTGAGACAGTTTCAAAGCTGAAATAAGGTCTATGAACGGTAATAATCGTTGTTGATTTGGAGAGCTATAGTAATACTAGGTTGTAACAATAGCGCATGCGCAGAGTGGATTGCATTAGAGTAGTGAAATAATGCATTACATCGGCTAGGTATTGAGATGTTTTGGGAACAACGGAATCTGTGAGAAACTGGCCTGTATAAACTGTATAAGTTTACTCGTAACTAAAAAGTAAAAGATATAAGTAAAAGCATATATATTGTTTTTATTTTATTTATTTACTTTGTTTGTGAATACGCCCCATTGAACCCAAACCTGGGTCTGAGTCTAAAATCCAACAGACCTATAAAAACTGAGCAGGACATCATCGATCTGGGGCTGACTCATTACACCTCACCCAGTCCATACCTACATCTGTCCATCTTCCCCAGTCACTTCTCCTGTATTAATAGTAATTACTGTACATAACACTATTATTTTAACCAGCTTTTTAAAGTCTTAAAATTGTTTTGTTAAATATCTGAAAATATCGCATATAGAAACTTTTTTCCAGAGCTCACAACAATTTAGACACTTTAAAATTGATCCAAAACTGTTTTTCACAACTGTGGAATTTCGGAATTACCATGATTGCATGACAATAGAGTAGCCCCACCCCCTGAATTTCATTGCGCTACTAATAGACCGGCTAAAAGTAAGAATACGAATTACTAGCAGCAAGGTAAAAAAAAAAAAAACCTGTGAGAGAAGACAAGGAGTAGTTGTTACAAGCGTGGCCACAGCTTTCATCTGCTTTGATCACCCTCCCATAATGAGTGAGTTGACTATATATAACAGCTGGGCTGCTAAGGATCCAAGGATACCTTAGGATGAAAGCAGAACAACTCAACGTACAATGTTGAAAAAGGCTGGCAAGCAATCGCGACACCCACAGCTAAGAATAAAAATATATATTTTTGCTCAATTCTCTTTTTCCCATAATTCAGTTAATGATTAATATCTTTCCTTTTTATTGCGTAAAAAAATACTTTTATTTCATTACAGTTTAAATCTTAGCAAACTAAATCTTAATAACCCAACCATCAGTCTAATTATACAGTCTGCTCAATGTAAAATATGATAGATTATAATGACCTTAAAGGTTGTTTCAGTATGTAAACATTAATTAATTTGTAAATAAGGTTTTTTTTGTTTTGTTTTTCCTACTATTTCAAAATTTTGTAAATATATTATAAATTTATGGCTATAGCCATACACAATAACATTAAAAGGATTACTGTGTCATGTAAATACAATAAGCAATTCAGTATAAATTGTCTATAAAACGTGAATGAAGTTGATTCTCAATGATTTTCCACTTTTATTTCTTTGTTATTTTTATAAACAATGAAGTCAACGATCCCTAAAAGTTTTTAATTTAACTACAAAGTAATATTTATCCATCAGAGGATCTCCAGTTTTCAGAAGACTTGTTAAAATATTACATAACTTGATAATATAAAGAAATAACATTTTACTGACTGTTGTGGCTCATTTTTATTGTTCATTGCGATAACTTCAATAGTTTCGAAAACAAATATCTAATAGACGATATGAAATGTTCCACTTACCCTTCCTCTTTGGCTATAATCCGTTATCACTGTTTCTAGTTTGGCTCCAGGTGGAGCTAAACTTAGTTTCCTGGACTTTTTGTCCATACTTTCTTACAACGTATGGGCATCTGTCACCATGGCAATTCATCAACAAACTGTTTTAATCGATACACCCCCCCCCCCGCCCAAACCTGTAAGCGTAAATATCGTACTTACATGCATTTACATGAATACGTTTAAAGGTACATTGCACGACACCTCAGGATATTAATGATAGTCTGATTAGCTTTTGGTTGAAATCAGGCATGGGTTGATACTATAATATCCTGTACAATGACACAAGTGTTACTGATCATCTTTTGTAGCTAATACAGAATTGAACAGCTGTTCGATACTAAGACTAGTGTTGTAAGCAATCCTTTACTCCTCTATAATCGATCTTGTAAAATCTGAATCGAAACATTGCGATTACAAAAACATGTTGGAAGACCGGTGTATCAATCAATGTCTTTGCCACGCTCTCCAAACCATAAATTTATTTAACATCATAATTCTAAAATATTTTTAATACAGTACCATAGATTAGAATGTGTAAGTGATCACCATAAGCTTTGAGGCAGGTATACAGTTCTGCTCAGGACCCTTCTACTTGTTCTTAGCAAGATTAGAAATATTATATATAAAGTAAGCATTATAAAACTTACAACGACTTGCTTTATCTGGACTTCGTTCCAAACCTTGGCCAGAGATCTCCCCTTGTTATGCTCTGGTCTCAACTATTCTATACAAATCCGCAAAATCGTGCACTGATTCTCCCTCCCTTGGGAGCCAGATTACTACCTTCCTCTTTTACCGCTTTTGTTTCCATATTACGAAGTTGTAACTATTTGGATTGGGCAGTCAGGGATTCTATTTGTACCTGGTCAGCGTCTTCTACTCTACTCGTATATGCTCGATTATACATACTATTATGTACAGTCCCTTAAACGCCCAATTGGCTTTTGACACTACTTCAAGTTTTTCTCTTTCACTCATTTTGAAAGGAGGTTAACTAAAAAGCGAAAAAATCCAATGATGTCTATCAATAGTTTCAATCGACATGCTAGTCAAATTTAAATTCGACCTTAAGGTGTTTCACACAAGAAAATTCCCCATCCATGAGTATTTTTCTGACTCTAGAACTTGATTATCTCAATACGAATAATAAAGTTCGTAATTAGATATATAATCAAGGTTATCCGTGCTTGCATTCCTGCAACTGACCAGTTTTATCTCTAGACCTTCACCGAAGCGTTCCAACATTCATATACCCCGCACCGTTGTTATAGATGGGAGCTGATTATTAACGTAAAACACCCGGGTTAGTAATAGTTGGACCTAGAATAATTATATATTATCCTTTCGCTTCCTAATATTTCGAATACATAGCAACTTGTTCTATACTAAAAAAATTATATCTTATTATAATTCCTTATTAGTAAGACCTTGCGACAATCTCACAATCATTCACTTATAACTACTTAATTCTAAATTATGTAAAATTTTACATGTTATTCTAAGCTAATACCTTCATTAAAGCACGGGCTTTCTTATCCAAATAACAATTGGAATTTCAGCAAACTGGATTTTTTACCGCGATGATGAATTTTACCAGGATTAGTTTTCCAGTTTAAAATAAAATATTTTTATAACTTATCCACTCATTATCTGTTTAGCCAGCAGAGACCATTACTAGCGGCTGCGTCCTGGGAGCCTGCAGTGACGTCTCAGCTGCAGGGTGCGCAAGTACCTCAAACAGGTTGCCTACGAGTGTAGGTGTGGCTTTGGCCACTTATATAATACTCTTTGTATCTTAGATTTTTAGTAGAAACGTGTACCTCAGTTGAGAATGATAGTCCCCTTGTTTTTTGTAAGTAACAATTTCCTTCCCAAAAAGCCTACCCTTTTCCTACCTGCTTCCTAAGCATTCACTAAAGTATGTTCAAACGCTGTAAATGATTAATATTTGTATATATACCTGTTAGAGCCAATCTAAAATTTAATAACTAAATTTGGTTGAGCAATATAGAATACAAGGCTCTATTGAAAAACACTCAAATGATAAGAAGAATTTCATTTCGTTGGCTATCGCTGCTGCTGCTATCTATGAGATACAGCAGGGACGACCTCGCGCGTTGGACCCGTTGGGGTTTTGTCGAGACCGGTCACTATGGATCCTAGCTTAGTTGTAGAAGCATCAGAATTTGTCGAGTGCCGAGATTAACTTGTGAGATTAATTTGTCGAATTCCAAGTTATCGGTTTGAATCTGATGGTAGTCATAACAGATACATGGGTCGGAAGTTTTGTTGTATCCTTCGCCTGAAATTGAGGAAAACAGTCAGAAACCATCCATTAGGCCAGAAGCTCCTGCCCGAGGCTGGACCAATCGCCGGACAAGTAAAAGGGGATTGATTCCCAAAATTTTCCTTTCAATTTCGATCTATCCGATCTCGAAAACCACCCCTTTTCCCTAACAGAGAGACGGGTCAGCGGCGACGGGATTCTACTATTGGTGGTAAGTTTGGAATTTATTGAATCTAAAATTATTAATTTAGTGATTATTAATATAATTTATTGCTATGTTTTACTCGATTTCGGTATTTGTCGTCGTTATTTGATATCACAGTCCACTGTTGGTTCTCTATCAGAGAAATAACTTGAAAACTCGTTCTTTCTAATTCTGACCTAAAATTGAATATTGGTGATCTCACAGCTAATTTATCCGCGTTCACAATACCAGTGTTTTGATTGTTATTCATAATATTTTTTTTTAAAAGACTCTCCTCTACAAGATTATTTAACAGACCACTCTCTTCACCTCTTTACCGGCGTCCAAATTCTTCTTCCTTTTCTTCCACTTCTTTTTGTTACTTGGCTCTTTAAAAGAAGATACTTCGGTACTTGGTGTTACACCTTCGAATGTGGTGCTCGAGTCATAATTATCTTTTCCTAATCCATACAAACATTTATTTGTACAAAGTGTATATGCACAATAAAATGGGCTAACTGTACTGCATCGGAGATGCAATTTAAGGAGGAACATAGAACTAACTAGAACAGGTTGAAATCATGCGATTAAATCAAAGCGATTTAGTACCAGGTGGTAGGCCGACCTTCCTGTTACAAAGAGGGAATACAAATAACTTACAAACTAGCTATAAACTAGGCTGCCTGGGAGGCGTGCTGATCTCTGGGGCGGGCGTTTAGGCAGACAGGGGTGGCATCCGTTTGGACAGGGCGTGAATAAGGCTATCAGTTGCCCTAGGACTGTCAAAAAGACCTCCATCCAAGGTGGTACCTCTTTGAGGATGCTACGCTGCTCTGAAGGTAAATGATGTGCTGGGGCCAGGCCTCGGGTGCGGGATCTGTCTTTTAGCTCAAGCGTTGGGGGCTGCTCGAGGGGTTGGTGGATTCTTGATCCTCCCTCGGCCGGTGGTGGCTTTATTATGTGGCTTTTCTGACTTCTGGTTTGGTCACTTGGGCCAGCTGCGTCAGTTTGACGCATTCTTATTCAGCCGAGGATCCTCTAGACATTAAAAGGATTTTTTCGTTATAACTTGATCTAATATTTTTCTGGAACCGGGCTGGTTACATCCTGGTTTGGTCCAGATAAACAGTTACTTCTTCCCTGGTTCGTTTCAGGGAGAAGGTTGTAATACTGACTGACAGCACCAACTGGCTTATGTCAGGTGTAGTTATCTCACCTGTGATGGCGATCGGCGGCATTTTTTAAAGAGGTGTGGTGCTCGACATGTCACTGGCACCCTCTACCAAAGCACGGTAAGTTTCCATGTCTAGAAATGTACTCCTGCTGGGATGTAGCGTTTTGACGATATAATAGGGATCTCAACGACGGACAGAGGGCCGAAATCCCAATTTGGGTGGACAATAACATTTTATTCTACGATTTGTTTGTTCTGGTCATGATGATTAGTATTTTGTTGCTTTATTAAATAATTACGTATTTTTTCACAATTTAGAAGCTGAGGGAATATGTACATTAAAAACTTAAGTAAGGAATAGAAAATGTATTTGAAAAAAATCGGTTTTGTCGTAACAAGAAAATTATCCACACATTTTAGCACAACATAAATTATACAATAAAATTTACTTGTACTACTTATAATTTAGATTATAGAAATAACCAACATAAAATTAAATTATAATAATAGTATAATATAATATATATAATAATAATTATCTAATTTTAATTATCACCTGACTCATCATCAATTTCAATCAATCGTCACACGGATAGACATCACTTGCTAGGTGATACTAACACCAGGTGTTAGTATTGAAGGCAGGGAAATTAAATTCAGAACTTCCACCAGGTATTATAAATTATTCTCTATTACTTTTCTTAGAGAAGTACCACTCTGAATGAGTTGATTCCAGGAACAGATGTTATCAAAATCATTTTCAGCAAATCTATATTTGTGGAAATCCATTTTTGAAAGATATCAAAGACGATCTGAAAAAAAATAAATTAAAAAAGATGGGGGATCGATGTATTCAATTATTTATCATTGGACAACATAGGATTGTCGCTATAGAACATGAAAAAATTACTTGGAAAGTTGTGTACCTTAAAACATTAAGAACGAAAAAAATATTACACTTTTATGCAGTTATTTCGAAATATATTATAAGACACATTTTCTCTCGTTTGAATCAAATTTTAAAAGAAATGAAAAATTACTTATCCTCTATTTAAGTTAATTTTATTTTTTATTTTACAATGACAGAAGCTAATTTTGTTTTTTATAAACAAAAACTAGACATCTATTTGTTTCACTGTATAAATCTAGTTGATTCAAAGTATTGTCATTTCTTACTTTTATATTTTCTTATTGTATGTTCAGAATATGTTCTGTAGAATTCAATTGAATTATATATTATATATTGAAATATATGATTTTTATCAGTGGTTTATATTTTGAGAGAAATTGTATTTCTCAAGTAATTTATTGCAATTATTGTAAAATGTATATAAAATTTTTCTTGTTGATTTAAAACACATTTCATGTCACTTAATTTCATAGTTTTGTTTAGGATTTATTTTGTGTTAGGCATTAACTACCCTAATCACAATTTTTATCATTCTTTTGCTGAAGACAGCTTTATACTCAAGGGCGGAGAAGTTAAGTCCAAGAATAAGTTGATCCCTAAAGGATTAAAGGAGTAGTAACAGCTCCTTCCTAAGGCCTCGTACAGCCGATACGGTTTCGGTTTTGTCGTTTCGTTTTCGGTAAACTATGTATTTTGTTTTGTAGGCTCAGACGTTGCGGTCGACCAACCATTCGGGACGAAGCATTAGAGTGCTATGAAGATAAAAACTTGAACAATTATGCTTGGTGGGATCATAAGGTTCATCATTAAGAAAGTATTTTCAATGTTCTTGCCAAGAAAGTGACCCAGCCTTGAAAACAAAATAATCAGCAAATCCTGATCTAATCGAAATAGCACTTATTCCACACGTCATTTTTACAGCTTGCTGATGAAAAAATGTTCCTGGAAAGGTAACTAAATTCTGGAATGTTTTTGAAGAAACCTCTTGGAATGTTCGTCTAATGGCCGATGAAATATTCTCTACTTATTGACCAAACTATCAAACGCACATTCCATGAACCTTTTAGCTCTAGTCAAGCAGTAATTTAATATTATTTTTTCTTCATTCTCATCTGGTGAAATATGGACTCATTAAGTGTTCATGTATTGGAAAGCCTTTGTCTTGATTGGAGACAAAGGGAACATTCGCACCTGATTGTTTATTTAATGAACTCGGTTCTTGTAAATTCAGAGAATTTTCTGTTAATTTTTTCTAAAGCGTTGTTGTATTGAAAATTTTAGAACTACCATTTTTTCCATAAGGTCCAATACTCACTTACCTAAACCGATATTCCAAGTCTAATGATGGCTAATAATAGATTTGAGAAATATTCTTTATAATTAAAATACATAGAGCCACAATTTGACGGATTTTTTAGTCTAATATGCTTTCGAGCATGCACCAATCCAATGAGAAAAATTAGCTTTGGTTTGAAACCAATTAGATGTTTCTTGCCAGACGTGAGGTGAACTTGGCAAATCTATGGATTGTTGTCAATTGTAACAATGCTTACTCGGAAACAATAATGTAGTTATTTATCTGAGCGTTCCAAACCATGGGGGGAAAATATAAACTAAAGTAAAATCATTTGTTTCTGGTAAACTCGTTCTAAAAAAATGGACCCATATAAGAGATTCGTGGAAGAAATCCACCAAAAAAAAAAAAAAAAAAATTAACCAAAGACATTGGGTGCTTTTGCTGATCGCTCGAAACTATAAGTGTATCACAAACAAATGAGTTTCTTAACAAAAAAGTAACATAAACATTATCTGCGCACGAAAGTGTGATTGGAAATTAAGAAGAAACCAATAGTAATGAAGATAACTCGCAAGATGTTTTGAACGTCATATTCTTCTTGTAGCCCTGCAAAATATAAACGAAAAATTAACCAGATGTGTGAATTGGAAGACAAAATGATAAAATTTTTGGATTACCAAATGAATATTGGACAACAAAACCAAGAAGACAATCAACCCCTGTGTATTTTTAAGGTACTTTTGCTATTTCTATCATCATTATACGATGAATGGACCTTGGTGGCGCTATGAATTTGTTACAGGAGATAAAAAGGAAGGATAAAACTCCACTTACACCAACCACAAAATGTTAGTTGTCACCAATGGAAACATCCTGGTTATCTTTCACAACCACATACTACGTACATACGTCTGTACAAGCGACAAGTTCAACAAATGAGAAGGAATATTCAAAAACAGAAACAATATTCACTGTAACTCAACATTCTAATTACTCCTTTAAAGTACTTTACTTTAAAGTCGAATTTGGATAATTTGCTCATCATTATTTTCAGTATTAATTGTTTTAGATTATTATAGCTTATCTATAAGGAAAACCATTGAAAAATGAAATTCTTGTTTGATCCAATGGATGTCTTTACCTAATAGGAGAATCAATTTGATAGAATTAATCTGTAAGCATATATGACGTCTATCTAGCACTATCTAGCAAATACTAATCTACACACATAATTCTAAAACTCAATTTCACTGCTTTAGCAATTAGGAATCAGTAACTATGATAATTTTATAATTTATTCGATAAAATTTTCCAACATTATTTTTTTCTTATGCTCATGGATGCCTAATTGGAAACCTTAATAAATCAATATTTTAAGTTGTTAAGATACATCAATAATCGGAGTCTAATAAGAATGAAATCGAGAAAAGTGAACAGGGGACGGTTGAGATAGCATTCAGGAGAAAGGAGGAAGGGCTAAAGGGATGGAGGGAGGAAAGTGACCAGTGGCCGGGGAGGCGGTCGCCTGGTAACCAGGCCTAGGAAGGGACTAAGTCCGCCAGTGTCCACTGGTGGGGGGGGAGGGCTTATTGATCCACACAAAGGACAAGACCCTCCCGTCCTCTCATTCCCTCTCACTCCCTCTGTTCCCCTTCCCTACGGTCCACCGGCCCTAACTACTAACTAGAACACAACTGCCAGTCCTCTCACAACTGTCTAACCGTATGGTCAGTTCGTCTTCACCGGGTATGTACAACTGATCGGTCGTCATGGCTAAGGCATCACAGAACAAGCGACCAGTGAGGCAGCTGTCCATTCAAGAAAAATTGGAGGCCATTCAGAGGGTTCACGAAGGGGAGTCCAAAGCTTCAGTGGCCAGGATCATAGGTGTACCCGAGTCAACACTGCGTGGCTGGTGTAAGAACGAGGACAAACTGCACGCATTGGCTAACAAGAACTCACCTTCGCCGGAACCAGAGAAACCTGATGGACCTCCTGAAGCGAAGAGAGCTAGATTTGAAACGGATGCTCTGTGGTACTGGCTGAGCAACCAAGAGCAACAACAAACCAACGCGGCCGTGATGGAGACCAACAACAGCAGCTGGTTCTGGAGGTGGTACAAACAATACGGGTTCCCGTCCCCCGCTGGAGAGGCTGTTATAGAACCGTTGCCTCTAGTTAAATCTAAATCGACCTTGGACAACGCCTTCTTGAACCTGAACAACAACCATGTCCGGGAGGAGACGAAGGAGAACCGGGTAGCAGCGACCACTAAGGACGGGTCGGAAGACGAAGACGATCCTCCGGAGACTGCTGAGGAAGCACTTAAGCATGGTGAGAAGTTCCTTAGATGGCTGGAGTGCTGCTCTGACCCCAGTGTCACCGCGGTTCAGCTTCTGCAGTTCCGATACCTCCTCAACAACGTTCGGTCCTGTGCCGAGCGGCGTGCCAATAAGGCTGACGGGGCTCCAAGGGCTAAAAGGAAGTAATCTTCTATTCTGTCTATGTGATCTCTGTCTCTCTCTCTCTCTCTCTCTCTATATATATATATATCTCTCTAAAGTGTATTCGTTCGTCTGAACTGATAAATCGAATTATAATTTTATCAAACTATGTTATATAGCTGTTATAAGGTGTGCAATTAGTGGTACGAAAAGAAATGGAAGATTATCAGACAGGTAACATAATTGATTTTTCTTACTTGTTCTGGATTTAGGAAGGTAGGAAGGTGACAATATATTTTCTTTGTTTAAAAGAATGCCATCTTTCTTTATCTCCTGTCATATCTTCCAAACAGATGATTAATTACTAGCACAGTGGCTTTCCCATCAAGTGTACCACGTAACCTCAGGGTAGAATTTGCCAATAAAGTGTCCTAAACTTTTGGGAGATATATTTTTCAATAAGATACTTTTTTGGGAACCATGTGATTTTCATCCGAGTATTATTATTTTACTTAGATTTTTTTGGAAAACAAAAAAAAAAATATATATATATATATATAAAAACAAGAAAAATAAGTACATTCTTAATATTGTAATGTTAATTTACTATAATATGGGATGTTGGTGAATGATTGTTTACAATAAAACAAATACGTTCCATTTATATTTTCTGAATGTGATAATTTAATATTAATGGAAAACGTGTGTATATATTTATTGAAATATATATGTATATCTATAAATTTTCTTCAGTTTTCCTATTTTCATGTGTAGCCAATTCATCATATTAAGTGATCGATTATTTTATTTACATTATCACGTTGTATGAAAAATTCCTAAATGGACCCAAGGTATAGTTGTTATCTTAGAACCTAGGTCCATTGCAGTTTAAAAATAAATCATGCAACGTTTTGGATTTACAAATTTAATATTGTAATCTTGAGTAGTCAGTTCTATTTTATGGTTTTATCAAGGAATGCAAATCATAGAAAATGATTTTTGTATGTTGTTTGCTTTTTTACTTATGTAGCGTTGTTGTTAGCGTTACCTTGATTTACCTATTTTCCTGTATACAGACTATGCTCTCCATAGAAATACTTATTCTAGGTAAGGAATGATTAGACTTAACTTTGCTTAAAAGATGAAAACTTTCAGCAAATTTATGCCTGTTTACATTTTTCCTTAACGATTCCAATAATTTTATATACCAATAAAAAGCCTGCATGTAATATACAACCAATATAGAACGTATTTTCAATAATTCAGTTATAACTTCATTAAAATATTAATGATTAATGTATCAGTTTCCAAACTTAAAATTTATTTGACTGTTAAAGGTATGCTATGGAAGGTCACACTGACAATATCTGTAATAAAATCAGAGAATTTTAGGATTCTATTTTTATATCGATGTTATGTAGTTTGCGCATAAAGGTTGACTTTTGTATTTTTCCTATAATATATTATTAATTCAGACCATTTGTATTATAAGTTGTATAAATGTTACTATCTCTTATATTATAAAATGTATTTCAATACTTTATTATTAAAATTTGAAAAAGCTTGATAGTGCTTATACTTTATTCCTCAGGCCCATATTCATTTGTTTAAAGCAAATTAATTAAAAAATAATATTTTTGGTTCAATAAATTTGTCTTTCCACACTACATTTTTCACATGTTTTTCAACGTCAAAAGGGGCGAGAATTGTCAAATTCACTATTTATTTTTGATAGCGTATGCATGATGATTATTATAAAAGTACTTGGGAGTAATCTGTGTAAATTTCAAACTTTTAGTAACTTTTCTGTTTCCGTGAAAAATAAATATCTTCGCGACTCAGCCTACATACGGGGCGAGAACTGCCTCATTGGCTTCTCATAATAAATCATACATTTAGCACAGGGCTGAGTATTGTCAGAAAAGAGCTGGATTCAAACTACAAATCATGGTTTCTTTATTATTTTATTTCTTAATAATTTTCACTGACACAAACAAAATCAGAATAGTCCTCTTTTTCATTTAAAATGTTAAAAAGTGTCTAAAAAATATGTAAACTGCAGTTAAGGGTACATAAAAGTTATACAAACAATGAAACTGCCAAGAAAAAGTTCAATGTTGCTAAATACTAAAACATTTCTTCAAGTGCAGTGAACTCAGGTGAATTGGGAATATATGAATTTTTCCATTTTTATTCTTTGCAAACGACTTAAGGACTTTGTCAGGGTGATAAGTTGCCTTTCGTCAAAACAATAGCCTGGTAGTTCTCACCGCAGTTACCCCCCCCCACACACAGCATACCCAGTAATGATTATGACAGGGACGAAATTATTTTAAAATTAACTAAGTCAGCATTGCTATAAATATTTACTTACTTGCTCCACAGGGAGCTGGTTAAGCAACAGGAAAAATGGCAACAAAACCTCATCATCTAGTCAATTGTGGTAGAGGAAGTTGTACAAACATAACAAAAAAATGGTTAAATAGGGTGCGAATTGTCGTAATATTTTTAGACAGGCATTTAATTTTTTTAAAGAACCAATTTCAGGCTTTAAATATCTATTCTAACATTAAACAATGATACATTTCATACAATATTATTTTACAAAATTTTAGTGCAAAATTTAAATTTTCTCAAATTTTGACAATTCACATACTTGAAGGGTTTGCCGAAATTCAAAATTGTAATCTCAGAAATATATTAGAATCACTCTATTTACACCCGTTTAAATGTAATGATCATTAAAATAATAAATCTTACTACACGCCTCAACCAGGCCATAGTTGAAGGGATTGCTCAGAATGTCCAATGGTATCACAAAAAAGTATTAGGATAGCTTTAAACGTAATCCAGTTAGGAGTTATGTTCGTTCAAAATTTTATTTTTATTTCATGGGTATATAAGTTAAAGCCAGAGGCAAGTTATGTTGTAAACTAATACGATCATGGGAGGTAAACAACCCATGATCCTATGTAGGTCGGATTACTAAGGAGAATAAAGTAGTCTTTTACTGGAGTCACAGTGTGTCGGTGTTTTTTCATCTGTCATTATTATATTTTTATCACACTTAACCGCCGACGATTAACTGGTGCCGAAACCCGGGAGATTACGGGAACCTCGTACGGCGGCGTAGAAAGTAATTGTTTTTTTTTCTTTCTCTCTAATTTTTTTTTCTTAATCGTCTTCTCTCTTTTACGTTTTTAATAACATGCCAGAGGGAGTGTTACGACCCGCGGTGCTAAGTGGAGCTGCAGATATACCTCAGTTGCCTCAAACGACGATGGCAGCGGCTCACGCGACTACATTAGCGTGGATGAAGATTCAGGCGATCACGGCTCAGGATATGAGGAAGTCCATTTCCGATCTGGAGAGATTCGCAGGTAAGACCGGGGAACTGAATCATTTCCTTAAGGGGGGTGACCGGCTGATGATGCGGGTAGAAGGAAAACGGACGGAGGATTTAATAACTGAAGGAGATGCCGATTCACTGAGAGCAGCTCTGGTGTGCAGAGTTAAGCGGAGCATTCTGAATATGATCCAGGCTGACGAGGAGACCTCATGGACCATAGTGAAGGAGCGGCTGAAGAAAGCATTCGGCGGGGGAAGATGGACCCCGGAAGAGGATATTTTTAAAATGTTCCGGGAGACGAAGAGGCACGGACAAACAAACGGGCAGTTCGCCGGAACACTGCTGGCTCAATACAATGGCATCACGGAGAAGATGGGGAGACATTGAACGCGGCAGAAGTAGAGGGCAGGATGGCGTTTTTGTCTACAATACTGAAGGTGCAGCTAGCGAAGGAAACAGGAAGAAAGGAGGCGTTACCTAGAGAGCGCACGTTTCTAGAATGCGCTCAAGAAATGGTGGACACCAGCGCCAGAGAGGAGGAAATTACAGTTGGCGAGGAAGAAATGGACTGGAGGAAAGTAGTATATAAAAGGCCCAAAATCGCGCCGGTCACATGGAGGAAGAAGGAGGTAGAGTACGGTAGAAGAGAGAGGGCGGCAGTGGGAGAAAGGAGCCGAGGAAACGCGGGACGCCCCAGGAGAAGGGAAGACAGGAGGTGTTATGAGTGTGGGAAGACAGGACACCTGGTAGCTAAGTGCTCACGCACTAGGTGCTTTGAGTGTGGCACGGAGGGTCACGTAGCAAGACAGTGTCCATATATGAGCCCACGCAGAAACGTGAACCGTCCCGAGCCAATGGAAATCAATGCTCAGAGAGTGTGGAGGAGGGAGAGACATCAGTCAGAGGCTTCAGAAACTTCGGAAATCTCCGAAACGGACAACGAAAGGGAAGAGCCAGGAAGCGGAGTGGGCTGTGGAAGCGGCAGTGCCCGGAGGAGCGGCCGACGACAGGCAACGGAGGAGAGGGGATATCGCGAGATCTGAGAAGAGTGGCAGCGGAGAGGCGACCGCACGTTAATAAATAATATTGTTAAAGGCACACATGGCGGTCTGCCTATAACTAGAGTCGCGAGTGGAGTGCAGTGCTTAGTGGATACGGGGAGTACCAACACAATAATGTGTCGGGAGACACTAGAGAGCATGTGTGGAGGAGGGAGGATGCCTCAAATGCAGGTATGTTCTTGTAGCTTGGTCACCCTGGGGGGCCCCTGCAGGGTCGAAGGGGAAGCGATAATAGGGTTGGAAAGATGGGATCGTAGCGAGGAGAAATTACGGGTCCATGTGGTGGAAAAGATGCCCCGGGAATACGGAGGGATCATAGGGTGTGATCTGTTGGGGGAAGTTGGAGCAAGGGTTAGGAACAGGGAAGGGAAATGGGACATTCGCTTAGGTAAGAAAACATATAGGTGCCTGAGACAAGGGAGGGACGTAGGGAGAGACGGTAGGGCGCGAGTAGGGGCGATTAGGCGAGCGGAGGATTGGAGAGTGGAGCTCAAGAGAGAATATACGGACATTTTCTTTAAGGAAGGGGAGAGATTGGGGGCCACAGGAAAAACAGTACATGAGATTCCGCTCAAGCAGGACTGAGTAAGCTACGTGAAGGAGCGCAGATACCCACAGGCTCTGAGACACCATATTAGGGAGGAGCTGGACAACTTGAAAAAACAGGGGATCATCGAAGATAGCACGTCACCATATAATAGCCCCTTATGGGCTGTTAAGAAAAAGAGCGTGGAAGGCGGGGTCCCAGATAAGTATAGAGTGGTAGTAGACTATCGGAAGCTCAATGAGAATACAGTGGACGAGAAGTACCCAATTCCACGGTTCGATGACATTCTGGACAGGCTGAGCGGGGCCAGGATCTTCAGCACCCAGGATCTCAAAGCGGGGTATCACCAGATACAGATGCATCCTAGGGACCGACATAAGACAGCCTTCACTTTTGAGAGAGGTCACTACGAGTTCACCAGGATGCCATTTGGATTGAAAAATGCACCCATCACATTCCAAAGGCTCATGGATGAGTTGCTACGTGGAGTAGATGAGTCCGTTTGCCAGATATACATGGACGACCTCTTAGTATTCAGCGCGACCGAGGCCCAACATGTAGATCACCTGAGGACAGTTTTTGACCGAGTGCGACAATTCGGCCTGAAATTGTCGGAGGAAAAGTCCCATCTGGGTCAGGAGGTCATCAGTTTTTTGGGGCACACGATATCCAAAGAAGGAGTCCGACCAGATGCCGGGAAGGTAGCAGCAATCCAGAAGATGGCGGTTCCGTCGGACGTAAAAGGGATACGGCGGTTGATGGGAACACTGAACTACTACAGGCGATTCGTCCCAGAAATGGCAGCATACCTAGTACCTCTTAACAACCTCCTCAAAAAGGGGAAAAAAGTAGCCATCACCCCCGACATAGAGGCGAACATGCGCAAGTGCATGGCACGACTACAAGAACATCCTGTACTGGCTTTTCCGGATTTCACAAAGCAATTCACAATAACGACGGATGCCAGTGAATATGCCTTGGGAGCAGTTCTGTCACAGGCAGTGGGGGGGGGGGGCAAAGGGGACCGTCCAGTAGCGTACGCCAGTAGGCGCCTCACAGAGGCGGAAAGTCGGTATAGCGCGCTAGAGCGGGAATTATTAAAGATAGTCTGGGCAATAGACCATTTCCGGCCCTACGTGTTCGGGAGAAGGTTCTGGGTGCACACCGACCACAAACCGTTACAGTGGGTTGGTAAATTAAAAGAGTCGTCGGCGAGGGTCATGCGTTGGAAGGAGTTCCTCAGCCAATACAACTTGGAGGTGATATACAAGCCCGGTAAGGAAAACGTCGTGGCGGACTGGCTGTCCCGGGCGATGGTGGTCAACGCACTCGAACAAGAGCAGGGGGAATCCTCCCGAGACGGAAGGCAGTTCTTGCGAGAATGGACGCCGGAGAGAGAAGAAGACCAACAGGAACCAGGGTCTACGGATTTGGTACCGTCGGCAGGAGGAGGGAGCTCAACGGACGACAGGCCTGCGGACATGGAAGAGCGGGAAGAAATTATAAACGATAAGCGCCACCAGATAGTCTGGAAGACGAAGACCTTCGGCCCCATGAAAATAGCACATGATAGTTCTCCACGATCGACCACCACGACCATATGGTCGGCTCCAGGGGTGAACAATGACCAAATTAGTCGTGCCCTTAATGATGCTTCCACACCAGGGAAGACCCATTTTCTTTATGTCGGGAACGCAACCATATGGGAGAAAATTAAGCGCCTTTGGAGGGCGGAGCAGGTTGGGGTTTACCGAACATTTGTACGGTGTACCATGATGGTAGAGACCATCCCGGATGAGCCAACGCAGAAGGAGATCACGCTAGCGTACCATCAGGGCAAAACCAACCACAGGGGAGAACAAGAGACGGCTCAGGCGTTGAAGCGGAAGTATTTCTGGTGGGGGATGCGAAAGACAATCCAGGAAACACTAGCTGCGTGCGAAGTTTGTCATCGTACCAAATATGACAGGCACCCACCTACCGGGCAACAAGTCGAGACTCCCACGGCGCAAACACCGCTCACTGACCTTCAAGTTGATACGTTCACTTGGCGGGGACACAAGTGGGTCACCGTGGTTGACCTCTTTAGCAAAATGGCTATGGCATACCCTATTCGGGAAAAGTCATCGGAAGCAGTGCTAGGCGCGCTGAGGCGTTGGTTCCAATTCTACGGCGTCCCAGATCGGATAGCGTCGGACGGTGGAAAGGAGTTCGATAACGTCGACGTGCGGAAAGAGATGAAGGCTCTGGACGTGATGTGGCACGTCAATACCCCAGGGCAGGCATCCAAAGAGCCGAGGAGGAATTGAGCGTCTCCACAGTACCTTGGGCGATCATCTCCGCGTCTACAATGCCGACAAAGGGTTGGAGCCGGCAGAGGCAATGCCTAGGGCGGTCATTGCGTATAACCATTCTGTCCACACGACCACCGGGTTTTCACCCTTTGAAATCCTTTTCGGACTTCGTGGGCGTCGCCGAGACACGAGTAGAACGGTGGTGGGAGACGAGACGTCCACACAACTCACCACCAATCGCGTGGAACTGGGGAAAGTATGGGGGAAGGTTTACGCGAGAATTACCGGGGAAAAATCCAGGAGGGTGTTGAGGGAGAACGCGGGCGTCAAACCACTAGAAGGGTGCGTTGCGATAGGCACTACGGTATATCGTAAGATCGGTTCCAATAGGAGTAAGGAGGTGTCCCGTTATGAGGGTCCCTTCCGGGTGATCACGATTCGTGAACACAATTTGGTGACCATCCAGAGTTTTCATGAACCCGCGAAGAGGAGAACTGTCCATCTCGAGCAGTTAAAGCTTCCAGTGGGGAAGCCATCCAAATAGGAAATTGACTCTAATTTTCTCACTCCTGCACACATCTCTTTTGGTTTTTGGTGGCATTTGCCAGATGCATGTTTTTTTATTTTACTGTTTTAACCTTGTACCACATTGGATAAAGTTATGTTCTGTTTTTATGATTATAAGACAGTGTTGTGCTGCTCTAGGCGAGCAGGAAATTATTATGTCAGAACTGTATATAATTAGCATAAGTGTTAAGTTTCAGTTCCCGACGGATGGTCAGGAACTGGCAGGGAGGGGTTAAAGCCAGAGGCAAGTTATGTTGTAAACTAATACGATCATGGGAGGTAAACAACCCATGATCCTATGTAGGTTGGATTACTAAGGAGAATAAAGTAGTCTTTTACTGGAGTCACAGTGTGTCGGTGTTTTTTCCTCTGTCATTATTATATTTATATCACACTTAACCGCCGACGATTAACTTATATATACAGATATATTAGGAGGGTTTGTCAGAAATAAAATAGAGATTACAGAATTATTTCACCCAGTCTTAACCCGTTTTAGAGTTATATACGTTCAAATCTTATTTTTTTATTTCACCGTGGATCCAGCATATATTTAATGAATTTGCTTAGAATAAAAATCAGATTCACTGGAATCGGTAAGAAATACCCTACCTTTATCCGTGCAGGAGTTATAAAGGTATCAATGTAGATCCAGGACATATTTAAAATGTTTGCTCAGAACCTCAATAGTAATCGCAGGATTTATCAGAATAGCTTCATCTTTTTACCGTTTTAGAGTTATTGACGTTCAAATCTTATTTTTTTATTTCACCGTGGATCCAGCATATATTTAATGAATTTGCTTAGAATAAAAATCAGATTCTCTGGAATCGGTCAGAACTACCCTACCTTTATCCGTGCACGAGTTATGAGGGCTTAAATGTTGATCCAAGACATATTTGGAGGGTTTGCTCATAACGTCAATAGTAATCGTAGGATTTGATCATAATAGCGTTATCTCTAACCGTTTTAGAGTATTGACGTTCAAATCTTTTTTTTTATTTCACAGTGAATCCAGCATATATGTAGAGAATTTTCCTAGAATAAAAATAAGATTCACCGGAATCGGTCAGAATTACCCTTTTTTTATCCGTGCAGGAGTTATGAGGGTTTCATTGTAGATCCAGGACATATTTAAAGGGTTTGCTCAGAACCTCAATAGTAATCGCAGGATCTGATCAGAATAGCTTTATCTTTATCCGTTTTAGAGTTATAGACGTTTAAATCTTATTTTGTTATTTCACTGTGGATCCAGCATATATTTAAAGAATTGGCTAAGGATAACCACCTGATTCACTGGAATCGGTAAGAAATACCCTACTTTTACCCGTGCAGGAGTTATGAGGGTTTCAATGCAGATCCAGGACATATTTAAAGGGTTTGCTCAGAACCTCAATAGTAATCGCAGGATCTGATCAGAATAGCTTTATCTCTATCCGTTTTAGAGTTATTGACGTTTAAATCTTATTTTTTTTATTTCAATGTGGATCCAGCATATATATAGAGAATTTGCCTATAATAAAAATAAGATTCACCGGAATCAGTAAGAAATACCCTACCTTTATCCGTGCAGGAGTTGTGAGGGTTTAATGTGGATCCAGGACATATTTAAAATGTTTGCTCAGAACCTTAATAGTAATCGCAGGATTCATCAGAATAGCTTCATCTTTTTACCGTTTTAGAGCTATAGACGTTTAAATCTTATTTTTTATTTCACTATGGATCCAGGAAATATTTAAAGAATTTGCTTAGAATAACAATCAGATTCACCGGAATCGGTCAGAACTACCCTACCTTTATCTGTGCAGGAGTTATGAGGGCTTAAATGTTGATCCAAGACATATTTGGAGGGTTTGCTCAGAACCTCAATAGTAATCGCAGGATCTGATCAGAATAGCGTTATCTCTAACCGTTTTAGAGTATTGACGTTCAAATCTTTTTTTTTATTTCACAGTGAATCCAGCATATATGTAGAGAATTTTCCTAGAATAAAAATAAGATTCACCGGAATCGGTCAGAATTACCCTTTTTTTATCCGTGCAGGAGTTATGAGGGTTTCAATATAGATCCAGGACATATTTAAACGGTGTTCTCAGAACCTCAATAGTAATCGCAGGAAATGATCAGAATAGCATTATCTCTATCCGTTTTAGAGTTATTGACGTTTAAATCTTATTTTGTTATTTCACTGTGGATCCAGCATATATTTAAAGAATTGGCTTAGGATGACAATCTGATTCACTAGAATCGGTAAGAAATACTCTACTTTTATCCGTGCAGGAGTTATGAGGGTTTCAATGTAGATCCAGGACATATTTAAAGGGTTTGCTCAGACCCTCAATATTAATCGAAGGATTTGATCAGAATAGTTTTATCTCTATCCGTTCTAGAGTTATTGACGTTCAAATCTTATTTTTTTATTTTTCTATGGATCCAGGAAATATTTAAAGAATTTGCTTAGAATAACAATCAGATTCACTGGTATCGGTAAGAAATACCCTACCTTTATCCGTGCAGGAGTTGTGAGGGTTTAATGTGGATCCAGGACATATTTAAAATGTTAGCTCAGAACCTTAATAGTAATCGCAGGATTTATCAGAATAGCTTCATCTTTTTACCGTTTTAGAGCTATAGACGTTTAAATCTTATTTTTTATTTCACTATGGATCCAGGAAATATTTAAAGAATTTGCTTAGAATAACAATCAGATTCACCGGAATCGGTCAGAACTACCCTACCTTTATCTGTGCAGGAGTTATGAGGGCTTAAATGTTGATCCAAGACATATTTGGAGGGTTTGCTCAGAACCTCAATAGTAATCGCAGGCTCTGATCAGAATAGCGTTATCTCTAACCGTTTTAAAGTATTGACGTTCAAATCTTTTTTTTTATTTCACAGTGAATCCAGCATATATGTAGAGAATTTTCCTAGAATAAAAATAAGATTCACCGGAATCGGTCAGAATTACCCTTTTTTTATCCGTGCAGGAGTTATGAGGGTTTCAATATAGATCCAGGACATATTTAAACGGTGTTCTCAGAACCTCAATAGTAATCGCAGGAAATGATCAGAATAGCATTATCTCTATCCGTTTTAGAGTTATTGACGTTTAAATCTTATTTTGTTATTTTACTGTGGATCCAGCATATATTTAAAGAATTGGCTTAGGATGACAATCTGATTCACTAGAATCGGTAAGAAATACCCTTCTTTTATCCGTGCAGGAGTTATGAGGGTTTCAATGTAGATCCAGGACATATTTAAAGGGTTTGCTCAGACCCTCAATATTAATCGAAGGATTTGATCAGAATAGCGTTATCTCTAACCGTTTTAGAGTATTGACGTTCAAATCTTTTTTTTTATTTCACAGTGAATCCAGCATATATGTAGAGAATTTTCCTAGAATAAAAATAAGATTCACCGGAATCGGTAAGAATTACCCTTTTTTTATCCGTGCAGGAGTTATGAGGGTTTCAATATAGATCCAGGACATATTTAAACGGTGTTCTCAGAACCTCAATAGTAATCGCAGGAAATGATCAGAATAGCATTATCTCTATCCGTTTTAGAGTTATTTACGTTTAAATCTTATTTTGTTATTTCACTGTGGATCCAGCATATATTTAAAGAATTGGCTTAGGATGACAATCTGATTCACTAGAATCGGTAAGAAATACCCTACTTTTATCCGTGCAGGAGTTATGAGGGTTTCAATGTAGATCCAGGACATATTTAAAGGGTTTGCTCAGACCCTCAATATTAATCGAAGGATTTGATCAGAATAGTTTTATCTCTATCCGTTCTAGAGTTATTGACGTTCAAATCTTATTTTTTTATTTTTCTATGGATCCAGGAAATATTTAAAGAATTTGCTTAGAATAACAATCAGATTCACTGGTATCGGTAAGAAATACCCTACCTTTATCCGTGCAGGAGTTGTGAGGGTTTAATGTGGATCCAGGACATATTTAAAATGTTTGCTCAGAACCTTAATAGTAATCGCAGGATTTATCAGAATAGCTTCATCTTTTTACCGTTTTAGAGCTATAGACGTTTAAATCTTATTTTTTATTTCACTATGGATCCAGGAAATATTTAAAGAATTTTCTTAGAATAACAATCAGATTCACCGGAATCGGTCAGAACTACCCTACCTTTATCCGTGCAGGAGTTATGAGGGCTTAAATGTTGATCCAAGACATATTTGGAGGGTTTGCTTATAACGTCAATAGTAATCGTAGGATTTGATCAGAATAGCGTTATCTCTAACCGTTTTAGAGTATTGACGTTCAAATCTTTTTTTTTATTTCACAGTGAATCCAGCATATATGTAGAGAATTTTCCTAGAATAAAAATAAGATTCACCGGAATCGGTCAGAATTACCCTTTTTTTATCCGTGCAGGAGTTATGAGGGTTTCAATGTAGATCCAGGACATATTTAAAGAGTGTTCTCAGAACCTCAATAGTAATCGCAGGAAATGATCAGAATAGGTTTATCTATATCCGTTTTAGAGTTATAGACATTAAAATCTTATTTTATTATTTCACTGTGGATCCAGCATATATTTAAAGAATTGGCTAAGGATAACCATCTGATTCACTGGAATCGGTAAGAAATACTCTACTTTTACCCGTGCAGGAGTTATGAGGGTTTCAATGTAGATCCAGGACATATTTAAAGGGTTTGCTCAGAACCTCAATAGTAATCGCAGGATCTGATCAGAATAGCTTTATCTCTATCCGTTTAAGAGTTATTGACGTTTAAATCTTATTTTTTTTATTTCAATGTGGATCCAGCATATATTTAAAGAATTGGCTTAGGATGACAATCTGATTCACTAGAATCGGTAAGAAATACCCTACTTTTATCCGTGCAGGAGTTATGAGGGTTTCAATGTAGATCCAGGACATATTTAAAGGGTTTGCTCAGACCCTCATTATTAATTGAAGGATTTGATCAGAATAGTTTTATCTCTATCCGTTCTAGAGTTATTGACGTTCAAATCTTATTTTTTTATTTCTCTGTGGATCCAGGAAATATTTAAAAAATTTGCTTAGAACAACAATCAGATTCACTGGTATCGGTAAGAAATACCCTACTTTTATCCGTGCAGGAGTTATGAGGTTTTCAATGTAGATCCAGGACATATTTAAAGGGTTTGCTCAGAACCTCAATAGTAATCGCAGGAAATGATCAGAATAGCTTTATCTTTCCGTTTTAGAGTTATAGACATTAAAATCTTATTTTGTTATTTCACTGTGGATCCAGCATATATTTAAAGAATTGGCTAAGGATAACCATCTGATTCACTGGAATCGGTAAGAAATACCCTACTTTTACCCGTGCAGGAGTTATGAGGGTTTCAATGTAGATCCAGGACATATTTAAAGGGTTTGCTCAGAACCTCAATAGTAATCGCAGGATCTGATCAGAATAGCTTTATCTCTATCCGTTTTAGAGTTATTGACGTTTAAATCTTATTTTTT
This sequence comes from Acanthosoma haemorrhoidale, assembly GCA_930367205.1. Classification (NCBI taxonomy): domain Eukaryota; kingdom Metazoa; phylum Arthropoda; class Insecta; order Hemiptera; family Acanthosomatidae; genus Acanthosoma; species Acanthosoma haemorrhoidale. Next base: position 115,303,792 of record OV884009.1, on the reverse strand, counting down.
TTATTTCAATGTGGATCCAGCATATATATAGAGAATTTGCCTATAATAAAAAAAAGATTCACCGGAATCAGTAAGAAATACCCTACCTTTATCCGTGCAGGAGTTGTGAGGGTTTAATGTGGATCCAGGACATATTTAAAATGTTTGCTCAGAACCTTAATAGTAATCGCAGGATTTATCAGAATAGCTTCATCTTTTTACCGTTTTAGAGCTATAGACGTTTAAATCTTATTTTTTATTTCACTATGGATCCAGGAAATATTTAAAGAATTTGCTTAGAATAACAATCAGATTCACCGGAATCGGTCAGAACTACCCTACCTTTATCTGTGCAGGAGTTATGAGGGCTTAAATGTTGATCCAAGGCATATTTGGAGGGTTTGCTCAGAACCTCAATAGTAATCGCAGGATCTGATCAGAATAGCGTTATCTCTAACCATTTTAGAGTATTGACGTTCAAATCTTTTTTTTTATTTCACAGTGAATCCAGCATATATGTAGAGAATTTTCCTAGAATAAAAATAAGATTCACCGGAATCGGTCAGAATTACCCTTTTTTTATCCGTGCAGGAGTTATGAGGGTTTCAATATAGATCCAGGACATATTTAAACGGTGTTCTCAGAACCTCAATAGTAATCGCAGGAAATGATCAGAATAGCATTATCTCTATCCGTTTTAGAGTTATTGATGTTTAAATCTTATTTTGTTATTTCACTGTGGATCCAGCATATATTTAAAGAATTGGCTTAGGATGACAATCTGATTCACTGGTATCGGTAAGAAATACCCTACTTTTATCCGTGCAGGAGTTATGAGGGTTTCAATGTAGATGCAGGACATATTTAAAGGGTTTGCTCAGAACCTCAATAGTAATCGCAGGAAATGATCAGAATAGCTTTATCTTTATCCGTTTTAGAGTTATAGACATTAAAATCTTATTTTGTTATTTCACTGTGGATCCAGCATATATTTAAAGAATTGGCTAAGGATAACCATCTGATTCACTGGAATCGGTAAGAAATACCCTACTTTTACCCGTGCAGGAGTTATGAGGGTTTCAATGTAGATCCAGGACATATTTAAAGGGTTTGCTCAGAACCTCAATAGTAATCGCAGGATCTGATCAGAATAGCTTTATCTCTATCCGTTTTAGAGTTATTGACGTTTAAATCTTATTTTTTTTATTTCAATGTGGATCCAGCATATATATAGAGAATTTGCCTATAATAAAAATAAGATTCACCGGAATCAGTAAGAAATACCCTACCTTTATCCGTGCAGGAGTTGTGAGGGTTTAATGTGGATCCAGGACATATTTAAAATGTTTGCTCAGAACCTTAATAGTAATCGCAGGATTTATCAGAATAGCTTCATCTTTTTACCGTTTTAGAGCTATAGACGTTTAAATCTTATTTTTTATTTCACTATGGATCCAGGAAATATTTAAAGAATTTGCTTAGAATAACAATCAGATTCACCGGAATCGGTCAGAACTACCCTACCTTTATTTGTGCAGGAGTTATGAGGGCTTAAATGTTAATCCAAGACATATTTGGAGGGTTTGCTCAGAACCTCAATAGTAATCGCAGGATCTGATCAGAATAGCGTTATCTCTAACCGTTTTAGAGTATTGACGTTCAAATCTTTTTTTTTATTTCACAGTGAATCCAGCATATATGTAGAGAATTTTCCTAGAATAAAAATAAGATTCACCGGAATCGGTCAGAATTACCCTTTTTTTATCCGTGCAGGAGTTATGAGGGTTTCAATATAGATCCAGGACATATTTAAACAGTGTTCTCAGAACCTTAATAGTAATCGCAGGAAATGATCAGAATAGCTTTATCTTTATCCGTTTTAGAGTTATAGACATTAAAATCTTATTTTGTTATTTCACTGTGGATCTAGCATATATTTAAAGAATTGGCTTAGGATGACAATCTGATTCACTAGAATCGGTAAGAAATACCCTACTTTTATCCGTGCAGGAGTTATGAGGGTTTCAATGTAGATCCAGGACATATTTAAAGGGTTTGCTCAGACCCTCAATATTAATCGAAGGATTTGATCAGAATAGTTTTATCTCTATCCGTTCTAGAGTTATTGACGTTCAAATCTTATTTTTTTATTTTTCTATGGATCCAGGAAATATTTAATGAATTTGCTTAGAATAACAATCAGATTCACCGGAATCGGTCAGAACTACCCTACCTTTATCCGTGCAGGAGTTATGAGGGCTTAAATGTTGATCCAAGACATATTTGGAGGGTTTGCTCAGACCCTCATTATTAATTGAAGGATTTGATCAGAATAGTTTTATCTCTATCCGTTCTAGAGTTATTGACGTTCAAATCTTATTTTTTTATTTCTCTGTGGATCCAGGAAATATTTAAAAAATTTGCTTAGAATAACAATCAGATTCACTGGTATCGGTAAGAAATACCCTTTTTTTATCCGTGCAGGAGTTATGAGGGTTTCAATATAGATCCAGGACATATTTAAACGGTGTTCTCAGAACCTCAATAGTAATCGCAGGAAATGATCAGAATAGCATTATCTCTATCCGTTTTAGAGTTATTGACGTTTAAATCTTATTTTGTTATTTCAATGTGGATCCAGCATATATATAGAGAATTTGCCTATAATAAAAATAAGATTCACCGGAATCAGTAAGAAATACCCTACCTTTATCCGTGCAGGAGTTGTGAGGGTTTAATGTGGATCCAGGACATATTTAAAATGTTTGCTCAGAACCTTAATAGTAATCGCAGGATTTATCAGAATAGCTTCATCTTTTTACCGTTTTAGAGCTATAGACGTTTAAATCTTATTTTTTATTTCACTATGGATCCAGGAAATATTTAAAGAATTTGCTTAGAATAACAATCAGATTCACCGGAATCGGTCAGAACTACCCTACCTTTATTTGTGCAGGAGTTATGAGGGCTTAAATGTTAATCCAAGACATATTTGGAGGGTTTGCTCAGAACCTCAATAGTAATCGCAGGATCTGATCAGAATAGCGTTATCTCTAACCGTTTTAGAGTATTGACGTTCAAATCTTTTTTTTTATTTCACAGTGAATCCAGCATATATGTAGAGAATTTTCCTAGAATAAAAATAAGATTCACCGGAATCGGTCAGAATTACCCTTTTTTTATCCGTGCAGGAGTTATGAGGGTTTCAATATAGATCCAGGACATATTTAAACAGTGTTCTCAGAACCTTAATAGTAATCGCAGGAAATGATCAGAATAGCTTTATCTTTATCCGTTTTAGAGTTATAGACATTAAAATCTTATTTTGTTATTTCACTGTGGATCCAGCATATATTTAAAGAATTGGCTTAGGATGACAATCTGATTCACTAGAATCGGTAAGAAATACCCTACTTTTATCCGTGCAGGAGTTATGAGGGTTTCAATGTAGATCCAGGACATATTTAAAGGGTTTGCTCAGACCCTCAATATTAATCGAAGGATTTGATCAGAATAGTTTTATCTCTATCCGTTCTAGAGTTATTGACGTTCAAATCTTATTTTTTTATTTTTCTATGGATCCAGGAAATATTTAAAGAATTTGCTTAGAATAACAATCAGATTCACCGGAATCGGTCAGAACTACCCTACCTTTATCCGTGCAGGAGTTATGAGGGCTTAAATGTTGATCCAAGACATATTTGGAGGGTTTGCTCAGACCCTCATTATTAATTGAAGGATTTGATCAGAATAGTTTTATCTCTATCCGTTCTAGAGTTATTGACGTTCAAATCTTATTTTTTTATTTCTCTGTGGATCCAGGAAATATTTAAAAAATTTGCTTAGAATAACAATCAGATTCACTGGTATCGGTAAGAAATACCCTTTTTTTATCCGTGCAGGAGTTATGAGGGTTTCAATATAGATCCAGGACATATTTAAACGGTGTTCTCAGAACCTCAATAGTAATCGCAGGAAATGATCAGAATAGCATTATCTCTATCCGTTTTAGAGTTATTGACGTTTAAATCTTATTTTGTTATTTTACTGTGGATCCAGCATATATTTAAAGAATTGGCTTAGGATGACAATCTGATTCACTAGAATCGGTAAGAAATACCCTACTTTTATCCGTGCAGGAGTTATGAGGGTTTCAATGTAGATCCAGGACATATTTAAAGGGTTTGCTCAGACCCTCAATATTAATCGAAGGATTTGATCAGAATAGCGTTATCTCTAACCGTTTTAGAGTATTGACGTTCAAATCTTTTTTTTTATTTCACAGTGAATCCAGCATATATGTAGAGAATTTTCCTAGAATAAAAATAAGATTCACCGGAATCGGTAAGAATTACCCTTTTTTTATCCGTGCAGGAGTTGTGAGGGTTTCAATATAGATCCAGGACATATTTAAACGGTGTTCTCAGAACCTCAATAGTAATCGCAGGAAATGATCAGAATAGCATTATCTCTATCCGTTTTAGAGTTATTGACGTTTAAATCTTATTTTGTTATTTCACTGTGGATCCAGCATATATTTAAAGAATTGGCTTAGGATGACAATCTGATTCACTAGAATCGGTAAGAAATACCCTACTTTTATCCGTGCAGGAGTTATGAGGGTTTCAATGTAGATCCAGGACATATTTAAAGGGTTTGCTCAGACCCTCAATATTAATCGAAGGATTTGATCAGAATAGTTTTATCTCTATCCGTTCTAGAGTTATTGACGTTCAAATCTTATTTTTTTATTTTTCTATGGATCCAGGAAATATTTAAAGAATTTGCTTAGAATCACAATCAGATTCACTGGTATCGGTAAGAAATACCCTACCTTTATCCGTGCAGGAGTTGTGAGGGTTTAATGTGGATCCAGGACATATTTAAAATGTTTGCTCAGAACCTTAATAGTAATCGCAGGATTTATCAGAATAGCTTCATCTTTTTACAGTTTTAGAGCTATAGACGTTTAAATCTTATTTTTTATTTCACTATGGATCCAGGAAATATTTAAAGAATTTTCTTAGAATAACAATCAGATTCACCGGAATCGGTCAGAACTACCCTACCTTTATCCGTGCAGGAGTTATGAGGGCTTAAATGTTGATCCAAGACATATTTGGAGGGTTTGCTTATAACGTCAATTGTAATCGTAGGATTTGATCAGAATAGCGTTATCTCTAACCGTTTTAGAGTATTGACGTTCAAATCTTTTTTTTTATTTCACAGTGAATCCAGCATATATGTAGAGAATTTTCCTAGAATAAAAATAAGATTCACCGGAATCGGTCAGAATTACCCTTTTTTTATCCGTGCAGGAGTTATGAGGGTTTCAATGTAGATCCAGGACATATTTAAAGGGTGTTCTCAGAACCTCAATAGTAATCGCAGGAAATGATCAGAATAGCTTTATCTTTATCCGTTTTAGAGTTATAGACATTAAAATCTTATTTTATTATTTCACTGTGGATCCAGCATATATTTAAAGAATTGGCTAAGGATAACCATCTGATTCACTGGAATCGGTAAGAAATACTCTACTTTTACCCGTGCAGGAGTTATGAGGGTTTCAATGTAGATCCAGGACATATTTAAAGGGTTTGCTCAGAACCTCAATAGTAATCGCAGGATCTGATCAGAATAGCTTTATCTCTATCCGTTTAAGAGTTATTGACGTTTAAATCTTATTTTTTTTATTTCAATGTGGATCCAGCATATATTTAAAGAATTGGCTTAGGATGACAATCTGATTTACTAGAATCGGTAAGAAATACCCTACTTTTATCCGTGCAGGAGTTATGAGGGTTTCAATGTAGATCCAGGACATATTTAAAGGGTTTGCTCAGACCCTCATTATTAATTAAAGGATTTGATCAGAATAGTTTTATCTCTATCCGTTCTAGAGTTATTGACGTTCAAATCTTATTTTTTTATTTCTCTGTGGATCCAGGAAATATTTAAAAAATTTGCTTAGAATAACAATCAGATTCACTGGTATCGGTAAGAAATACCCTACTTTTATCCGTGCAGGAGTTGTGAGGGTTTAATGTGGATCCAGGACATATTTAAAATGTTTGCTCAGAACCTTAATAGTAATCGCAGGATTTATCAGAATAGCTTCATCTTTTTACCGTTTTAGAGCTATAGACGTTTAAATCTTATTTTTTATTTCACTATGGATCCAGGAAATATTTAAAGAATTTGCTTAGAATAACAATCAGATTCACCGGAATCGGTCAGAACTACCCTACCTTTATTTGTGCAGGAGTTATGAGGGCTTAAATGTTAATCCAAGACATATTTGGAGGGTTTGCTCAGAACCTCAATAGTAATCGCAGGATCTGATCAGAATAGCGTTATCTCTAACCGTTTTAGAGTATTGACGTTCAAATCTTTTTTTTTATTTCACAGTGAATCCAGCATATATGTAGAGAATTTTCCTAGAATAAAAATAAGATTCACCGGAATCGGTCAGAATTACCCTTTTTTTATCCGTGCAGGAGTTATGAGGGTTTCAATATAGATCCAGGACATATTTAAACAGTGTTCTCAGAACCTTAATAGTAATCGCAGGAAATGATCAGAATAGCTTTATCTTTATCCGTTTTAGAGTTATAGACATTAAAATCTTATTTTGTTATTTCACTGTGGATCTAGCATATATTTAAAGAATTGGCTTAGGATGACAATCTGATTCACTAGAATCGGTAAGAAATACCCTACTTTTATCCGTGCAGGAGTTATGAGGGTTTCAATGTAGATCCAGGACATATTTAAAGGGTTTGCTCAGACCCTCAATATTAATCGAAGGATTTGATCAGAATAGTTTTATCTCTATCCGTTCTAGAGTTATTGACGTTCAAATCTTATTTTTTTATTTTTCTATGGATCCAGGAAATATTTAAAGAATTTGCTTAGAATAACAATCAGATTCACCGGAATCGGTCAGAACTACCCTACCTTTATCCGTGCAGGAGTTATGAGGGCTTAAATGTTGATCCAAGACATATTTGGAGGGTTTGCTCAGACCCTCATTATTAATTGAAGGATTTGATCAGAATAGTTTTATCTCTATCCGTTCTAGAGTTATTGACGTTCAAATCTTATTTTTTTATTTCTCTGTGGATCCAGGAAATATTTAAAAAATTTGCTTAGAATAACAATCAGATTCACTGGTATCGGTAAGAAATACCCTTTTTTTATCCGTGCAGGAGTTATGAGGGTTTCAATATAGATCCAGGACATATTTAAACGGTGTTCTCAGAACCTCAATAGTAATCGCAGGAAATGATCAGAATAGCATTATCTCTATCCGTTTTAGAGTTATTGACGTTTAAATCTTATTTTGTTATTTTACTGTGGATCCAGCATATATTTAAAGAATTGGCTTAGGATGACAATCTGATTCACTAGAATCGGTAAGAAATACCCTACTTTTATCCGTGCAGGAGTTATGAGGGTTTCAATGTAGATCCAGGACATATTTAAAGGGTTTGCTCAGACCCTCAATATTAATCGAAGGATTTGATCAGAATAGCGTTATCTCTAACCGTTTTAGAGTATTGACGTTCAAATCTTTTTTTTTATTTCACAGTGAATCCAGCATATATGTAGAGAATTTTCCTAGAATAAAAATAAGATTCACCGGAATCGGTAAGAATTACCCTTTTTTTATCCGTGCAGGAGTTGTGAGGGTTTCAATATAGATCCAGGACATATTTAAACGGTGTTCTCAGAACCTCAATAGTAATCGCAGGAAATGATCAGAATAGCATTATCTCTATCCGTTTTAGAGTTATTGACGTTTAAATCTTATTTTGTTATTTCACTGTGGATCCAGCATATATTTAAAGAATTGGCTTAGGATGACAATCTGATTCACTAGAATCGGTAAGAAATACCCTACTTTTATCCGTGCAGGAGTTATGAGGGTTTCAATGTAGATCCAGGACATATTTAAAGGGTTTGCTCAGACCCTCAATATTAATCGAAGGATTTGATCAGAATAGTTTTATCTCTATCCGTTCTAGAGTTATTGACGTTCAAATCTTATTTTTTTATTTTTCTATGGATCCAGGAAATATTTAAAGAATTTGCTTAGAATCACAATCAGATTCACTGGTATCGGTAAGAAATACCCTACCTTTATCCGTGCAGGAGTTGTGAGGGTTTAATGTGGATCCAGGACATATTTAAAATGTTTGCTCAGAACCTTAATAGTAATCGCAGGATTTATCAGAATAGCTTCATCTTTTTACAGTTTTAGAGCTATAGACGTTTAAATCTTATTTTTTATTTCACTATGGATCCAGGAAATATTTAAAGAATTTTCTTAGAATAACAATCAGATTCACCGGAATCGGTCAGAACTACCCTACCTTTATCCGTGCAGGAGTTATGAGGGCTTAAATGTTGATCCAAGACATATTTGGAGGGTTTGCTTATAACGTCAATTGTAATCGTAGGATTTGATCAGAATAGCGTTATCTCTAACCGTTTTAGAGTATTGACGTTCAAATCTTTTTTTTTATTTCACAGTGAATCCAGCATATATGTAGAGAATTTTCCTAGAATAAAAATAAGATTCACCGGAATCGGTCAGAATTACCCTTTTTTTATCCGTGCAGGAGTTATGAGGGTTTCAATGTAGATCCAGGACATATTTAAAGGGTGTTCTCAGAACCTCAATAGTAATCGCAGGAAATGATCAGAATAGCTTTATCTATATCCGTTTTAGAGTTATAGACATTAAAATCTTATTTTATTATTTCACTGTGGATCCAGCATATATTTAAAGAATTGGCTAAGGATAACCATCTGATTCACTGGAATCGGTAAGAAATACTCTACTTTTACCCGTGCAGGAGTTATGAGGGTTTCAATGTAGATCCAGGACATATTTAAAGGGTTTGCTCAGAACCTCAATAGTAATCGCAGGATCTGATCAGAATAGCTTTATCTCTATCCGTTTAAGAGTTATTGACGTTTAAATCTTATTTTTTTTATTTCAATGTGGATCCAGCATATATTTAAAGAATTGGCTTAGGATGACAATCTGATTTACTAGAATCGGTAAGAAATACCCTACTTTTATCCGTGCAGGAGTTATGAGGGTTTCAATGTAGATCCAGGACATATTTAAAGGGTTTGCTCAGACCCTCATTATTAATTAAAGGATTTGATCAGAATAGTTTTATCTCTATCCGTTCTAGAGTTATTGACGTTCAAATCTTATTTTTTTATTTCTCTGTGGATCCAGGAAATATTTAAAAAATTTGCTTAGAATAACAATCAGATTCACTGGTATCGGTAAGAAATACCCTACTTTTATCCGTGCAGGAGTTATGAGGGTTTCAATGTAGATCCAGGACATATTTAAAGGGTTTGCTCAGAACCTCAATAGTAATCGCAGGAAATGATCAGAATAGCTTTATCTTTATCCGTTTTAGAGTTATAGACATTAAAATCTTATTTTGTTATTTCACTGTGGATCCAGCATATATTTAAAGAATTGGCTAAGGATAACCATCTGATTCACCGGAATCAGTAAGAAATACCCTACCTTTATCCGTGCAGGAGTTGTGAGGGTTTAATGTGGATCCAGGACATATTTAAAATGTTTGCTCAGAACCTTAATAGTAATCGCAGGATTTATCAGAATAGCTTCATCTTTTTACCGTTTTAGAGCTATAGACGTTTAAATCTTATTTTTTATTTCACTATGGATCCAGGAAATATTTAAAGAATTTGCTTAGAATAACAATCAGATTCACCGGAATCGGTCAGAACTACCCTACCTTTATCTGTGCAGGAGTTATGAGGGCTTAAATGTTGATCCAAGGCATATTTGGAGGGTTTGCTCAGAACCTCAATAGTAATCGCAGGATCTGATCAGAATAGCGTTATCTCTAACCATTTTAGAGTATTGACGTTCAAATCTTTTTTTTTATTTCACAGTGAATCCAGCATATATGTAGAGAATTTTCCTAGAATAAAAATAAGATTCACCGGAATCGGTCAGAATTACCCTTTTTTTATCCGTGCAGGAGTTATGAGGGTTTCAATATAGATCCAGGACATATTTAAACGGTGTTCTCAGAACCTCAATAGTAATCGCAGGAAATGATCAGAATAGCATTATCTCTATCCGTTTTAGAGTTATTGATGTTTGAATCTTATTTTGTTATTTCACTATGGATCCAGGAAATATTTAAAGAATTTGCTTAGAATAACAATCAGATTCACCGGAATCGGTCAGAACTACCCTACCTTTATCTGTGCAGGAGTTATGAGGGCTTAAATGTTAATCCAAGACATATTTGGAGGGTTTGCTCAGAACCTCAATAGTAATCGCAGGATCTGATCAGAATAGCGTTATCTCTAACAGTTTTAGAGTATTGACGTTCAAATCTTTTTTTTTATTTCACAGTGAATCCAGCATATATGTAGAGAATTTTCCTAGAATAAAAATAAGATTCACCGGAATCGGTCAGAATTACCCTTTTTTTATCCGTGCAGGAGTTATGAGGGTTTCAATATAGATCCAGGACATATTTAAACAGTGTTCTCAGAACCTTAATAGTAATCGCAGGAAATGATCAGAATAGCTTTATCTTTATCCGTTTTAGAGTTATAGACATTAAAATCTTATTTTGTTATTTCACTGTGGATCTAGCATATATTTAAAGAATTGGCTTAGGATGACAATCTGATTCACTAGAATCGGTAAGAAATACCCTACTTTTATCCGTGCAGGAGTTATGAGGGTTTCAATGTAGATCCAGGACATATTTAAAGGGTTTGCTCAGACCCTCAATATTAATCGAAGGATTTGATCAGAATAGTTTTATCTCTATCCGTTCTAGAGTTATTGACGTTCAAATCTTATTTTTTTATTTTTCTATGGATCCAGGAAATATTTAAAGAATTTGCTTAGAATAACAATCAGATTCACCGGAATCGGTCAGAACTACCCTACCTTTATCCGTGCAGGAGTTATGAGGGCTTAAATGTTGATCCAAGACATATTTGGAGGGTTTGCTCAGACCCTCATTATTAATTGAAGGATTTGATCAGAATAGTTTTATCTCTATCCGTTCTAGAGTTATTGACGTTCAAATCTTATTTTTTTATTTCTCTGTGGATCCAGGAAATATTTAAAAAATTTGCTTAGAATAACAATCAGATTCACTGGTATCGGTAAGAAATACCCTTTTTTTATCCGTGCAGGAGTTATGAGGGTTTCAATATAGATCCAGGACATATTTAAACGGTGTTTTCAGAACCTCAATAGTAATCGCAGGAAATGATCAGAATAGCATTATCTCTATCCGTTTTAGAGTTATTGACGTTTAAATCTTATTTTGTTATTTTACTGTGGATCCAGCATATATTTAAAGAATTGGCTTAGGATGACAATCTGATTCACTAGAATCGGTAAGAAATACCCTACTTTTATCCGTGCAGGAGTTATGAGGGTTTCAATGTAGATCCAGGACATATTTAAAGGGTTTGCTCAGACCCTCAATATTAATCGAAGGATTTGATCAGAATAGTTTTATCTCTATCCGTTCTAGAGTTATTGACGTTCAAATCTTATTTTTTTATTTTTCTATGGATCCAGGAAATATTTAAAGAATTTGCTTAGAATAACAATCAGATTCACTGGTATCGGTAAGAAATACCCTACCTTTATCCGTGCAGGAGTTGTGAGGGTTTAATGTGGATCCAGGACATATTTAAAATGTTTGCTCAGAACCTTAATAGTAATCGCAGGATTTATCAGAATAGCTTCATCTTTTTACCGTTTTAGAGCTATAGACGTTTAAATCTTATTTTTTATTTCACTATGGATCCAGGAAATATTTAAAGAATTTTCTTAGAATAACAATCAGATTCACCGGAATCGGTCAGAACTACCCTACCTTTATCCGTGCAGGAGTTATGAGGGCTTAAATGTTGATCCAAGACATATTTGGAGGGTTTGCTTATAACGTCAATTGTAATCGTAGGATTTGATCAGAATAGCGTTATCTCTAACCGTTTTAGAGTATTGACGTTCAAATCTTTTTTTTTATTTCACAGTGAATCCAGCATATATGTAGAGAATTTTCCTAGAATAAAAATAAGATTCACCGGAATCGGTCAGAATTACCCTTTTTTTATCCGTGCAGGAGTTATGAGGGTTTCAATGTAGATCCAGGACATATTTAAAGGGTGTTCTCAGAACCTCAATAGTAATCGCAGGAAATGATCAGAATAGCTTTATCTATATCCGTTTTAGAGTTATAGACATTAAAATCTTATTTTATTATTTCACTGTGGATCCAGCATATATTTAAAGAATTGGCTAAGGATAACCATCTGATTCACTGGAATCGGTAAGAAATACTCTACTTTTACCCGTGCAGGAGTTATGAGGGTTTCAATGTAGATCCAGGACATATTTAAAGGGTTTGCTCAGAACCTCAATAGTAATCGCAGGATCTGATCAGAATAGCTTTATCTCTATCCGTTTAAGAGTTATTGACGTTTAAATCTTATTTTTTTTATTTCAATGTGGATCCAGCATATATTTAAAGAATTGGCTTAGGATGACAATCTGATTTACTAGAATCGGTAAGAAATACCCTACTTTTATCCGTGCAGGAGTTATGAGGGTTTCAATGTAGATCCAGGACATATTTAAAGGGTTTGCTCAGACCCTCATTATTAATTAAAGGATTTGATCAGAATAGTTTTATCTCTATCCGTTCTAGAGTTATTGACGTTCAAATCTTATTTTTTTATTTCTCTGTGGATCCAGGAAATATTTAAAAAATTTGCTTAGAATAACAATCAGATTCACTGGTATCGGTAAGAAATACCCTACTTTTATCCGTGCAGGAGTTATGAGGGTTTCAATGTAGATCCAGGACATATTTAAAGGGTTTGCTCAGAACCTCAATAGTAATCGCAGGAAATGATCAGAATAGCTTTATCTTTATCCGTTTTAGAGTTATAGACATTAAAATCTTATTTTGTTATTTCACTGTGGATCCAGCATATATTTAAAGAATTGGCTAAGGATAACCATCTGATTCACCGGAATCAGTAAGAAATACCCTACCTTTATCCGTGCAGGAGTTGTGAGGGTTTAATGTGGATCCAGGACATATTTAAAATGTTTGCTCAGAACCTTAATAGTAATCGCAGGATTTATCAGAATAGCTTCATCTTTTTACCGTTTTAGAGCTATAGACGTTTAAATCTTATTTTGTTATTTTACTGTGGATCCAGCATATATTTAAAGAATTGGCTTAGGATGACAATCTGATTCACTAGAATCGGTAAGAAATACCCTACTTTTATCCGTGCAGGAGTTATGAGGGTTTCAATGTAGATCCAGGACATATTTAAAGGGTTTGCTCAGACCCTCAATATTAATCGAAGGATTTGATCAGAATAGTTTTATCTCTATCCGTTCTAGAGTTATTGACGTTCAAATCTTATTTTTTTATTTTTCTATGGATCCAGGAAATATTTAAAGAATTTGCTTAGAATAACAATCAGATTCACTGGTATCGGTAAGAAATACCCTACCTTTATCCGTGCAGGAGTTGTGAGGGTTTAATGTGGATCCAGGACATATTTAAAATGTTTGCTCAGAACCTTAATAGTAATCGCAGGATTTATCAGAATAGCTTCATCTTTTTACAGTTTTAGAGCTATAGACGTTTAAATCTTATTTTTTATTTCACTATGGATCCAGGAAATATTTAAAGAATTTTCTTAGAATAACAATCAGATTCACCGGAATCGGTCAGAACTACCCTACCTTTATCCGTGCAGGAGTTATGAGGGCTTAAATGTTGATCCAAGACATATTTGGAGGGTTTGCTTATAACGTCAATTGTAATCGTAGGATTTGATCAGAATAGCGTTATCTCTAACCGTTTTAGAGTATTGACGTTCAAATCTTTTTTTTTATTTCACAGTGAATCCAGCATATATGTAGAGAATTTTCCTAGAATAAAAATAAGATTCACCGGAATCGGTCAGAATTACCCTTTTTTTATCCGTGCAGGAGTTATGAGGGTTTCAATGTAGATCCAGGACATATTTAAAGGGTTTTCTCAGAACCTCAATAGTAATCGCAGGAAATGATCAGAATAGCTTTATCTTTATCCGTTTTAGAGTTATAGACATTAAAATCTTATTTTATTATTTCACTGTGGATCCAGCATATATTTAAAGAATTGGCTAAGGATAACCATCTGATTCACTGGAATCGGTAAGAAATACTCTACTTTTACCCGTGCAGGAGTTATGAGGGTTTCAATGTAGATCCAGGACATATTTAAAGGGTTTGCTCAGAACCTCAATAGTAATCGCAGGATCTGATCAGAATAGCTTTATCTCTATCCGTTTAAGAGTTATTGACGTTTAAATCTTATTTTTTTTATTTCAATGTGGATCCAGCATATATTTAAAGAATTGGCTTAGGATGACAATCTGATTTACTAGAATCGGTAAGAAATACCCTACTTTTATCCGTGCAGGAGTTATGAGGGTTTCAATGTAGATCCAGGACATATTTAAAGGGTTTGCTCAGACCCTCATTATTAATTAAAGGATTTGATCAGAATAGTTTTATCTCTATCCGTTCTAGAGTTATTGACGTTCAAATCTTATTTTTTTATTTCTCTGTGGATCCAGGAAATATTTAAAAAATTTGCTTAGAATAACAATCAGATTCACTGGTATCGGTAAGAAATACCCTACTTTTATCCGTGCAGGAGTTATGAGGGTTTCAATGTAGATCCAGGACATATTTAAAGGGTTTGCTCAGAACCTCAATAGTAATCGCAGGAAATGATCAGAATAGCTTTATCTTTATCCGTTTTAGAGTTATAGACATTAAAATCTTATTTTGTTATTTCACTGTGGATCCAGCATATATTTAAAGAATTGGCTAAGGATAACCATCTGATTCACCGGAATCAGTAAGAAATACCCTACCTTTATCCGTGCAGGAGTTGTGAGGGTTTAATGTGGATCCAGGACATATTTAAAATGTTTGCTCAGAACCTTAATAGTAATCGCAGGATTTATCAGAATAGCTTCATCTTTTTACCGTTTTAGAGCTATAGACGTTTAAATCTTATTTTTTATTTCACTATGGATCCAGGAAATATTTAAAGAATTTGCTTAGAATAACAATCAGATTCACCGGAATCGGTCAGAACTACCCTACCTTTATCTGTGCAGGAGTTATGAGGGCTTAAATGTTGATCCAAGGCATATTTGGAGGGTTTGCTCAGAACCTCAATAGTAATCGCAGGATCTGATCAGAATAGCGTTATCTCTAACCATTTTAGAGTATTGACGTTCAAATCTTTTTTTTTATTTCACAGTGAATCCAGCATATATGTAGAGAATTTTCCTAGAATAAAAATAAGATTCACCGGAATCGGTCAGAATTACCCTTTTTTTATCCGTGCAGGAGTTATGAGGGTTTCAATATAGATCCAGGACATATTTAAACGGTGTTCTCAGAACCTCAATAGTAATCGCAGGAAATGATCAGAATAGCATTATCTCTATCCGTTTTAGAGTTATTGATGTTTGAATCTTATTTTGTTATTTCACTGTGGATCCAGCATATATTTAAAGAATTGGCTAAGGATAACCATCTGATTCACTGGAATCGGTAAGAAATACCCTACTTTTACCCGTGCAGGAGTTATGAGGGTTTCAATGTAGATCCAGGACATATTTAAAGGGTTTTCTCAGAACCTCAATAGTAATCGCAGGATCTGATCAGAATAGCTTTATCTCTATCCGTTTTAGAGTTATTGACGTTTAAATCTTATTTTTTTTATTTCAATGTGGATCCAGCATATATATAGAGAATTTGCCTATAATAAAAATAAGATTCACCGGAATCAGTAAGAAATACCCTACCTTTATCCGTGCAGGAGTTGTGAGGGTTTAATGTGGATCCAGGACATATTTAAAATGTTTGCTCAGAACCTTAATAGTAATCGCAGGATTTATCAGAATAGCTTCATCTTTTTACAGTTTTAGAGCTATAGACGTTTAAATCTTATTTTTTATTTCACTATGGATCCAGGAAATATTTAAAGAATTTTCTTAGAATAACAATCAGATTCACCGGAATCGGTCAGAACTACCCTACCTTTATCCGTGCAGGAGTTATGAGGGCTTAAATGTTGATCCAAGACATATTTGGAGGGTTTGCTTATAACGTCAATTGTAATCGTAGGATTTGATCAGAATAGCGTTATCTCTAACCGTTTTAGAGTATTGACGTTCAAATCTTTTTTTTTATTTCACAGTGAATCCAGCATATATGTAGAGAATTTTCCTAGAATAAAAATAAGATTCACCGGAATCGGTCAGAATTACCCTTTTTTTATCCGTGCAGGAGTTATGAGGGTTTCAATGTAGATCCAGGACATATTTAAAGGGTGTTCTCAGAACCTCAATAGTAATCGCAGGAAATGATCAGAATAGCTTTATCTATATCCGTTTTAGAGTTATAGACATTAAAATCTTATTTTATTATTTCACTGTGGATCCAGCATATATTTAAAGAATTGGCTAAGGATAACCATCTGATTCACTGGAATCGGTAAGAAATACTCTACTTTTACCCGTGCAGGAGTTATGAGGGTTTCAATGTAGATCCAGGACATATTTAAAGGGTTTGCTCAGAACCTCAATAGTAATCGCAGGATCTGATCAGAATAGCTTTACCTCTATCCGTTTAAGAGTTATTGACGTTTAAATCTTTTTTTTTTTATTTCAATGTGGATCCAGCATATATTTAAAGAATTGGCTTAGGATGACAATCTGATTTACTAGAATCGGTAAGAAATACCCTACTTTTATCCGTGCAGGAGTTATGAGGGTTTCAATGTAGATCCAGGACATATTTAAAGGGTTTGCTCAGACCCTCATTATTAATTAAAGGATTTGATCAGAATAGTTTTATCTCTATCCGTTCTAGAGTTATTGACGTTCAAATCTTATTTTTTTATTTCTCTGTGGATCCAGGAAATATTTAAAAAATTTGCTTAGAATAACAATCAGATTCACTGGTATCGGTAAGAAATACCCTACTTTTATCCGTGCAGGAGTTATGAGGGTTTCAATGTAGATCCAGGACATATTTAAAGGGTTTGCTCAGAACCTCAATAGTAATCGCAGGAAATGATCAGAATAGCTTTATCTTTATCCGTTTTAGAGTTATAGACATTAAAATCTTATTTTGTTATTTCACTGTGGATCCAGCATATATTTAAAGAATTGGCTAAGGATAACCATCTGATTCACCGGAATCAGTAAGAAATACCCTACCTTTATCCGTGCAGGAGTTGTGAGGGTTTAATGTGGATCCAGGACATATTTAAAATGTTTGCTCAGAACCTTAATAGTAATCGCAGGATTTATCAGAATAGCTTCATCTTTTTACAGTTTTAGAGCTATAGACGTTTAAATCTTATTTTTTATTTCACTATGGATCCAGGAAATATTTAAAGAATTTGCTTAGAATAACAATCAGATTCACCGGAATCGGTCAGAACTACCCTACCTTTATCTGTGCAGGAGTTATGAGGGCTTAAATGTTAATCCAAGACATATTTGGAGGGTTTGCTCAGAACCTCAATAGTAATCGCAGGATCTGATCAGAATAGCGTTATCTCTAACCGTTTTAGAGTATTGACGTTCAAATCTTTTTTTTTATTTCACAGTGAATCCAGCATATATGTAGAGAATTTTCCTAGAATAAAAATAAGATTCACCGGAATCGGTCAGAATTACCCTTTTTTTATCCGTGCAGGAGTTATGAGGGTTTCAATATAGATCCAGGACATATTTAAACAGTGTTCTCAGAACCTTAATAGTAATCGCAGGAAATGATCAGAATAGCTTTATCTTTATCCGTTTTAGAGTTATAGACATTAAAATCTTATTTTGTTATTTCACTGTGGATCTAGCATATATTTAAAGAATTGGCTTAGGATGACAATCTGATTCACTAGAATCGGTAAGAAATACCCTACTTTTATCCGTGCAGGAGTTATGAGGGTTTCAATGTAGATCCAGGACATATTTAAAGGGTTTGCTCAGACCCTCAATATTAATCGAAGGATTTGATCAGAATAGTTTTATCTCTATCCGTTCTAGAGTTATTGACGTTCAAATCTTATTTTTTTATTTTTCTATGGATCCAGGAAATATTTAAAGAATTTGCTTAGAATAACAATCAGATTCACCGGAATCGGTCAGAACTACCCTACCTTTATCCGTGCAGGAGTTATGAGGGCTTAAATGTTGATCCAAGACATATTTGGAGGGTTTGCTCAGACCCTCATTATTAATTGAAGGATTTGATCAGAATAGTTTTATCTCTATCCGTTCTAGAGTTATTGACGTTCAAATCTTATTTTTTTATTTCTCTGTGGATCCAGGAAATATTTAAAAAATTTGCTTAGAATAACAATCAGATTCACTGGTATCGGTAAGAAATACCCTTTTTTTATCCGTGCAGGAGTTATGAGGGTTTCAATATAGATCCAGGACATATTTAAACGGTGTTTTCAGAACCTCAATAGTAATCGCAGGAAATGATCAGAATAGCATTATCTCTATCCGTTTTAGAGTTATTGACGTTTAAATCTTATTTTGTTATTTTACTGTGGATCCAGCATATATTTAAAGAATTGGCTTAGGATGACAATCTGATTCACTAGAATCGGTAAGAAATACCCTACTTTTATCCGTGCAGGAGTTATGAGGGTTTCAATGTAGATCCAGGACATATTTAAAGGGTTTGCTCAGACCCTCAATATTAATCGAAGGATTTGATCAGAATAGTTTTATCTCTATCCGTTCTAGAGTTATTGACGTTCAAATCTTATTTTTTTATTTTTCTATGGATCCAGGAAATATTTAAAGAATTTGCTTAGAATAACAATCAGATTCACTGGTATCGGTAAGAAATACCCTACCTTTATCCGTGCAGGAGTTGTGAGGGTTTAATGTGGATCCAGGACATATTTAAAATGTTTGCTCAGAACCTTAATAGTAATCGCAGGATTTATCAGAATAGCTTCATCTTTTTACAGTTTTAGAGCTATAGACGTTTAAATCTTATTTTTTATTTCACTATGGATCCAGGAAATATTTAAAGAATTTTCTTAGAATAACAATCAGATTCACCGGAATCGGTCAGAACTACCCTACCTTTATCCGTGCAGGAGTTATGAGGGCTTAAATGTTGATCCAAGACATATTTGGAGGGTTTGCTTATAACGTCAATTGTAATCGTAGGATTTGATCAGAATAGCGTTATCTCTAACCGTTTTAGAGTATTGACGTTCAAATCTTTTTTTTTATTTCACAGTGAATCCAGCATATATGTAGAGAATTTTCCTAGAATAAAAATAAGATTCACCGGAATCGGTCAGAATTACCCTTTTTTTATCCGTGCAGGAGTTATGAGGGTTTCAATGTAGATCCAGGACATATTTAAAGGGTTTGCTCAGACCCTCATTATTAATTAAAGGATTTGATCAGAATAGTTTTATCTCTATCCGTTCTAGAGTTATTGACGTTCAAATCTTATTTTTTTATTTCTCTGTGGATCCAGGAAATATTTAAAAAATTTGCTTAGAATAACAATCAGATTCACTGGTATCGGTAAGAAATACCCTACTTTTATCCGTGCAGGAGTTATGAGGGTTTCAATGTAGATCCAGGACATATTTAAAGGGTTTGCTCAGAACCTCAATAGTAATCGCAGGAAATGATCAGAATAGCTTTATCTTTATCCGTTTTAGAGTTATAGACATTAAAATCTTATTTTGTTATTTCACTGTGGATCCAGCATATATTTAAAGAATTGGCTAAGGATAACCATCTGATTCACC
Source organism: Acanthosoma haemorrhoidale (assembly GCA_930367205.1). Taxonomy (NCBI): domain Eukaryota; kingdom Metazoa; phylum Arthropoda; class Insecta; order Hemiptera; family Acanthosomatidae; genus Acanthosoma; species Acanthosoma haemorrhoidale. The sequence goes on along the minus strand of OV884009.1, from coordinate 115,283,873 downwards.
GGAATCAGTAAGAAATACCCTACCTTTATCCGTGCAGGAGTTGTGAGGGTTTAATGTGGATCCAGGACATATTTAAAATGTTTGCTCAGAACCTTAATAGTAATCGCAGGATTTATCAGAATAGCTTCATCTTTTTACCGTTTTAGAGCTATAGACGTTTAAATCTTATTTTTTATTTCACTATGGATCCAGGAAATATTTAAAGAATTTGCTTAGAATAACAATCAGATTCACCGGAATCGGTCAGAACTACCCTACCTTTATCTGTGCAGGAGTTATGAGGGCTTAAATGTTAATCCAAGACATATTTGGAGGGTTTGCTCAGAACCTCAATAGTAATCGCAGGATCTGATCAGAATAGCGTTATCTCTAACCGTTTTAGAGTATTGACGTTCAAATCTTTTTTTTTATTTCACAGTGAATCCAGCATATATGTAGAGAATTTTCCTAGAATAAAAATAAGATTCACCGGAATCGGTCAGAATTACCCTTTTTTTATCCGTGCAGGAGTTATGAGGGTTTCAATATAGATCCAGGACATATTTAAACAGTGTTCTCAGAACCTTAATAGTAATCGCAGGAAATGATCAGAATAGCTTTATCTTTATCCGTTTTAGAGTTATAGACATTAAAATCTTATTTTGTTATTTCACTGTGGATCTAGCATATATTTAAAGAATTGGCTTAGGATGACAATCTGATTCACTAGAATCGGTAAGAAATACCCTACTTTTATCCGTGCAGGAGTTATGAGGGTTTCAATGTAGATCCAGGACATATTTAAAGGGTTTGCTCAGACCCTCAATATTAATCGAAGGATTTGATCAGAATAGTTTTATCTCTATCCGTTCTAGAGTTATTGACGTTCAAATCTTATTTTTTTATTTTTCTATGGATCCAGGAAATATTTAAAGAATTTGCTTAGAATAACAATCAGATTCACCGGAATCGGTCAGAACTACCCTACCTTTATCCGTGCAGGAGTTATGAGGGCTTAAATGTTGATCCAAGACATATTTGGAGGGTTTGCTCAGACCCTCATTATTAATTGAAGGATTTGATCAGAATAGTTTTATCTCTATCCGTTCTAGAGTTATTGACGTTCAAATCTTATTTTTTTATTTTTCTATGGATCCAGGAAATATTTAAAGAATTTGCTTAGAATAACAATCAGATTCACTGGTATCGGTAAGAAATACCCTTTTTTTATCCGTGCAGGAGTTATGAGGGTTTCAATATAGATCCAGGACATATTTAAACGGTGTTTTCAGAACCTCAATAGTAATCGCAGGAAATGATCAGAATAGCATTATCTCTATCCGTTTTAGAGTTATTGACGTTTAAATCTTATTTTGTTATTTTACTGTGGATCCAGCATATATTTAAAGAATTGGCTTAGGATGACAATCTGATTCACTAGAATCGGTAAGAAATACCCTACTTTTATCCGTGCAGGAGTTATGAGGGTTTCAATGTAGATCCAGGACATATTTAAAGGGTTTGCTCAGACCCTCAATATTAATCGAAGGATTTGATCAGAATAGTTTTATCTCTATCCGTTCTAGAGTTATTGACGTTCAAATCTTATTTTTTTATTTTTCTATGGATCCAGGAAATATTTAAAGAATTTGCTTAGAATAACAATCAGATTCACTGGTATCGGTAAGAAATACCCTACCTTTATCCGTGCAGGAGTTGTGAGGGTTTAATGTGGATCCAGGACATATTTAAAATGTTTGCTCAGAACCTTAATAGTAATCGCAGGATTTATCAGAATAGCTTCATCTTTTTACAGTTTTAGAGCTATAGACGTTTAAATCTTATTTTTTATTTCACTATGGATCCAGGAAATATTTAAAGAATTTGCTTAGAATAACAATCAGATTCACCGGAATCGGTCAGAACTACCCTACCTTTATCTGTGCAGGAGTTATGAGGGCTTAAATGTTGATCCAAGGCATATTTGGAGGGTTTGCTCAGAACCTCAATAGTAATCGCAGGATCTGATCAGAATAGCGTTATCTCTAACCATTTTAGAGTATTGACGTTCAAATCTTTTTTTTTATTTCACAGTGAATCCAGCATATATGTAGAGAATTTTCCTAGAATAAAAATAAGATTCACCGGAATCGGTCAGAATTACCCTTTTTTTATCCGTGCAGGAGTTATGAGGGTTTCAATATAGATCCAGGACATATTTAAACGGTGTTCTCAGAACCTCAATAGTAATCGCAGGAAATGATCAGAATAGCATTATCTCTATCCGTTTTAGAGTTATTGATGTTTGAATCTTATTTTGTTATTTCACTGTGGATCCAGCATATATTTAAAGAATTGGCTAAGGATAACCATCTGATTCACTGGAATCGGTAAGAAATACCCTACTTTTACCCGTGCAGGAGTTATGAGGGTTTCAATGTAGATCCAGGACATATTTAAAGGGTTTTCTCAGAACCTCAATAGTAATCGCAGGATCTGATCAGAATAGCTTTATCTCTATCCGTTTTAGAGTTATTGACGTTTAAATCTTATTTTTTTTATTTCAATGTGGATCCAGCATATATATAGAGAATTTGCCTATAATAAAAATAAGATTCACCGGAATCAGTAAGAAATACCCTACCTTTATCCGTGCAGGAGTTGTGAGGGTTTAATGTGGATCCAGGACATATTTAAAATGTTTGCTCAGAACCTTAATAGTAATCGCAGGATTTATCAGAATAGCTTCATCTTTTTACCGTTTTAGAGCTATAGACGTTTAAATCTTATTTTTTATTTCACTATGGATCCAGGAAATATTTAAAGAATTTGCTTAGAATAACAATCAGATTCACCGGAATCGGTCAGAACTACCCTACCTTTATCTGTGCAGGAGTTATGAGGGCTTAAATGTTAATCCAAGACATATTTGGAGGGTTTGCTCAGAACCTCAATAGTAATCGCAGGATCTGATCAGAATAGCGTTATCTCTAACCGTTTTAGAGTATTGACGTTCAAATCTTTTTTTTTATTTCACAGTGAATCCAGCATATATGTAGAGAATTTTCCTAGAATAAAAATAAGATTCACCGGAATCGGTCAGAATTACCCTTTTTTTATCCGTGCAGGAGTTATGAGGGTTTCAATATAGATCCAGGACATATTTAAACAGTGTTCTCAGAACCTTAATAGTAATCGCAGGAAATGATCAGAATAGCTTTATCTTTATCCGTTTTAGAGTTATAGACATTAAAATCTTATTTTGTTATTTCACTGTGGATCTAGCATATATTTAAAGAATTGGCTTAGGATGACAATCTGATTCACTAGAATCGGTAAGAAATACCCTACTTTTATCCGTGCAGGAGTTATGAGGGTTTCAATGTAGATCCAGGACATATTTAAAGGGTTTGCTCAGACCCTCAATATTAATCGAAGGATTTGATCAGAATAGTTTTATCTCTATCCGTTCTAGAGTTATTGACGTTCAAATCTTATTTTTTTATTTTTCTATGGATCCAGGAAATATTTAAAGAATTTGCTTAGAATAACAATCAGATTCACCGGAATCGGTCAGAACTACCCTACCTTTATCCGTGCAGGAGTTATGAGGGCTTAAATGTTGATCCAAGACATATTTGGAGGGTTTGCTCAGACCCTCATTATTAATTGAAGGATTTGATCAGAATAGTTTTATCTCTATCCGTTCTAGAGTTATTGACGTTCAAATCTTATTTTTTTATTTCTCTGTGGATCCAGGAAATATTTAAAAAATTTGCTTAGAATAACAATCAGATTCACTGGTATCGGTAAGAAATACCCTTTTTTTATCCGTGCAGGAGTTATGAGGGTTTCAATATAGATCCAGGACATATTTAAACGGTGTTTTCAGAACCTCAATAGTAATCGCAGGAAATGATCAGAATAGCATTATCTCTATCCGTTTTAGAGTTATTGACGTTTAAATCTTATTTTGTTATTTTACTGTGGATCCAGCATATATTTAAAGAATTGGCTTAGGATGACAATCTGATTCACTAGAATCGGTAAGAAATACCCTACTTTTATCCGTGCAGGAGTTATGAGGGTTTCAATGTAGATCCAGGACATATTTAAAGGGTTTGCTCAGACCCTCAATATTAATCGAAGGATTTGATCAGAATAGTTTTATCTCTATCCGTTCTAGAGTTATTGACGTTCAAATCTTATTTTTTTATTTTTCTATGGATCTAGGAAATATTTAAAGAATTTGCTTAGAATAACAATCAGATTCACTGGTATCGGTAAGAAATACCCTACCTTTATCCGTGCAGGAGTTGTGAGGGTTTAATGTGGATCCAGGACATATTTAAAATGTTTGCTCAGAACCTTAATAGTAATCGCAGGATTTATCAGAATAGCTTCATCTTTTTACAGTTTTAGAGCTATAGACGTTTAAATCTTATTTTTTATTTCACTATGGATCCAGGAAATATTTAAAGAATTTTCTTAGAATAACAATCAGATTCACCGGAATCGGTCAGAACTACCCTACCTTTATCCGTGCAGGAGTTATGAGGGCTTAAATGTTGATCCAAGACATATTTGGAGGGTTTGCTTATAACGTCAATTGTAATCGTAGGATTTGATCAGAATAGCGTTATCTCTAACCGTTTTAGAGTATTGACGTTCAAATCTTTTTTTTTATTTCACAGTGAATCCAGCATATATGTAGAGAATTTTCCTAGAATAAAAATAAGATTCACCGGAATCGGTCAGAATTACCCTTTTTTTATCCGTGCAGGAGTTATGAGGGTTTCAATGTAGATCCAGGACATATTTAAAGGGTGTTCTCAGAACCTCAATAGTAATCGCAGGAAATGATCAGAATAGCTTTATCTATATCCGTTTTAGAGTTATAGACATTAAAATCTTATTTTATTATTTCACTGTGGATCCAGCATATATTTAAAGAATTGGCTAAGGATAACCATCTGATTCACTGGAATCGGTAAGAAATACTCTACTTTTACCCGTGCAGGAGTTATGAGGGTTTCAATGTAGATCCAGGACATATTTAAAGGGTTTGCTCAGAACCTCAATAGTAATCGCAGGATCTGATCAGAATAGCTTTACCTCTATCCGTTTAAGAGTTATTGACGTTTAAATCTTATTTTTTTTATTTCAATGTGGATCCAGCATATATTTAAAGAATTGGCTTAGGATGACAATCTGATTTACTAGAATCGGTAAGAAATACCCTACTTTTATCCGTGCAGGAGTTATGAGGGTTTCAATGTAGATCCAGGACATATTTAAAGGGTTTGCTCAGACCCTCATTATTAATTAAAGGATTTGATCAGAATAGTTTTATCTCTATCCGTTCTAGAGTTATTGACGTTCAAATCTTATTTTTTTATTTCTCTGTGGATCCAGGAAATATTTAAAAAATTTGCTTAGAATAACAATCAGATTCACTGGTATCGGTAAGAAATACCCTACTTTTATCCGTGCAGGAGTTATGAGGGTTTCAATGTAGATCCAGGACATATTTAAAGGGTTTGCTCAGAACCTCAATAGTAATCGCAGGAAATGATCAGAATAGCTTTATCTTTATCCGTTTTAGAGTTATAGACATTAAAATCTTATTTTGTTATTTCACTGTGGATCCAGCATATATTTAAAGAATTGGCTAAGGATAACCATCTGATTCACCGGAATCAGTAAGAAATACCCTACCTTTATCCGTGCAGGAGTTGTGAGGGTTTAATGTGGATCCAGGACATATTTAAAATGTTTGCTCAGAACCTTAATAGTAATCGCAGGATTTATCAGAATAGCTTCATCTTTTTACCGTTTTAGAGCTATAGACGTTTAAATCTTATTTTTTATTTCACTATGGATCCAGGAAATATTTAAAGAATTTGCTTAGAATAACAATCAGATTCACCGGAATCGGTCAGAACTACCCTACCTTTATCTGTGCAGGAGTTATGAGGGCTTAAATGTTAATCCAAGACATATTTGGAGGGTTTGCTCAGAACCTCAATAGTAATCGCAGGATCTGATCAGAATAGCGTTATCTCTAACCGTTTTAGAGTATTGACGTTCAAATCTTTTTTTTTATTTCACAGTGAATCCAGCATATATGTAGAGAATTTTCCTAGAATAAAAATAAGATTCACCGGAATCGGTCAGAATTACCCTTTTTTTATCCGTGCAGGAGTTATGAGGGTTTCAATATAGATCCAGGACATATTTAAACAGTGTTCTCAGAACCTTAATAGTAATCGCAGGAAATGATCAGAATAGCTTTATCTTTATCCGTTTTAGAGTTATAGACATTAAAATCTTATTTTGTTATTTCACTGTGGATCTAGCATATATTTAAAGAATTGGCTTAGGATGACAATCTGATTCACTAGAATCGGTAAGAAATACCCTACTTTTATCCGTGCAGGAGTTATGAGGGTTTCAATGTAGATCCAGGACATATTTAAAGGGTTTGCTCAGACCCTCAATATTAATCGAAGGATTTGATCAGAATAGTTTTATCTCTATCCGTTCTAGAGTTATTGACGTTCAAATCTTATTTTTTTATTTTTCTATGGATCCAGGAAATATTTAAAGAATTTGCTTAGAATAACAATCAGATTCACCGGAATCGGTCAGAACTACCCTACCTTTATCCGTGCAGGAGTTATGAGGGCTTAAATGTTGATCCAAGACATATTTGGAGGGTTTGCTCAGACCCTCATTATTAATTGAAGGATTTGATCAGAATAGTTTTATCTCTATCCGTTCTAGAGTTATTGACGTTCAAATCTTATTTTTTTATTTCTCTGTGGATCCAGGAAATATTTAAAAAATTTGCTTAGAATAACAATCAGATTCACTGGTATCGGTAAGAAATACCCTTTTTTTATCCGTGCAGGAGTTATGAGGGTTTCAATATAGATCCAGGACATATTTAAACGGTGTTTTCAGAACCTCAATAGTAATCGCAGGAAATGATCAGAATAGCATTATCTCTATCCGTTTTAGAGTTATTGACGTTTAAATCTTATTTTGTTATTTTACTGTGGATCCAGCATATATTTAAAGAATTGGCTTAGGATGACAATCTGATTCACTAGAATCGGTAAGAAATACCCTACCTTTATCCGTGCAGGAGTTATGAGGGTTTCAATGTAGATCCAGGACATATTTAAAGGGTTTGCTCAGACCCTCAATATTAATCGAAGGATTTGATCAGAATAGTTTTATCTCTATCCGTTCTAGAGTTATTGACGTTCAAATCTTATTTTTTTATTTTTCTATGGATCCAGGAAATATTTAAAGAATTTGCTTAGAATAACAATCAGATTCACTGGTATCGGTAAGAAATACCCTACCTTTATCCGTGCAGGAGTTGTGAGGGTTTAATGTGGATCCAGGACATATTTAAAATGTTTGCTCAGAACCTTAATAGTAATCGCAGGATTTATCAGAATAGCTTCATCTTTTTACCGTTTTAGAGCTATAGACGTTTAAATCTTATTTTTTATTTCACTATGGATCCAGGAAATATTTAAAGAATTTTCTTAGAATAACAATCAGATTCACCGGAATCGGTCAGAATTACCCTTTTTTTATCCGTGCAGGAGTTATGAGGGTTTCAATATAGATCCAGGACATATTTAAACAGTGTTCTCAGAACCTTAATAGTAATCGCAGGAAATGATCAGAATAGCTTTATCTTTATCCGTTTTAGAGTTATAGACATTAAAATCTTATTTTGTTATTTCACTGTGGATCTAGCATATATTTAAAGAATTGGCTTAGGATGACAATCTGATTCACTAGAATCGGTAAGAAATACCCTACTTTTATCCGTGCAGGAGTTATGAGGGTTTCAATGTAGATCCAGGACATATTTAAAGGGTTTGCTCAGACCCTCAATATTAATCGAAGGATTTGATCAGAATAGTTTTATCTCTATCCGTTCTAGAGTTATTGACGTTCAAATCTTATTTTTTTATTTTTCTATGGATCCAGGAAATATTTAAAGAATTTGCTTAGAATAACAATCAGATTCACCGGAATCGGTCAGAACTACCCTACCTTTATCCGTGCAGGAGTTATGAGGGCTTAAATGTTGATCCAAGACATATTTGGAGGGTTTGCTCAGACCCTCATTATTAATTGAAGGATTTGATCAGAATAGTTTTATCTCTATCCGTTCTAGAGTTATTGACGTTCAAATCTTATTTTTTTATTTCTCTGTGGATCCAGGAAATATTTAAAAAATTTGCTTAGAATAACAATCAGATTCACTGGTATCGGTAAGAAATACCCTTTTTTTATCCGTGCAGGAGTTATGAGGGTTTCAATATAGATCCAGGACATATTTAAACGGTGTTTTCAGAACCTCAATAGTAATCGCAGGAAATGATCAGAATAGCTTTATCTCTATCCGTTTTAGAGTTATTGACGTTTAAATCTTATTTTGTTATTTTACTGTGGATCCAGCATATATTTAAAGAATTGGCTTAGGATGACAATCTGATTCACTAGAATCGGTAAGAAATACCCTACTTTTATCCGTGCAGGAGTTATGAGGGTTTCAATGTAGATCCAGGACATATTTAAAGGGTTTGCTCAGACCCTCAATATTAATCGAAGGATTTGATCAGAATAGTTTTATCTCTATCCGTTCTAGAGTTATTGACGTTCAAATCTTATTTTTTTATTTTTCTATGGATCCAGGAAATATTTAAAGAATTTGCTTAGAATAACAATCAGATTCACTGGTATCGGTAAGAAATACCCTACCTTTATCCGTGCAGGAGTTGTGAGGGTTTAATGTGGATCCAGGACATATTTAAAATGTTTGCTCAGAACCTTAATAGTAATCGCAGGATTTATCAGAATAGCTTCATCTTTTTACCGTTTTAGAGCTATAGACGTTTAAATCTTATTTTTTATTTCACTATGGATCCAGGAAATATTTAAAGAATTTTCTTAGAATAACAATCAGATTCACCGGAATCGGTCAGAATTACCCTTTTTTTATCCGTGCAGGAGTTATGAGGGTTTCAATATAGATCCAGGACATATTTAAACAGTGTTCTCAGAACCTTAATAGTAATCGCAGGAAATGATCAGAATAGCTTTATCTTTATCCGTTTTAGAGTTATAGACATTAAAATCTTATTTTGTTATTTCACTGTGGATCTAGCATATATTTAAAGAATTGGCTTAGGATGACAATCTGATTCACTAGAATCGGTAAGAAATACCCTACTTTTATCCGTGCAGGAGTTATGAGGGTTTCAATGTAGATCCAGGACATATTTAAAGGGTTTGCTCAGACCCTCAATATTAATCGAAGGATTTGATCAGAATAGTTTTATCTCTATCCGTTCTAGAGTTATTGACGTTCAAATCTTATTTTTTTATTTTTCTATGGATCCAGGAAATATTTAAAGAATTTGCTTAGAATAACAATCAGATTCACCGGAATCGGTCAGAACTACCCTACCTTTATCCGTGCAGGAGTTATGAGGGCTTAAATGTTGATCCAAGACATATTTGGAGGGTTTGCTCAGACCCTCATTATTAATTGAAGGATTTGATCAGAATAGTTTTATCTCTATCCGTTCTAGAGTTATTGACGTTCAAATCTTATTTTTTTATTTCTCTGTGGATCCAGGAAATATTTAAAAAATTTGCTTAGAATAACAATCAGATTCACTGGTATCGGTAAGAAATACCCTTTTTTTACCCGTGCAGGAGTTATGAGGGTTTCAATGTAGATCCAGGACATATTTAAAGGGTTTTCTCAGAACCTCAATAGTAATCGCAGGATCTGATCAGAATAGCTTTATCTCTATCCGTTTTAGAGTTATTGACGTTTAAATCTTATTTTTTTTATTTCAATGTGGATCCAGCATATATATAGAGAATTTGCCTATAATAAAAATAAGATTCACCGGAATCAGTAAGAAATACCCTACCTTTATCCGTGCAGGAGTTGTGAGGGTTTAATGTGGATCCAGGACATATTTAAAATGTTTGCTCAGAACCTTAATAGTAATCGCAGGATTTATCAGAATAGCTTCATCTTTTTACCGTTTTAGAGCTATAGACGTTTAAATCTTATTTTTTATTTCACTATGGATCCAGGAAATATTTAAAGAATTTGCTTAGAATAACAATCAGATTCACCGGAATCGGTCAGAACTACCCTACCTTTATCTGTGCAGGAGTTATGAGGGCTTAAATGTTAATCCAAGACATATTTGGAGGGTTTGCTCAGAACCTCAATAGTAATCGCAGGATCTGATCAGAATAGCGTTATCTCTAACCGTTTTAGAGTATTGACGTTCAAATCTTTTTTTTTATTTCACAGTGAATCCAGCATATATGTAGAGAATTTTCCTAGAATAAAAATAAGATTCACCGGAATCGGTCAGAATTACCCTTTTTTTATCCGTGCAGGAGTTATGAGGGTTTCAATATAGATCCAGGACATATTTAAACAGTGTTCTCAGAACCTTAATAGTAATCGCAGGAAATGATCAGAATAGCTTTATCTTTATCCGTTTTAGAGTTATAGACATTAAAATCTTATTTTGTTATTTCACTGTGGATCTAGCATATATTTAAAGAATTGGCTTAGGATGACAATCTGATTCACTAGAATCGGTAAGAAATACCCTACTTTTATCCGTGCAGGAGTTATGAGGGTTTCAATGTAGATCCAGGACATATTTAAAGGGTTTGCTCAGACCCTCAATATTAATCGAAGGATTTGATCAGAATAGTTTTATCTCTATCCGTTCTAGAGTTATTGACGTTCAAATCTTATTTTTTTATTTTTCTATGGATCCAGGAAATATTTAAAGAATTTGCTTAGAATAACAATCAGATTCACCGGAATCGGTCAGAACTACCCTACCTTTATCCGTGCAGGAGTTATGAGGGCTTAAATGTTGATCCAAGACATATTTGGAGGGTTTGCTCAGACCCTCATTATTAATTGAAGGATTTGATCAGAATAGTTTTATCTCTATCCGTTCTAGAGTTATTGACGTTCAAATCTTATTTTTTTATTTCTCTGTGGATCCAGGAAATATTTAAAAAATTTGCTTAGAATAACAATCAGATTCACTGGTATCGGTAAGAAATACCCTTTTTTTATCCGTGCAGGAGTTATGAGGGTTTCAATATAGATCCAGGACATATTTAAAGGGTTTGCTCAGACCCTCATTATTAATTGAAGGATTTGATCAGAATAGTTTTATCTCTATCCGTTCTAGAGTTATTGACGTTCAAATCTTATTTTTTTATTTTTCTATGGATCCAGGAAATATTTAAAGAATTTGCTTAGAATAACAATCAGATTCACTGGTATCGGTAAGAAATACCCTACCTTTATCCGTGCAGGAGTTGTGAGGGTTTAATGTGGATCCAGGACATATTTAAAATGTTTGCTCAGAACCTTAATAGTAATCGCAGGATTTATCAGAATAGCTTCATCTTTTTACCGTTTTAGAGCTATAGACGTTTAAATCTTATTTTTTATTTCACTATGGATCCAGGAAATATTTAAAGAATTTTCTTAGAATAACAATCAGATTCACCGGAATCGGTCAGAATTACCCTTTTTTTATCCGTGCAGGAGTTATGAGGGTTTCAATATAGATCCAGGACATATTTAAACAGTGTTCTCAGAACCTTAATAGTAATCGCAGGAAATGATCAGAATAGCTTTATCTTTATCCGTTTTAGAGTTATAGACATTAAAATCTTAGGCTTAGGATGACAATTTGATTCACTAGAATCGGTAAGAAATACCCTACTTTTATCCGTGCAGGAGTTATGAGGGTTTCAATGTAGATCCAGGACATATTTAAAGGGTTTGCTCAGACCCTCATTATTAATTGAAGGATTTGATCAGAATAGTTTTATCTCTATCCGTTCTAGAGTTATTGACGTTCAAATCTTATTTTTTTATTTCTCTGTGGATCCAGAAAATATTTAAAAAATTTGCTTAGAATAACAATCAGATTCACTGGTATCGGTAAGAAATACCCTTTTTTTATCCGTGCAGGAGTTATGAGGGTTTCAATATAGATCCAGGACATATTTAAACGGTGTTCTCAGAACCTCAATAGTAATCGCAGGAAATGATCAGAATAGCATTATCTCTATCCGTTTTAGAGTTATTGATGTTTAAATCTTATTTTGTTATTTCACTGTGGATCCAGCATATATTTAAAGAATTGGCTTAGGATGACAATCTGATTCACTGGTATCGGTAAGAAATACCCTACTTTTATCCGTGCAGGAGTTATGAGGGTTTCAATGTAGATGCAGGACATATTTAAAGGGTTTGCTCAGAACCTCAATAGTAATCGCAGGAAATGATCAGAATAGCTTTATCTTTATCCGTTTTAGAGTTATAGACATTAAAATCTTATTTTGTTATTTCACTGTGGATCCAGCATATATTTAAAGAATTGGCTAAGGATAACAATCTGATTCACTGGAATCGGTAAGAAATACCCTACTTTTACCCGTGCAGGAGTTATGAGGGTTTCAATGTAGATCCAGGACATATTTAAAGGGTTTGCTCAGAACCTCAATAGTAATCGCAGGATCTGATCAGAATAGCTTTATCTCTATCCGTTTTAGAGTTATTGACGTTTAAATCTTATTTTTTTTATTTCAATGTGGATCCAGCATATATATAGAGAATTTGCCTATAATAAAAATAAGATTCACCGGAATCAGTAAGAAATACCCTACCTTTATCCGTGCAGGAGTTGTGAGGGTTTAATGTGGATCCAGGACATATTTAAAATGTTTGCTCAGAACCTTAATAGTAATCGCAGGATTTATCAGAATAGCTTCATCTTTTTACCGTTTTAGAGCTATAGACGTTTAAATCTTATTTTTTATTTCACTATGGATCCAGGAAATATTTAAAGAATTTGCTTAGAATAACAATCAGATTCACCGGAATCAGTCAGAACTACCCTACCTTTATCTGTGCAGGAGTTATGAGGGCTTAAATGTTAATCCAAGACATATTTGGAGGGTTTGCTCAGAACCTCAATAGTAATCGCAGGATCTGATCAGAATAGCGTTATCTCTAACCGTTTTAGAGTATTGACGTTCAAATCTTTTTTTTTATTTCACAGTGAATCCAGCATATATGTAGAGAATTTTCCTAGAATAAAAATAAGATTCACCGGAATCGGTCAGAATTACCCTTTTTTTATCCGTGCAGGAGTTATGAGGGTTTCAATATAGATCCAGGACATATTTAAACAGTGTTCTCAGAACCTTAATAGTAATCGCAGGAAATGATCAGAATAGCTTTGTCTTTATCCGTTTTAGAGTTATAGACATTAAAATCTTATTTTGTTATTTCACTGTGGATCTAGCATATATTTAAAGAATTGGCTTAGGATGACAATCTGATTCACTAGAATCGGTAAGAAATACCCTACTTTTATCCGTGCAGGAGTTATGAGGGTTTCAATGTAGATCCAGGACATATTTAAAGGGTTTGCTCAGACCCTCAATATTAATCGAAGGATTTGATCAGAATAGTTTTATCTCTATCCGTTCTAGAGTTATTGACGTTCAAATCTTATTTTTTTATTTTTCTATGGATCTAGGAAATATTTAAAGAATTTGCTTAGAATAACAATCAGATTCACCGGAATCGGTCAGAACTACCCTACCTTTATCCGTGCAGGAGTTATGAGGGCTTAAATGTTGATCCAAGACATATTTGGAGGGTTTGCTCAGACCCTCATTATTAATTGAAGGATTTGATCAAAATAGTTTTATCTCTATCCGTTCTAGAGTTATTGACGTTCAAATCTTATTTTTTTATTTCTCTGTGGATCCAGGAAATATTTAAAAAATTTGCTTAGAATAACAATCAGATTCACTGGTATCGGTAAGAAATACCCTACTTTTATCCGTGCAGGAGTTATGAGGGTTTCAATGTAGATCCAGGACATATTTAAAGGGTTTGCTCAGAACCTCAATAGTAATCGCAGGAAATGATCAGAATAGCTTTATCTTTATCCGTTTTAGAGCTATAGACGTTTAAATCTTATTTTTTATTTCACTATGGATCCAGGAAATATTTAAAGAATTTTCTTAGAATAACAATCAGATTCACCGGAATCGGTCAGAATTACCCTTTTTTTATCCGTGCAGGAGTTATGAGGGTTTCAATGTAGATCCAGGACATATTTGGAGGGTTTGCTCATAACGTCAATAGTAATCGAAGGATTTGATCAGAATAGTTTTATCTCTATCCGTTCTAGAGTTATTGACGTTCAAATCTTATTTTGTTATTTCACTGTGGATCCAGCATATATTTAAAGAATTGGCTTAGGATAACAATCTGATTCACTAGAATTGGTAAGAAATACCCTACTTTTATCCGTGCAGGAGTTATGAGGGTTTCAATGTAGATCCAGGACATATTTAAAGGGTTTGCTCAGAACCTCAATAGTAATCGCAGGAAATGATCAGAATAGCTTTATCTTTATCCGTTTTAGAGTTATAGACATTAAAATCTTATTTTGTTATTTCACTGTGGATCACGCATATATTTAAAGAATTGGCTAAGGATAACCATCTGATTCACTGGAATCGGTAAGAAATACCCTACTTTTACCCGTGCAGGAGTTATGAGGGTTTCAATGTAGATCCAGGACATATTTAAAGGGTTTGCTCAGAACCTCAATAGTAATCGCAGGATCTGATCAGAATAGCTTTATCTCTATCCGTTTTAGAGTTATTGACGTTTAAATCTTATTTTTTTTATTTCAATGTGGATCCAGCATATATATAGAGAATTTGCCTATAATAAAAATAAGATTCACCGGAATCAGTAAGAAATACCCTACCTTTATCCGTGCAGGAGTTGTGAGGGTTTAATGTGGATCCAGGACATATTTAAAATGTTTGCTGAGAACCTTAATAGTAATCGCAGGATTTATCAGAATAGCTTCATCTTTTTACCGTTTTAGAGCTATAGACGTTTAAATCTTATTTTTTATTTCACTATGGATCCAGGAAATATTTAAAGAATTTTCTTAGAATAACAATCAGATTCGCCGGAATCGGTCAGAACTACCCTACCTTTATCCGTGCAGGAGTTATGAGGGCTTAAATGTTGATCCAAGACATATTTGGCGGGTTTGCTTATAACGTCAATAGTAATCGTAGGATTTGATCAGAATAGCGTTATCTCTAACCGTTTTAGAGTATTGACGTTTAAATCTTATTTTTTTTATTTCAATGTGGATCCAGCATATATTTAAAGAATTGGCTTAGGATGACAATCTGATTCACTAGAATCGATAAGAAATACCCTACTTTTATCCGTGCAGGAGTTATGAGGGTTTCAATGTAGATTCAGGACATATTTAAAGGGTTTGCTCAGACCCTCAATATTAATCGAAGGATTTGATCAGAATAGTTTTATCTCTATCCGTTCTAGAGTTATTGACGTTCAAATCTTATTTTGTTATTTCACTGTGGATCCAGCCTATATTTAAAGAATTGGCTTAGGATAACAATCTGATTCACTAGAATTGGTAAGAAATACCCTACTTTTATCCGTGCAGGAGTTATGAGGGTTTCAATGTAGATCCAGGACATATTTAAAGGGTTTGCTCAGAACCTCAATAGTAATCGCAGGATCTGATCAGAATAGCTTTATCTCTATCCGTTTTAGAGTTATTGACGTTTAAATCTTATTTTTTTTTATTTCAATGTGGATCTAGCATATATATAGAGAATTTGCCTATAATAAAAATAAGATTCACCGGAATCAGTAAAAAATACCCTACCTTTATCCGTGCAGGAGTTGTGAGGGTTTAATGTGGATCCAGGACATATTTAAAATGTTTGCTCAGAACCTTAATAGTAATCGCAGGATTTATCAGAATAGCTTCATCTTTTTACCGTTTTAGAGCTATAGACGTTTAAATCTTATTTTTTATTTCACTATGGATCCAGGAAATATTTAAAGAATTTGCTTAGAATAACAATCAGATTCACCAGAATCGGTCAGAACTACCCTACCTTTATCTGTGCAGGAGTTATGAGGGCTTAAATGTTAATCCAAGACATATTTGGAGGGTTTGCTCAGAACCTCAATAGTAATCGCAGGATCTGATCAGAATAGCGTTATCTCTAACCGTTTTAGAGTATTGACGTTCAAATCTTTTTTTTTATTTCACAGTGAATCCAGCATATATGTAGAGAATTTTCCTAGAATAAAAATAAGATTCACCGGAATCGGTCAGAATTACCCTTTTTTTATCCGTGCAGGAGTTATGAGGGCTTAAATGTTGATCCAAGACATATTTAGAGGGTTTGCTTATAACGTCAATAGTAATCGTAGGATTTGATCAGAATAGCGTTATCTCTAACCGTTTTAGAGTATTGACGTTTAAATCTTATTTTTTTTATTTCAATGTGGATCCAGCATATATTTAAAGAATTGGCTTAGGATGACAATCTGATTCACTAGAATCGGTAAGAAATACCCTACTTTTATCCGTGCAGGAGATATGAGGGTTTCAATGTAGATCCAGGACATATTTAAAGGGTTTGCTCAGACCCTCAATATTAATCGAAGGATTTGATCATAATAGTTTTATCTCTATCCGTTCTAGAGTTATTGACGTTCAAATCTTATTTTGTTATTTCACTGTGGATCCAGCATATATATAGAGAATTTGCCTATAATAAAAATCAGATTCACTGGAATCAGTAAGAAATACCCTACCTTTATCCGTGCAGGAGTTGTGAGGGTTTAATGTGGATCCAGGACATATTTAAAATGTTTGCTCAGAACCTTAATAGTAATCGCAGGATTTATCAGAATAGCTTCATCTTTTTACCGTAAGAGCTATAGACGTTTAAATCTTATTTTTTATTGCTTTGTGGATCCAGGAAATATTTAAAGAATTTGCTTAGAATAACAATCAGATTCACCGGAATCGGTAAGAAATACCCTACTTTTATCCGTGCAGGAGTTATGAGGGTTTCAATGTAGATCCAGGACATATTTAAAGGGTTTGCTCAGAACCTCAATAGTAATCGCAGGAAATGATCAGAATAGCTTTATCTTTATCCGTTTTAGAGCTATAGACGTTTAAATCTTATTTTTTATTTCACTATGGATCCAGGAAATATTTAAAGAATTTTCTTAGAATAACAATCAGATTCACCGGAATCGGTCAGAACTACCCTACCTTTATCCGTGCAGGAGTTATGAGGGCTTAAATGTTGATCCAAGACATATTTGGAGGGTTTGCTTATAACGTCAATAGTAATCGTAGGATTTGATCAGAATAGCGTTATCTCTAACCGTTTTAGAGTATTGACGTTTAAATCTTATTTTTTTTATTTCAATGTGGATCCAGCATATATTTAAAGAATTGGCTTAGGATGACAATCTGATTCACTAGAATCGATAAGAAATACCCTACTTTTATCCGTGCAGGAGTTATGAGGGTTTCAATGTAGATTCAGGACATATTTAAAGGGTTTGCTCAGACCCTCAATATTAATCGAAGGATTTGATCAGAATAGTTTTATCTCTATCCGTTCTAGAGTTATTGACGTTCAAATCTTATTTTGTTATTTCACTGTGGATCCAGCCTATATTTAAAGAATTGGCTTAGGATAACAATCTGATTCACTAGAATTGGTAAGAAATACCCTACTTTTATCCGTGCAGGAGTTATGAGGGTTTCAATGTAGATCCAGGACATATTTAAAGGGTTTGCTCAGAACCTCAATAGTAATCGCAGGATCTGATCAGAATAGCTTTATCTCTATCCGTTTTAGAGTTATTGACGTTTAAATCTTATTTTTTTTTATTTCAATGTGGATCTAGCATATATATAGAGAATTTGCCTATAATAAAAATAAGATTCACCGGAATCAGTAAAAAATACCCTACCTTTATCCGTGCAGGAGTTGTGAGGGTTTAATGTGGATCCAGGACATATTTAAAATGTTTGCTCAGAACCTTAATAGTAATCGCAGGATTTATCAGAATAGCTTCATCTTTTTACCGTTTTAGAGCTATAGACGTTTAAATCTTATTTTTTATTTCACTATGGATCCAGGAAATATTTAAAGAATTTGCTTAGAATAACAATCAGATTCACCGGAATCGGTCAGAACTACCCTACCTTTATCTGTGCAGGAGTTATGAGGGCTTAAATGTTAATCCAAGACATATTTGGAGGGTTTGCTCAGAACCTCAATAGTAATCGCAGGATCTGATCAGAATAGCGTTATCTCTAACCGTTTTAGAGTATTGACGTTCAAATCTTTTTTTTTATTTCACAGTGAATCCAGCATATATGTAGAGAATTTTCCTAGAATAAAAATAAGATTCACCGGAATCGGTCAGAATTACCCTTTTTTTATCCGTGCAGGAGTTATGAGGGCTTAAATGTTGATCCAAGACATATTTAGAGGGTTTGCTTATAACGTCAATAGTAATCGTAGGATTTGATCAGAATAGCGTTATCTCTAACCGTTTTAGAGTATTGACGTTTAAATCTTATTTTTTTTATTTCAATGTGGATCCAGCATATATTTAAAGAATTGGCTTAGGATGACAATCTGATTCACTAGAATCGGTAAGAAATACCCTACTTTTATCCGTGCAGGAGATATGAGGGTTTCAATGTAGATCCAGGACATATTTAAAGGGTTTGCTCAGACCCTCAATATTAATCGAAGGATTTGATCATAATAGTTTTATCTCTATCCGTTCTAGAGTTATTGACGTTCAAATCTTATTTTGTTATTTCACTGTGGATCCAGCATATATATAGAGAATTTGCCTATAATAAAAATCAGATTCACTGGAATCAGTAAGAAATACCCTACCTTTATCCGTGCAGGAGTTGTGAGGGTTTAATGTGGATCCAGGACATATTTAAAATGTTTGCTCAGAACCTTAATAGTAATCGCAGGATTTATCAGAATAGCTTCATCTTTTTACCGTTTTAGAGCTATAGACGTTTAAATCTTATTTTTTATTGCTTTGTGGATCCAGGAAATATTTAAAGAATTTGCTTAGAATAACAATCAGATTCACCGGAATCGGTAAGAAATACCCTACTTTTATCCGTGCAGGAGTTATGAGGGTTTCAATGTAGATCCAGGACATATTTAAAGGGTTTGCTCAGAACCTCAATAGTAATCGCAGGAAATGATCAGAATAGCTTTATCTTTATCCGTTTTAGAGCTATAGACGTTTAAATCTTATTTTTTATTTCACTATGGATCCAGGAAATATTTAAAGAATTTTCTTAGAATAACAATCAGATTCACCGGAATCGGTCAGAACTACCCTACCTTTATCCGTTCAGGAGTTATGAGGGCTTAAATGTTGATCCAAGACATATTTGGAGGGTTTGCTTATAACGTCAATAGTAATCGTAGGATTTGATCAGAATAGCGTTATCTCTAACCGTTTTAGAGTATTGACGTTCAAATCTTTTTTTTTATTTCACAGTGAATCCAGCATATATGTAGAGAATTTTCCTAGAATAAAAATAAGATTCACCGGAATCGGTCAGAATTACCCTTTTTTTATCCGTGCAGGAGTTATGAGGGCTTAAATGTTGATCCAAGACATATTTAGAGGGTTTGCTTATAACGTCAATAGTAATCGTAGGATTTGATCAGAATAGCGTTATCTCTAACCGTTTTAGAGTATTGACGTTTAAATCTTATTTTTTTTATTTCAATGTGGATCCAGCATATATTTAAAGAATTGGCTTAGGATGACAATCTGATTCACTAGAATCGGTAAGAAATACCCTACTTTTATCCGTGCAGGAGTTATGAGGGTTTCAATGTAGATCCAGGACATATTTAAAGGGTTTGCTCAGACCCTCAATATTAATCGAAGGATTTGATCATAATAGTTTTATCTCTATCCGTTCTAGAGTTATTGACGTTCAAATCTTATTTTGTTATTTCACTGTGGATCCAGCATATATATAGAGAATTTGCCTATAATAAAAATCAGATTCACTGGAATCAGTAAGAAATACCCTACCTTTATCCGTGCAGGAGTTGTGAGGGTTTAATGTGGATCCAGGACATATTTAAAATGTTTGCTCAGAACCTTAATAGTAATCGCAGGATTTATCAGAATAGCTTCATCTTTTTACCGTTTTAGAGCTATAGACGTTTAAATCTTATTTTTTATTTCACTATGGATCCAGGAAATATTTAAAGAATTTTTTAGAATAACAATCAGATTCACCGGAATCGGTCAGAACTACCCTACCTTTATCCGTGCAGGAGTTATGAGGGCTTAAATGTTGATCCAAGACATATTTGGAGGGTTTGCTTATAACGTCAATAGTAATCGTAGGATTTGATCAGAATAGCGTTATCTCTAACCGTTTTAGAGTATTGACGTTCAAATCTTTTTTTTTATTTCACAGTGAATCCAGCATATATGTAGAGAATTTTCCTAGAATAAAAATAAGATTCACCGGAATCGGTCAGAATTACCCTTTTTTTATCCGTGCAGGAGTTATGAGGGCTTAAATGTTGATCCAAGACATATTTAGAGGGTTTGCTTATAACGTCAATAGTAATCGTAGGATTTGATCAGAATAGCGTTATCTCTAACCGTTTTAGAGTATTGACGTTTAAATCTTATTTTTTTTATTTCAATGTGGATCCAGCATATATTTAAAGAATTGGCTTAGGATGACAATCTGATTCACTAGAATCAGTAAGAAATACCCTACCTTTATCCGTGCAGGAGTTATGAGGGTTTCAATGTAGATCCAGGACATATTTAAAGGGTTTGCTCAGACCCTCAATATTAATCGAAGGATTTGATCATAATAGTTTTATCTCTATCCGTTCTAGAGTTATTGACGTTCAAATCTTATTTTGTTATTTCACTGTGGATCCAGCATATATATAGAGAATTTGCCTATAATAAAAATCAGATTCACTGGAATCAGTAAGAAATACCCTACCTTTATCCGTGCAGGAGTTGTGAGGGTTTAATGTGGATCCAGGACATATTTAAAATGTTTGCTCAGAACCTTAATAGTAATCGCAGGATTTATCAGAATAGCTTCATCTTTTTACCGTTTTAGAGCTATAGACGTTTAAATCTTATTTTTTATTGCTTTGTGGATCCAGGAAATATTTAAAGAATTTGCTTAGAATAACAATCAGATTCACCGGAATCGGTCAGAACTACCCTACCTTTATCCGTGCAGGAGTTATGAGGGCTTAAATGTTGATCCAAGACATATTTGGCGGGTTTGCTTATAACGTCAATAGTAATCGTAGGATTTGATCAGAATAGCGTTATCTCTAACCGTTTTAGAGTATTGACGTTTAAATCTTATTTTTTTTATTTCAATGTGGATCCAGCATATATTTAAAGAATTGGCTTAGGATGACAATCTGATTCACTAGAATCGATAAGAAATACCCTACTTTTATCCGTGCAGGAGTTATGAGGGTTTCAATGTAGATTCAGGACATATTTAAAGGGTTTGCTCAGACCCTCAATATTAATCGAAGGATTTGATCAGAATAGTTTTATCTCTATCCGTTCTAGAGTTATTGACGTTCAAATCTTATTTTGTTATTTCACTGTGGATCCAGCCTATATTTAAAGAATTGGCTTAGGATAACAATCTGATTCACTAGAATTGGTAAGAAATACCCTACTTTTATCCGTGCAGGAGTTATGAGGGTTTCAATGTAGATCCAGGACATATTTAAAGGGTTTGCTCAGAACCTCAATAGTAATCGCAGGATCTGATCAGAATAGCTTTATCTCTATCCGTTTTAGAGTTATTGACGTTTAAATCTTTTTTTTTTTTATTTCAATGTGGATCTAGCATATATATAGAGAATTTGCCTATAATAAAAATAAGATTCACCGGAATCAGTAAAAAATACCCTACCTTTATCCGTGCAGGAGTTGTGAGGGTTTAATGTGGATCCAGGACATATTTAAAATGTTTGCTCAGAACCTTAATAGTAATCGCAGGATTTATCAGAATAGCTTCATCTTTTTACCGTTTTAGAGCTATAGACGTTTAAATCTTATTTTTTATTTCACTATGGATCCAGGAAATATTTAAAGAATTTGCTTAGAATAACAATCAGATTCACCGGAATCGGTCAGAACTACCCTACCTTTATCTGTGCAGGAGTTATGAGGGCTTAAATGTTAATCCAAGACATATTTGGAGGGTTTGCTCAGAACCTCAATAGTAATCGCAGGATCTGATCAGAATAGCGTTATCTCTAACCGTTTTAGAGTATTGACGTTCAAATCTTTTTTTTTATTTCACAGTGAATCCAGCATATATGTAGAGAATTTTCCTAGAATAAAAATAAGATTCACCGGAATCGGTCAGAATTACCCTTTTTTTATCCGTGCAGGAGTTATGAGGGCTTAAATGTTGATCCAAGACATATTTAGAGGGTTTGCTTATAACGTCAATAGTAATCGTAGGATTTGATCAGAATAGCGTTATCTCTAACCGTTTTAGAGTATTGACGTTTAAATCTTATTTTTTTTATTTCAATGTGGATCCAGCATATATTTAAAGAATTGGCTTAGGATGACAATCTGATTCACTAGAATCGGTAAGAAATACCCTACTTTTATCCGTGCAGGAGATATGAGGGTTTCAATGTAGATCCAGGACATATTTAAAGGGTTTGCTCAGACCCTCAATATTAATCGAAGGATTTGATCATAATAGTTTTATCTCTATCCGTTCTAGAGTTATTGACGTTCAAATCTTATTTTGTTATTTCACTGTGGATCCAGCATATATATAGAGAATTTGCCTATAATAAAAATCAGATTCACTGGAATCAGTAAGAAATACCCTACCTTTATCCGTGCAGGAGTTGTGAGGGTTTAATGTGGATCCAGGACATATTTAAAATGTTTGCTCAGAACCTTAATAGTAATCGCAGGATTTATCAGAATAGCTTCATCTTTTTACCGTTTTAGAGCTATAGACGTTTAAATCTTATTTTTTATTGCTTTGTGGATCCAGGAAATATTTAAAGAATTTGCTTAGAATAACAATCAGATTCACCGGAATCGGTAAGAAATACCCTACTTTTATCCGTGCAGGAGTTATGAGGGTTTCAATGTAGATCCAGGACATATTTAAAGGGTTTGCTCAGAACCTCAATAGTAATCGCAGGAAATGATCAGAATAGCTTTATCTTTATCCGTTTTAGAGCTATAGACGTTTAAATCTTATTTTTTATTTCACTATGGATCCAGGAAATATTTAAAGAATTTTCTTAGAATAACAATCAGATTCACCGGAATCGGTCAGAACTACCCTACCTTTATCCGTGCAGGAGTTATGAGGGCTTAAATGTTGATCCAAGACATATTTGGAGGGTTTGCTTATAACGTCAATAGTAATCGTAGGATTTGATCAGAATAGCGTTATCTCTAACCGTTTTAGAGTATTGACGTTTAAATCTTATTTTTTTTATTTCAATGTGGATCCAGCATATATTTAAAGAATTGGCTTAGGATGACAATCTGATTCACTAGAATCGGTAAGAAATACCCTACTTTTATCCGTGCAGGAGATATGAGGGTTTCAATGTAGATCCAGGACATATTTAAAGGGTTTGCTCAGACCCTCAATATTAATCGAAGGATTTGATCATAATAGTTTTATCTCTATCCGTTCTAGAGTTATTGACGTTCAAATCTTATTTTGTTATTTCACTGTGGATCCAGCATATATATAGAGAATTTGCCTATAATAAAAATCAGATTCACTGGAATCAGTAAGAAATACCCTACCTTTATCCGTGCAGGAGTTGTGAGGGTTTAATGTGGATCCAGGACATATTTAAAATGTTTGCTCAGAACCTTAATAGTAATCGCAGGATTTATCAGAATAGCTTCATCTTTTTACCGTTTTAGAGCTATAGACGTTTAAATCTTATTTTTTATTGCTTTGTGGATCCAGGAAATATTTAAAGAATTTGCTTAGAATAACAATCAGATTCACCGGAATCGGTAAGAAATACCCTACTTTTATCCGTGCAGGAGTTATGAGGGTTTCAATGTAGATCCAGGACATATTTAAAGGGTTTGCTCAGAACCTCAATAGTAATCGCAGGAAATGATCAGAATAGCTTTATCTTTATCCGTTTTAGAGCTATAGACGTTTAAATCTTATTTTTTATTTCACTATGGATCCAGGAAATATTTAAAGAATTTTCTTAGAATAACAATCAGATTCACCGGAATCGGTCAGAACTACCCTACCTTTATCCGTGCAGGAGTTATGAGGGCTTAAATGTTGATCCAAGACATATTTGGAGGGTTTGCTTATAACGTCAATAGTAATCGTAGGATTTGATCAGAATAGCGTTATCTCTAACCGTTTTAGAGTATTGACGTTTAAATCTTATTTTTTTTATTTCAATGTGGATCCAGCATATATTTAAAGAATTGGCTTAGGATGACAATCTGATTCACTAGAATCGATAAGAAATACCCTACTTTTATCCGTGCAGGAGTTATGAGGGTTTCAATGTAGATTCAGGACATATTTAAAGGGTTTGCTCAGACCCTCAATATTAATCGAAGGATTTGATCAGAATAGTTTTATCTCTATCCGTTCTAGAGTTATTGACGTTCAAATCTTATTTTGTTATTTCACTGTGGATCCAGCCTATATTTAAAGAATTGGCTTAGGATAACAATCTGATTCACTAGAATTGGTAAGAAATACCCTACTTTTATCCGTGCAGGAGTTATGAGGGTTTCAATGTAGATCCAGGACATATTTAAAGGGTTTGCTCAGAACCTCAATAGTAATCGCAGGATCTGATCAGAATAGCTTTATCTCTATCCGTTTTAGAGTTATTGACGTTTAAATCTTATTTTTTTTTATTTCAATGTGGATCTAGCATATATATAGAGAATTTGCCTATAATAAAAATAAGATTCACCGGAATCAGTTAAAAATACCCTACCTTTATCCGTGCAGGAGTTGTGAGGGTTTAATGTGGATCCAGGACATATTTAAAATGTTTGCTCAGAACCTTAATAGTAATCGCAGGATTTATCAGAATAGCTTCATCTTTTTACCGTTTTAGAGCTATAGACGTTTAAATCTTATTTTTTATTTCACTATGGATCCAGGAAATATTTAAAGAATTTGCTTAGAATAACAATCAGATTCACCGGAATCGGTCAGAACTACCCTACCTTTATCTGTGCAGGAGTTATGAGGGCTTAAATGTTAATCCAAGACATATTTGGAGGGTTTGCTCAGAACCTCAATAGTAATCGCAGGATCTGATCAGAATAGCGTTATCTCTAACCGTTTTAGAGTATTGACGTTCAAATCTTTTTTTTTATTTCACAGTGAATCCAGCATATATGTAGAGAATTTTCCTAGAATAAAAATAAGATTCACCGGAATCGGTCAGAATTACCCTTTTTTTATCCGTGCAGGAGTTATGAGGGTTAAATGTTGATCCAAGACGTATTTAGAGGGTTTGCTTATAACGTCAATAGTAATCGTAGGATTTGATCAGAATAGCGTTATCTCTAACCGTTTTAGAGTATTGACGTTTAAATCTTATTTTTTTTATTTCAATGTGGATCCAGCATATATTTAAAGAATTGGCTTAGGATGACAATCTGATTCACTAGAATCGGTAAGAAATACCCTACTTTTATCCGTGCAGGAGATATGAGGGTTTCAATGTAGATCCAGGACATATTTAAAGGGTTTGCTCAGACCCTCAATATTAATCGAAGGATTTGATCATAATAGTTTTATCTCTATCCGTTCTAGAGTTATTGACGTTCAAATCTTATTTTGTTATTTCACTGTGGATCCAGCATATATATAGAGAATTTGCCTATAATAAAAATCAGATTCACTGGAATCAGTAAGAAATACCCTACCTTTATCCGTGCAGGAGTTGTGAGGGTTTAATGTGGATCCAGGACATATTTAAAATGTTTGCTCAGAACCTTAATAGTAATCGCAGGATTTATCAGAATAGCTTCATCTTTTTACCGTTTTAGAGCTATAGACGTTTAAATCTTATTTTTTATTGCTTTGTGGATCCAGGAAATATTTAAAGAATTTGCTTAGAATAACAATCAGATTCACCGGAATCGGTAAGAAATACCCTACTTTTATCCGTGCAGGAGTTATGAGGGTTTCAATGTAGATCCAGGACATATTTAAAGGGTTTGCTCAGAACCTCAATAGTAATCGCAGGAAATGATCAGAATAGCTTTATCTTTATCCGTTTTAGAGCTATAGACGTTTAAATCTTATTTTTTATTTCACTATGGATCCAGGAAATATTTAAAGAATTTTCTTAGAATAACAATCAGATTCACCGGAATCGGTCAGAACTACCCTACCTTTATCCGTGCAGGAGTTATGAGGGCTTAAATGTTGATCCAAGACATATTTGGAGGGTTTGCTTATAACGTCAATAGTAATCGTAGGATTTGATCAGAATAGCGTTATCTCTAACCGTTTTAGAGTATTGACGTTCAAATCTTTTTTTTTATTTCACAGTGAATCCAGCATATATGTAGAGAATTTTCCTAGAATAAAAATAAGATTCACCGGAATCGGTCAGAATTACCCTTTTTTTATCCGTGCAGGAGTTATGAGGGCTTAAATGTTGATCCAAGACATATTTAGAGGGTTTGCTTATAACGTCAATAGTAATCGTAGGATTTGATCAGAATAGCGTTATCTCTAACCGTTTTAGAGTATTGACGTTTAAATCTTATTTTTTTTATTTCAATGTGGATCCAGCATATATTTAAAGAATTGGCTTAGAATAACAATCAGATTCACTGGTATCGGTAAGAAATACCCTACTTTTATCCGTGCAGGAGTTATGAGGGTTTCAATGTAGATCCAGGACATATTTAAAGGGTTTGCTCAGACCCTCAATATTAATCGAAGGATTTGATCATAATAGTTTTATCTCTATCCGTTCTAGAGTTATTGACGTTCAAATCTTATTTTGTTATTTCACTGTGGATCCAGCATATATATAGAGAATTTGCCTATAATAAAAATCAGATTCACTGGAATCAGTAAGAAATACCCTACCTTTATCCGTGCAGGAGTTGTGAGGGTTTAATGTGGATCCAGGACATATTTAAAATGTTTGCTCAGAACCTTAATAGTAATCGCAGGATTTATCAGAATAGCTTCATCTTTTTACCGTTTTAGAGCTATAGACGTTTAAATCTTATTTTTTATTTCACTATGGATCCAGGAAATATTTAAAGAATTTTCTTAGAATAACAATCAGATTCACCGGAATCGGTCAGAACTACCCTACCTTTATCCGTGCAGGAGTTATGAGGGCTTAAATGTTGATCCAAGACATATTTGGAGGGTTTGCTTATAACGTCAATAGTAATCGTAGGATTTGATCAGAATAGCGTTATCTCTAACCGTTTTAGAGTATTGACGTTCAAATCTTTTTTTTTATTTCACAGTGTATCCAGCATATATTTATAGAATTTTCCTAGAATAAAAATAAGATTCACCGGAATCGGTCAGAATTACCCTTTTTTTATCCGTGCAGGAGTTATGAGGGCTTAAATGTTGATCCAAGACATATTTAGAGGGTTTGCTTATAACGTCAATAGTAATCGTAGGATTTGATCAGAATAGCGTTATCTCTAACCGTTTTAGAGTATTGACGTTTAAATCTTATTTTTTTTATTTCAATGTGGATCCAGCATATATTTAAAGAATTGGCTTAGGATGACAATCTGATTCACTAGAATCGGTAAGAAATACCCTACTTTTATCCGTGCAGGAGTTATGAGGGTTTCAATGTAGATCCAGGACATATTTAAAGGGTTTGCTCAGACCCTCAATATTAATCGAAGGATTTGATCATAATAGTTTTATCTCTATCCGTTCTAGAGTTATTGACGTTCAAATCTTATTTTGTTATTTCACTGTGGATCCAGCATATATATAGAGAATTTGCCTATAATAAAAATCAGATTCACTGGAATCAGTAAGAAATACCCTACCTTTATCCGTGCAGGAGTTGTGAGGGTTTAATGTGGATCCAGGACATATTTAAAATGTTTGCTCAGAACCTTAATAGTAATCGCAGGATTTATCAGAATAGCTTCATCTTTTTACCGTTTTAGAGCTATAGACGTTTAAATCTTATTTTTTATTGCTTTGTGGATCCAGGAAATATTTAAAGAATTTGCTTAGAATAAAAATCAGATTCACCGGAATCGGTAAGAAATACCCTACTTTTATCCGTGCAGGAGTTATGAGGGTTTCAATGTAGATCCAGGACATATTTAAAGGGTTTGCTCAGAACCTCAATAGTAATCGCAGGAAATGATCAGAATAGCTTTATCTTTATCCGTTTTAGAGCTATAGACGTTTAAATCTTATTTTTTATTTCACTATGGATCCAGGAAATATTTAAAGAATTTTCTTAGAATAACAATCAGATTCACCGGAATCGGTCAGAACTACCCTACCTTTATCCGTGCAGGAGTTATGAGGGCTTAAATGTTGATCCAAGACATATTTGGAGGGTTTGCTTATAACGTCAATAGTAATCGTAGGATTTGATCAGAATATCGTTATCTCTAACCGTTTTAGAGTATTGACGTTCAAATCTTTTTTTTTATTTCACAGTGAATCCAGCATATATGTAGAGAATTTTCCTAGAATAAAAATAAGATTCACCGGAATCGGTCAGAATTACCCTTTTTTTATCCGTGCAGGAGTTATGAGGGTTTCAATGTAGATCCAGGACATATTTAAAGGGTGTTCTCAGAACCTCAATAGTAATCGCAGGAAATGATCAGAATAGCTTTATCTTTATCCGTTTTAGAGTTATAGACATTAAAATCTTATTTTGTTATTTCACTGTGGATCCAGCATATATTTAAAGAATTTGCTTAGAATAACAATCAGATTCACTGGAATCGGTAAGAAATACCCTACTTTTATCCGTGCAGGAGTTATGAGGGTTTCAATGTAGATCCAGGACATATTTAAAGGGTTTGCTCAGAACCTCAATAGTAATCGCAGGAAATGATCAGAATAGCTTTATCTTTATCCGTTTTAGAGTTATAGACATTAAAATCTTATTTTGTTATTTCACTGTGGATCCAGCATATATTTAAAGAATTGGCTAAGGATAACCATCTGATTCACTGGAATCGGTAAGAAATACCCTACTTTTATCCGTGCAGGAGTTATGAGGGTTTCAATGTAGATCCAGGACATATTTAAAGGGTTTGCTCAGAACCTCAATAGTAATCGCAGGATCTGATCAGAATAGCTTTATCTCTATCTGTTTAAGAGTTATTGACGTTTAAATCTTATTTTTTTTATTTCAATGTGGATCCAGCATATATTTAAAGAATTGGCTTAGGATGACAATCTGATTCACTAGAATCGGTAAGAAATACCCTACTTTTATCCGTGCAGGAGTTATGAGGGTTTCAATGTAGATCCAGGACATATTTAAAGGGTTTGCTCAGACCCTCAATATTAATCGAAGGATTTGATCATAATAGTTTTATCTCTATCCGTTCTAGAGTTATTGACGTTCAAATCTTATTTTGTTATTTCACTGTGGATCCAGCATATATATAGAGAATTTGCCTATAATAAAAATCAGATTCACTGGAATCAGTAAGAAATACCCTACCTTTATCCGTGCAGGAGTTGTGAGGGTTTAATGTGGATCCAGGACATATTTAAAATGTTTGCTCAGAACCTTAATAGTAATCGCAGGATTTATCAGAATAGCTTCATCTTTTTACCGTTTTAGAGCTATAGACGTTTAAATCTTATTTTTTATTGCTTTGTGGATCCAGGAAATATTTAAAGAATTTGCTTAGAATAACAATCAGATTCACCGGAATCGGTCAGAACTACCCTACCTTTATCCGTGCAGGAGTTATGAGGGCTTAAATGTTGATCCAAGACATATTTGGCGGGTTTGCTTATAACGTCAATAGTAATCGTAGGATTTGATCAGAATAGCGTTATCTCTAACCGTTTTAGAGTATTGACGTTTAAATCTTATTTTTTTTATTTCAATGTGGATCCAGCATATATTTAAAGAATTGGCTTAGGATGACAATCTGATTCACTAGAATCGATAAGAAATACCCTACTTTTATCCGTGCAGGAGTTATGAGGGTTTCAATGTAGATTCAGGACATATTTAAAGGGTTTGCTCAGACCCTCAATATTAATCGAAGGATTTGATCAGAATAGTTTTATCTCTATCCGTTCTAGAGTTATCGACGTTCAAATCTTATTTTGTTATTTCACTGTGGATCCAGCCTATATTTAAAGAATTGGCTTAGGATAACAATCTGATTCACTAGAATTGGTAAGAAATACCCTACTTTTATCCGTGCAGGAGTTATGAGGGTTTCAATGTAGATCCAGGACATATTTAAAGGGTTTGCTCAGAACCTCAATAGTAATCGCAGGATCTGATCAGAATAGCTTTATCTCTATCCGTTTTAGAGTTATTGACGTTTAAATCTTATTTTTTTTTATTTCAATGTGGATCTAGCATATATATAGAGAATTTGCCTATAATAAAAATAAGATTCACCGGAATCAGTAAAAAATACCCTACCTTTATCCGTGCAGGAGTTGTGAGGGTTTAATGTGGATCCAGGACATATTTAAAATGTTTGCTCAGAACCTTAATAGTAATCGCAGGATTTATCAGAATAGCTTCATCTTTTTACCGTTTTAGAGCTATAGACGTTTAAATCTTATTTTTTATTTCACTATGGATCCAGGAAATATTTAAAGAATTTGCTTAGAATAACAATCAGATTCACCGGAATCGGTCAGAACTACCCTACCTTTATCTGTGCAGGAGTTATGAGGGCTTAAATGTTAATCCAAGACATATTTGGAGGGTTTGCTCAGAACCTCAATAGTAATCGCAGGATCTGATCAGAATAGCGTTATCTCTAACCGTTTTAGAGTATTGACGTTCAAATCTTTTTTTTTATTTCACAGTGAATCCAGCATATATGTAGAGAATTTTCCTAGAATAAAAATAAGATTCACCGGAATCGGTCAGAATTACCCTTTTTTTATCCGTGCAGGAGTTATGAGGGCTTAAATGTTGATCCAAGACATATTTAGAGGGTTTGCTTATAACGTCAATAGTAATCGTAGGATTTGATCAGAATAGCGTTATCTCTAACCGTTTTAGAGTATTGACGTTTAAATCTTATTTTTTTTATTTCAATGTGGATCCAGCATATATTTAAAGAATTGGCTTAGGATGACAATCTGATTCACTAGAATCGGTAAGAAATACCCTACTTTTATCCGTGCAGGAGATATGAGGGTTTCAATGTAGATCCAGGACATATTTAAAGGGTTTGCTCAGACCCTCAATATTAATCGAAGGATTTGATCATAATAGTTTTATCTCTATCCGTTCTAGAGTTATTGACGTTCAAATCTTATTTTGTTATTTCACTGTGGATCCAGCATATATATAGAGAATTTGCCTATAATAAAAATCAGATTCACTGGAATCAGTAAGAAATACCCTACCTTTATCCGTGCAGGAGTTGTGAGGGTTTAATGTGGATCCAGGACATATTTAAAATGTTTGCTCAGAACCTTAATAGTAATCGCAGGATTTATCAGAATAGCTTCATCTTTTTACCGTTTTAGAGCTATAGACGTTTAAATCTTATTTTTTATTGCTTTGTGGATCCAGGAAATATTTAAAGAATTTGCTTAGAATAACAATCAGATTCACCGGAATCGGTCAGAAATACCCTACTTTTATCCGTGCAGGAGTTATGAGGGTTTCAATGTAGATCCAGGACATATTTAAAGGGTTTGCTCAGAACCTCAATAGTAATCGCAGGAAATGATCAGAATAGCTTTATCTTTATCCGTTTTAGAGCTATAGACGTTTAAATCTTATTTTTTATTTCACTATGGATCCAGGAAATATTTAAAGAATTTTCTTAGAATAACAATCAGATTCACCGGAATCGGTCAGAACTACCCTACCTTTATCCGTGCAGGAGTTATGAGGGCTTAAATGTTGATCCAAGACATATTTGGAGGGTTTGCTTATAACGTCAATAGTAATCGTAGGATTTGATCAGAATAGCGTTATCTCTAACCGTTTTAGAGTATTGACGTTCAAATCTTTTTTTTTATTTCACAGTGAATCCAGCATATATGTAGAGAATTTTCCTAGAATAAAAATAAGATTCACCGGAATCGGTCAGAATTACCCTTTTTTTATCCGTGCAGGAGTTATGAGGGCTTAAATGTTGATCCAAGACATATTTAGAGGGTTTGCTTATAACGTCAATAGTAATCGTAGGATTTGATCAGAATAGCGTTATCTCTAACCGTTTTAGAGTATTGACGTTTAAATCTTATTTTTTTTATTTCAATGTGGATCCAGCATATATTTAAAGAATTGGCTTAGGATGACAATCTGATTCACTAGAATCGGTAAGAAATACCCTACTTTTATCCGTGCAGGAGTTATGAGGGTTTCAATGTAGATCCAGGACATATTTAAAGGGTTTGCTCAGACCCTCAATATTAATCGAAGGATTTGATCATAATAGTTTTATCTCTATCCGTTCTAGAGTTATTGACGTTCAAATCTTATTTTGTTATTTCACTGTGGATCCAGCATATATATAGAGAATTTGCCTATAATAAAAATCAGATTCACTGGAATCAGTAAGAAATACCCTACCTTTATCCGTGCAGGAGTTGTGAGGGTTTAATGTGGATCCAGGACATATTTAAAATGTTTGCTCAGAACCTTAATAGTAATCGCAGGATTTATCAGAATAGCTTCATCTTTTTACCGTTTTAGAGCTATAGACGTTTAAATCTTATTTTTTATTTCACTATGGATCCAGGAAATATTTAAAGAATTTTCTTAGAATAACAATCAGATTCACCGGAATCGGTCAGAACTACCCTACCTTTATCCGTGCAGGAGTTATGAGGGCTTAAATGTTGATCCAAGACATATTTGGAGGGTTTGCTTATAACGTCAATTGTAATCGTAGGATTTGATCAGAATAGCGTTATCTCTAACCGTTTTAGAGTATTGACGTTCAAATCTTTTTTTTTATTTCACAGTGAATCCAGCATATATGTAGAGAATTTTCCTAGAATAAAAATAAGATTCACCGGAATCGGTCAGAATTACCCTTTTTTTATCCGTGCAGGAGTTATGAGGGCTTAAATGTTGATCCAAGACATATTTAGAGGGTTTGCTTATAACGTCAATAGTAATCGTAGGATTTGATCAGAATAGCGTTATCTCTAACCGTTTTAGAGTATTGACGTTTAAATCTTATTTTTTTTATTTCAATGTGGATCCAGCATATATTTAAAGAATTGGCTTAGGATGACAATCTGATTCACTAGAATCGGTAAGAAATACCCTACTTTTATCCGTGCAGGAGTTATGAGGGTTTCAATGTAGATCCAGGACATATTTAAAGGGTTTGCTCAGACCCTCAATATTAATCGAAGGATTTGATCATAATAGTTTTATCTCTATCCGTTCTAGAGTTATTGACGTTCAAATCTTATTTTGTTATTTCACTGTGGATCCAGCATATATATAGAGAATTTGCCTATAATAAAAATCAGATTCACTGGAATCAGTAAGAAATACCCTACCTTTATCCGTGCAGGAGTTGTGAGGGTTTAATGTGGATCCAGGACATATTTAAAATGTTTGCTCAGAACCTTAATAGTAATCGCAGGATTTATCAGAATAGCTTCATCTTTTTACCGTTTTAGAGCTATAGACGTTTAAATCTTATTTTTTATTGCTTTGTGGATCCAGGAAATATTTAAAGAATTTGCTTAGAATAACAATCAGATTCACCGGAATCGGTAAGAAATACCCTACTTTTATCCGTGCAGGAGTTATGAGGGTTTCAATGTAGATCCAGGACATATTTAAAGGGTTTGCTCAGAACCTCAATAGTAATCGCAGGAAATGATCAGAATAGCTTTATCTTTATCCGTTTTAGAGCTATAGACGTTTAAATCTTATTTTTTATTTCACTATGGATCCAGGAAATATTTAAAGAATTTTCTTAGAATAACAATCAGATTCACCGGAATCGGTCAGAACTACCCTACCTTTATCCGTGCAGGAGTTATGAGGGCTTAAATGTTGATCCAAGACATATTTGGAGGGTTTGCTTATAACGTCAATAGTAATCGTAGGATTTGATCAGAATAGCGTTATCTCTAACCATTTTAGAGTATTGACGTTCAAATCTTTTTTTTTATTTCCCAGTGAATCCAGCATATATGTAGAGAATTTTCCTAGAATAAAAATAAGATTCACCGGAATTGGTCAGAATTACCCTTTTTTTATCCGTGCAGGAGTTATGAGGGTTTCAATGTAGATCCAGGACATATTTAAAGGGTGTTCTCAGAACCTCAATAGTAATCGCAGGAAATGATCAGAATAGCTTTATCTTTATCCGTTTTAGAGTTATAGACATTAAAATCTTATTTTGTTATTTCACTGTGGATCCAGCATATATTTAAAGAATTTGCTTAGAATAACAATCAGATTCACTGGAATCGGTAAGAAATACCCTACTTTTATCCGTGCAGGAGTTATGAGGGTTTCAATGTAGATCCAGGACATATTTAAAGGGTTTGCTCAGAACCTCAATAGTAATCGCAGGAAATGATCAGAATAGCTTTATCTTTATCCGTTTTAGAGTTATAGACATTAAAATCTTATTTTGTTATTTCACTGTGGATCCAGCATATATTTAAAGAATTGGCTAAGGATAACCATCTGATTCACTGGAATCGGTAAGAAATACCCTACTTTTACCCGTGCAGGAGTTATGAGGGTTTCAATGTAGATCCAGGACATATTTAAAGGGTTTGCTCAGAACCTCAATAGTAATCGCAGGATCTGATCAGAATAGCTTTATCTCTATCTGTTTAAGAGTTATTGACGTTTAAATCTTATTTTTTTTATTTCAATGTGGATCCAGCATATATTTAAAGAATTGGCTTAGGATGACAATCTGATTCACTAGAATCGGTAAGAAATACCCTACTTTTATCCGTGCAGGAGTTATGAGGGTTTCAATGTAGATCCAGGACATATTTAAAGGGTTTGCTCAGACCCTCAATATTAATCGAAGGATTTGATCATAATAGTTTTATCTCTATCCGTTCTAGAGTTATTGACGTTCAAATCTTATTTTGTTATTTCACTGTGGATCCAGCATATATATAGAGAATTTGCCTATAATAAAAATCAGATTCACTGGAATCAGTAAGAAATACCCTACCTTTATCCGTGCAGGAGTTGTGAGGGTTTAATGTGGATCCAGGACATATTTAAAATGTTTGCTCAGAACCTTAATAGTAATCGCAGGATTTATCAGAATAGCTTCATCTTTTTACCGTTTTAGAGCTATAGACGTTTAAATCTTATTTTTTATTGCTTTGTGGATCCAGGAAATATTTAAAGAATTTGCTTAGAATAACAATCAGATTCACCGGAATCGGTCAGAACTACCCTACCTTTATCCGTGCAGGAGTTATGAGGGCTTAAATGTTGATCCAAGACATATTTGGCGGGTTTGCTTATAACGTCAATAGTAATCGTAGGATTTGATCAGAATAGCGTTATCTCTAACCGTTTTAGAGTATTGACGTTTAAATCTTATTTTTTTTATTTCAATGTGGATCCAGCATATATTTAAAGAATTGGCTTAGGATGACAATCTGATTCACTAGAATCGATAAGAAATACCCTACTTTTATCCGTGCAGGAGTTATGAGGGTTTCAATGTAGATTCAGGACATATTTAAAGGGTTTGCTCAGACCCTCAATATTAATCGAAGGATTTGATCAGAATAGTTTTATCTCTATCCGTTCTAGAGTTATCGACGTTCAAATCTTATTTTGTTATTTCACTGTGGATCCAGCCTATATTTAAAGAATTGGCTTAGGATAACAATCTGATTCACTAGAATTGGTAAGAAATACCCTACTTTTATCCGTGCAGGAGTTATGAGGGTTTCAATGTAGATCCAGGACATATTTAAAGGGTTTGCTCAGAACCTCAATAGTAATCGCAGGATCTGATCAGAATAGCTTTATCTCTATCCGTTTTAGAGTTATTGACGTTTAAATCTTTTTTTTTTTTATTTCAATGTGGATCTAGCATATATATAGAGAATTTGCCTATAATAAAAATAAGATTCACCGGAATCAGTAAAAAATACCCTACCTTTATCCGTGCAGGAGTTGTGAGGGTTTAATGTGGATCCAGGACATATTTAAAATGTTTGCTCAGAACCTTAATAGTAATCGCAGGATTTATCAGAATAGCTTCATCTTTTTACCGTTTTAGAGCTATAGACGTTTAAATCTTATTTTTTATTTCACTATGGATCCAGGAAATATTTAAAGAATTTGCTTAGAATAACAATCAGATTCACCGGAATCGGTCAGAACTACCCTACCTTTATCTGTGCAGGAGTTATGAGGGCTTAAATGTTAATCCAAGACATATTTGGAGGGTTTGCTTATAACGTCAATAGTAATCGTAGGATTTGATCAGAATATCGTTATCTCTAACCGTTTTAGAGTATTGACGTTCAAATCTTTTTTTTTATTTCACAGTGAATCCAGCATATATGTAGAGAATTTTCCTAGAATAAAAATAAGATTCACCGGAATCGGTCAGAATTACCCTTTTTTTATCCGTGCAGGAGTTATGAGGGTTTCAATGTAGATCCAGGACATATTTAAAGGGTGTTCTCAGAACCTCAATAGTAATCGCAGGAAATGATCAGAATAGCTTTATCTTTATCCGTTTTAGAGTTATAGACATTAAAATCTTATTTTGTTATTTCACTGTGGATCCAGCATATATTTAAAGAATTTGCTTAGAATAACAATCAGATTCACTGGAATCGGTAAGAAATACCCTACTTTTATCCGTGCAGGAGTTATGAGGGTTTCAATGTAGATCCAGGACATATTTAAAGGGTTTGCTCAGAACCTCAATAGTAATCGCAGGAAATGATCAGAATAGCTTTATCTTTATCCGTTTTAGAGTTATAGACATTAAAATCTTATTTTGTTATTTCACTGTGGATCCAGCATATATTTAAAGAATTGGCTAAGGATAACCATCTGATTCACTGGAATCGGTAAGAAATACCCTACTTTTACCCGTGCAGGAGTTATGAGGGTTTCAATGTAGATCCAGGACATATTTAAAGGGTTTGCTCAGAACCTCAATAGTAATCGCAGGATCTGATCAGAATAGCTTTATCTCTATCTGTTTAAGAGTTATTGACGTTTAAATCTTATTTTTTTTATTTCAATGTGGATCCAGCATATATTTAAAGAATTGGCTTAGGATGACAATCTGATTCACTAGAATCGGTAAGAAATACCCTACTTTTATCCGTGCAGGAGTTATGAGGGTTTCAATGTAGATCCAGGACATATTTAAAGGGTTTGCTCAGACCCTCAATATTAATCGAAGGATTTGATCATAATAGTTTTATCTCTATCCGTTCTAGAGTTATTGACGTTCAAATCTTATTTTGTTATTTCACTGTGGATCCAGCATATATATAGAGAATTTGCCTATAATAAAAATCAGATTCACTGGAATCAGTAAGAAATACCCTACCTTTATCCGTGCAGGAGTTGTGAGGGTTTAATGTGGATCCAGGACATATTTAAAATGTTTGCTCAGAACCTTAATAGTAATCGCAGGATTTATCAGAATAGCTTCATCTTTTTACCGTTTTAGAGCTATAGACGTTTAAATCTTATTTTTTATTGCTTTGTGGATCCAGGAAATATTTAAAGAATTTGCTTAGAATAACAATCAGATTCACCGGAATCGGTCAGAACTACCCTACCTTTATCCGTGCAGGAGTTATGAGGGCTTAAATGTTGATCCAAGACATATTTGGCGGGTTTGCTTATAACGTCAATAGTAATCGTAGGATTTGATCAGAATAGCGTTATCTCTAACCGTTTTAGAGTATTGACGTTTAAATCTTATTTTTTTTATTTCAATGTGGATCCAGCATATATTTAAAGAATTGGCTTAGGATGACAATCTGATTCACTAGAATCGATAAGAAATACCCTACTTTTATCCGTGCAGGAGTTATGAGGGTTTCAATGTAGATTCAGGACATATTTAAAGGGTTTGCTCAGACCCTCAATATTAATCGAAGGATTTGATCAGAATAGTTTTATCTCTATCCGTTCTAGAGTTATCGACGTTCAAATCTTATTTTGTTATTTCACTGTGGATCCAGCCTATATTTAAAGAATTGGCTTAGGATAACAATCTGATTCACTAGAATTGGTAAGAAATACCCTACTTTTATCCGTGCAGGAGTTATGAGGGTTTCAATGTAGATCCAGGACATATTTAAAGGGTTTGCTCAGAACCTCAATAGTAATCGCAGGATCTGATCAGAATAGCTTTATCTCTATCCGTTTTAGAGTTATTGACGTTTAAATCTTTTTTTTTTTTATTTCAATGTGGATCTAGCATATATATAGAGAATTTGCCTATAATAAAAATAAGATTCACCGGAATCAGTAAAAAATACCCTACCTTTATCCGTGCAGGAGTTGTGAGGGTTTAATGTGGATCCAGGACATATTTAAAATGTTTGCTCAGAACCTTAATAGTAATCGCAGGATTTATCAGAATAGCTTCATCTTTTTACCGTTTTAGAGCTATAGACGTTTAAATCTTATTTTTTATTTCACTATGGATCCAGGAAATATTTAAAGAATTTGCTTAGAATAACAATCAGATTCACCGGAATCGGTCAGAACTACCCTACCTTTATCTGTGCAGGAGTTATGAGGGCTTAAATGTTAATCCAAGACATATTTGGAGGGTTTGCTTATAACGTCAATAGTAATCGTAGGATTTGATCAGAATATCGTTATCTCTAACCGTTTTAGAGTATTGACGTTCAAATCTTTTTTTTTATTTCACAGTGAATCCAGCATATATGTAGAGAATTTTCCTAGAATAAAAATAAGATTCACCGGAATCGGTCAGAATTACCCTTTTTTTATCCGTGCAGGAGTTATGAGGGTTTCAATGTAGATCCAGGACATATTTAAAGGGTGTTCTCAGAACCTCAATAGTAATCGCAGGAAATGATCAGAATAGCTTTATCTTTATCCGTTTTAGAGTTATAGACATTAAAATCTTATTTTGTTATTTCACTGTGGATCCAGCATATATTTAAAGAATTTGCTTAGAATAAAAATAAGATTCACTGGAATCGGTAAGAAATACCCTACTTTTATCCGTGCAGGAGTTATGAGGGTTTCAATGTAGATCCAGGACATATTTAAAGGGTTTGCTCAGAACCTCAATAGTAATCGCAGGAAATGATCAGAATAGCTTTATCTTTATCCGTTTTAGAGTTATAGACATTAAAATCTTATTTTGTTATTTCACTGTGGATCCAGCATATATTTAAAGAATTGGCTAAGGATAACCATCTGATTCACTGGAATCGGTAAGAAATACCCTACTTTTACCCGTGCAGGAGTTATGAGGGTTTCAATGTAGATCCAGGACATATTTAAAGGGTTTGCTCAGAACCTCAATAGTAATCGCAGGATCTGATCAGAATAGCTTTATCTCTATCTGTTTAAGAGTTATTGACGTTTAAATCTTATTTTTTTTATTTCAATGTGGATCCAGCATATATTTAAAGAATTGGCTTAGGATGACAATCTGATTCACTAGAATCGGTAAGAAATACCCTACTTTTATCCGTGCAGGAGTTATGAGGGTTTCAATGTAGATCCAGGACATATTTAAAGGGTTTGCTCAGACCCTCAATATTAATCGAAGGATTTGATCATAATAGTTTTATCTCTATCCGTTCTAGAGTTATTGACGTTCAAATCTTATTTTGTTATTTCACTGTGGATCCAGCATATATATAGAGAATTTGCCTATAATAAAAATCAGATTCACTGGAATCAGTAAGAAATACCCTACCTTTATCCGTGCAGGAGTTGTGAGGGTTTAATGTGGATCCAGGACATATTTAAAATGTTTGCTCAGAACCTTAATAGTAATCGCAGGATTTATCAGAATAGCTTCATCTTTTTACCGTTTTAGAGCTATAGACGTTTAAATCTTATTTTTTATTGCTTTGTGGATCCAGGAAATATTTAAAGAATTTGCTTAGAATAACAATCAGATTCACCGGAATCGGTCAGAACTACCCTACCTTTATCCGTGCAGGAGTTATGAGGGCTTAAATGTTGATCCAAGACATATTTGGCGGGTTTGCTTATAACGTCAATAGTAATCGTAGGATTTGATCAGAATAGCGTTATCTCTAACCGTTTTAGAGTATTGACGTTTAAATCTTATTTTTTTTATTTCAATGTGGATCCAGCATATATTTAAAGAATTGGCTTAGGATGACAATCTGATTCACTAGAATCGATAAGAAATACCCTACTTTTATCCGTGCAGGAGTTATGAGGGTTTCAATGTAGATTCAGGACATATTTAAAGGGTTTGCTCAGACCCTCAATATTAATCGAAGGATTTGATCAGAATAGTTTTATCTCTATCCGTTCTAGAGTTATCGACGTTCAAATCTTATTTTGTTATTTCACTGTGGATCCAGCCTATATTTAAAGAATTGGCTTAGGATAACAATCTGATTCACTAGAATTGGTAAGAAATACCCTACTTTTATCCGTGCAGGAGTTATGAGGGTTTCAATGTAGATCCAGGACATATTTAAAGGGTTTGCTCAGAACCTCAATAGTAATCGCAGGATCTGATCAGAATAGCTTTATCTCTATCCGTTTTAGAGTTATTGACGTTTAAATCTTATTTTTTTTTATTTCAATGTGGATCTAGCATATATATAGAGAATTTGCCTATAATAAAAATAAGATTCACCGGAATCAGTAAAAAATACCCTACCTTTATCCGTGCAGGAGTTGTGAGGGTTTAATGTGGATCCAGGACATATTTAAAATGTTTGCTCAGAACCTTAATAGTAATCGCAGGATTTATCAGAATAGCTTCATCTTTTTACCGTTTTAGAGCTATAGACGTTTAAATCTTATTTTTTATTTCACTATGGATCCAGGAAATATTTAAAGAATTTGCTTAGAATAACAATCAGATTCACCGGAATCGGTCAGAACTACCCTACCTTTATCTGTGCAGGAGTTATGAGGGCTTAAATGTTAATCCAAGACATATTTGGAGGGTTTGCTCAGAACCTCAATAGTAATCGCAGGATCTGATCAGAATAGCGTTATCTCTAACCGTTTTAGAGTATTGACGTTCAAATCTTTTTTTTTATTTCACAGTGAATCCAGCATATATGTAGAGAATTTTCCTAGAATAAAAATAAGATTCACCGGAATCGGTCAGAATTACCCTTTTTTTATCCGTGCAGGAGTTATGAGGGCTTAAATGTTGATCCAAGACATATTTAGAGGGTTTGCTTATAACGTCAATAGTAATCGTAGGATTTGATCAGAATAGCGTTATCTCTAACCGTTTTAGAGTATTGACGTTTAAATCTTATTTTTTTTATTTCAATGTGGATCCAGCATATATTTAAAGAATTGGCTTAGGATGACAATCTGATTCACTAGAATCGGTAAGAAATACCCTACTTTTATCCGTGCAGGAGATATGAGGGTTTCAATGTAGATCCAGGACATATTTAAAGGGTTTGCTCAGACCCTCAATATTAATCGAAGGATTTGATCATAATAGTTTTATCTCTATCCGTTCTAGAGTTATTGACGTTCAAATCTTATTTTGTTATTTCACTGTGGATCCAGCATATATATAGAGAATTTGCCTATAATAAAAATCAGATTCACTGGAATCAGTAAGAAATACCCTACCTTTATCCGTGCAGGAGTTGTGAGGGTTTAATGTGGATCCAGGACATATTTAAAATGTTTGCTCAGAACCTTAATAGTAATCGCAGGATTTATCAGAATAGCTTCATCTTTTTACCGTTTTAGAGCTATAGACGTTTAAATCTTATTTTTTATTGCTTTGTGGATCCAGGAAATATTTAAAGAATTTGCTTAGAATAACAATCAGATTCACCGGAATCGGTAAGAAATACCCTACTTTTATCCGTGCAGGAGTTATGAGGGTTTCAATGTAGATCCAGGACATATTTAAAGGGTTTGCTCAGAACCTCAATAGTAATCGCAGGAAATGATCAGAATAGCTTTATCTTTATCCGTTTTAGAGCTATAGACGTTTAAATCTTATTTTTTATTTCACTATGGATCCAGGAAATATTTAAAGAATTTTCTTAGAATAACAATTAGATTCACCGGAATCGGTCAGAACTACCCTACCTTTATCCGTGCAGGAGTTATGAGGGCTTAAATGTTGATCCAAGACATATTTGGAGGGTTTGCTTATAACGTCAATAGTAATCGTAGGATTTGATCAGAATAGCGTTATCTCTAACCGTTTTAGAGTATTGACGTTCAAATCTTTTTTTTTATTTCACAGTGAATCCAGCATATATGTAGAGAATTTTCCTAGAATAAAAATAAGATTCACCGGAATCGGTCAGAATTACCCTTTTTTTATCCGTGCAGGAGTTATGAGGGCTTAAATGTTGATCCAAGACATATTTAGAGGGTTTGCTTATAACGTCAATAGTAATCGTAGGATTTGATCAGAATAGCGTTATCTCTAACCGTTTTAGAGTATTGACGTTTAAATCTTATTTTTTTTATTTCAATGTGGATCCAGCATATATTTAAAGAATTGGCTTAGGATGACAATCTGATTCACTTGAATCGGTAAGAAATACCCTACTTTTATCCGTGCAGGAGTTATGAGGGTTTCAATGTAGATCCAGGACATATTTAAAGGGTTTGCTCAGACCCTCAATATTAATCGAAGGATTTGATCATAATAGTTTTATCTCTATCCGTTCTAGAGTTATTGACGTTCAAATCTTATTTTGTTATTTCACTGTGGATCCAGCATATATATAGAGAATTTGCCTATAATAAAAATCAGATTCACTGGAATCAGTAAGAAATACCCTACCTTTATCCGTGCAGGAGTTGTGAGGGTTTAATGTGGATCCAGGACATATTTAAAATGTTTGCTCAGAACCTTAATAGTAATCGCAGGATTTATCAGAATAGCTTCATCTTTTTACCGTTTTAGAGCTATAGACGTTTAAATCTTATTTTTTATTGCTTTGTGGATCCAGGAAATATTTAAAGAATTTGCTTAGAATAACAATCAGATTCACCGGAATCGGTAAGAAATACCCTACTTTTATCCGTGCAGGAGTTATGAGGGTTTCAATGTAGATCCAGGACATATTTAAAGGGTTTGCTCAGAACCTCAATAGTAATCGCAGGAAATGATCAGA
Source organism: Acanthosoma haemorrhoidale (assembly GCA_930367205.1). NCBI lineage: Eukaryota > Metazoa > Arthropoda > Insecta > Hemiptera > Acanthosomatidae > Acanthosoma > Acanthosoma haemorrhoidale. Next base: position 115,240,296 of record OV884009.1, on the reverse strand, counting down.
ATAGCTTTATCTTTATCCGTTTTAGAGCTATAGACGTTTAAATCTTATTTTTTATTTCACTATGGATCCAGGAAATATTTAAAGAATTTTCTTAGAATAACAATCAGATTCACCGGAATCGGTCAGAACTACCCTACCTTTATCCGTGCAGGAGTTATGAGGGCTTAAATGTTGATCCAAGACATATTTGGAGGGTTTGCTTATAACGTCAATAGTAATCGTAGGATTTGATCAGAATATCGTTATCTCTAACCGTTTTAGAGTATTGACGTTCAAATCTTTTTTTTTATTTCACAGTGAATCCAGCATATATGTAGAGAATTTTCCTAGAATAAAAATAAGATTCACCGGAATCGGTCAGAATTACCCTTTTTTTATCCGTGCAGGAGTTATGAGGGTTTCAATGTAGATCCAGGACATATTTAAAGGGTGTTCTCAGAACCTCAATAGTAATCGCAGGAAATGATCAGAATAGCTTTATCTTTATCCGTTTTAGAGTTATAGACATTAAAATCTTATTTTGTTATTTCACTGTGGATCCAGCATATATTTAAAGAATTTGCTTAGAATAACAATCAGATTCACTGGAATCGGTAAGAAATACCCTACTTTTATCCGTGCAGGAGTTATGAGGGTTTCAATGTAGATCCAGGACATATTTAAAGGGTTTGCTCAGAACCTCAATAGTAATCGCAGGAAATGATCAGAATAGCTTTATCTTTATCCGTTTTAGAGTTATAGACATTAAAATCTTATTTTGTTATTTCACTGTGGATCCAGCATATATTTAAAGAATTGGCTAAGGATAACCATCTGATTCACTGGAATCGGTAAGAAATACCCTACTTTTACCCGTGCAGGAGTTATGAGGGTTTCAATGTAGATCCAGGACATATTTAAAGGGTTTGCTCAGAACCTCAATAGTAATCGCAGGATCTGATCAGAATAGCTTTATCTCTATCTGTTTAAGAGTTATTGACGTTTAAATCTTATTTTTTTTATTTCAATGTGGATCCAGCATATATTTAAAGAATTGGCTTAGGATGACAATCTGATTCACTAGAATCGGTAAGAAATACCCTACTTTTATCCGTGCAGGAGTTATGAGGGTTTCAATGTAGATCCAGGACATATTTAAAGGGTTTGCTCAGACCCTCAATATTAATCGAAGGATTTGATCAGAATAGTTTTATCTCTATCCGTTCTAGAGTTATTGACGTTCAAATCTTATTTTGTTATTTCACTGTGGATCCAGCATATATTTAAAGAATTGGCTTAGGATAACAATCTGATTCACTAGAATTGGTAAGAAATACCCTACTTTTATCCGTGCAGGAGTTATGAGGGTTTCAATGTAGATCCAGGACATATTTAAAGGGTTTGCTCTGAACCTCAATAGTAATCGCAGGAAATGATCAGAATAGCTTTATCTTTATCCGTTTTAGAGTTATAGACATTAAAATCTTATTTTGTTATTTCACTGTGGATCACGCATATATTTAAAGAATTGGCTAAGGATAACCATCTGATTCACTGGAATCGGTAAGAAATACCCTACTTTTACCCGTGCAGGAGTTATGAGGGTTTCAATGTAGATCCAGGACATATTTAAAGGGTTTGCTCAGAACCTCAATAGTAATCGCAGGATCTGATCATAATAGCTTTATCTCTATCCGTTTTAGAGTTATTGACGTTTAAATCTTATTTTTTTTATTTCAATGTGGATCCAGCATATATATAGAGAATTTGCCTATAATAAAAATAAGATTCACCGGAATCAGTAAGAAATACCCTACCTTTATCCGTGCAGGAGTTGTGAGGGTTTAATGTGGATCCAGGACATATTTAAAATGTTTGCTGAGAACCTTAATAGTAATCGCAGGATTTATCAGAATAGCTTCATCTTTTTACCGTTTTAGAGCTATAGACGTTTAAATCTTATTTTTTATTTCACTATGGATCCAGGAAATATTTAAAGAATTTTCTTAGAATAACAATCAGATTCGCCGGAATCGGTCAGAACTACCCTACCTTTATCCGTGCAGGAGTTATGAGGGCTTAAATGTTGATCCAAGACATATTTGGAGGGTTTGCTTATAACGTCAATAGTAATCGTAGGATTTGATCAGAATAGCGTTATCTCTAACCGTTTTAGAGTATTGACGTTCAAATCTTTTTTTTTATTTCACAGTGAATCCAGCATATATGTAGAGAATTTTCCTAGAATAAAAATAAGATTCACCGGAATCGGTCAGAATTACCCTTTTTTTATCCGTGCAGGAGTTGTGAGGGTTTCAATGTGGATCCAGGACATATTTAAAATGTTTGCTCAGACCCTCAATATTAATCGAAGGATTTGATCAGAATAGTTTTATCTCTATCCGTTCTAGAGTTTTTGACGTTCAAATCTTATTTTGTTATTTCACTGTGGATCCAGCATATATTTAAAGAATTGGCTTAGGATAACAATCTGATTCACTAGAATTGGTAAGAAATACCCTACTTTTATCCGTGCAGGAGTTATGAGGGTTTCAATGTAGATCCAGGACATATTTATAAAGGTTTCCTCAGATCCTCATTAGTAATTGCAGGATTTATCAGAATAGCTTCATCTTTTTACCGTTTTAGAGCTATAGACGTTTAAATCTTTTTTTGTTATTTCACTGTGGATCACGCATATATTTAAAGAATTGGCTAAGGATAACCATCTGATTCACTGGAATCGGTAAGAAATACCCTACTTTTACCCGTGCAGGAGTTATGAGGGTTTCAATGTAGATCCAGGACATATTTAAAGGGTTTGCTCAGAACCTCAATAGTAATCGCAGGATCTGATCAGAATAGCTTTATCTCTATCCGTTTTAGAGTTATTGACGTTTAAATCTTATTTTTTTTATTTCAATGTGGATCCAGCATATATATAGAGAATTTGCCTATAATAAAAATCAGATTCACTGGAATCAGTAAGAAATACCCTACCTTTATCCGTGCAGGAGTTGTGAGGGTTTAATGTGGATCCAGGACATATTTAAAGGGTTTGCTCAGACCCTTAATAGTAATCGAAGGATTTGATCAGAATAGCTTTATCTCTATCCGTTTTAGAGTTATTGACATTCAAATCTTATTTTTTTTATTTCTCTGTGGATCCAGGAAATATTTAAAGAATTTGCTTAAAATAAAAATCAGATTCACTGGAATCGGTAAGAAATACCCTACCTTTATCCGTGCAGGAGTTATAAAGGTATCAATGTAGATCCAGGACATATTTAAAGGGTTTGCTCAGAACCTCAAAAGTAATCGCAGGATCTGATCAGAATAGCTTTATCTCTATCCGTTTTAGAGTTATTGACGTTTAAATCTTATTTTTTTTATTTCTCTGTGGATCCAGGAAATATTTAAAGAATTTGCTTAAAATAAAAATCAGATTCACTGGAATCGGTAAGAAATACCCTACCTTTATCCGTGCAGGAGTTATAAAGGTATCAATGTAGATCCAGGACATATTTAAAGGGTTTGCTCAGAACCTCAATAGTAATCGCAGGATCTGATCAGAATAGCTTTATCTCTATCCGTTTTAGAGTTATTGACGTTTAAATCTTATTTTTTTTATTTCAATGTGGATCCAGCATATATATAGAGAATTTGCATATAATAAAAATCAGATTCACTGGAATCAGTAAGAAATACCCTACCTTTATCCGTGCAGGAGTTGTGAGGGTTTAATGTGGATCCAGGACATATTTAAAATGTTTGCTCAGAACCTTAATAGTAATCGCAGGATTTATCAGAATAGCTTCATCTTTTTACCGTTTTAGAGCTATAGACGTTTAAATCTTATTTTTTATTTCACTATGGATCCAGGAAATATTTAAAGAATTTGCCTATAATAAAAATCAGATTCACTGGAATCAGTAAGAAATACCCTACCTTTATCCGTGCAGGAGTTGTGAGGGTTTAATGTGGATCCAGGACATATTTAAAGGGTTTGCTCAGACCCTTAATAGTAATCGAAGGATTTGATCAGAATAGCTTTATCTCTATCCGTTTTAGAGTTATTGACATTCAAATCTTATTTTTTTTATTTCTCTGTGGATCCAGGAAATATTTAAAGAATTTGCTTAAAATAAAAATCAGATTCACTGGAATCGGTAAGAAATACCCTACCTTTATCCGTGCAGGAGTTGTGAGGGTTTAATGTGGATCCAGGACATATTTAAAATGTTTGCTCAGAACCTTAATAGTAATCGCAGGATTTATCAGAATAGCTTCATCTTTTTACCGTTTTAGAGCTATAGACGTTTAAATCTTATTTTTTATTTCACTATGGATCCAGGAAATATTTAAAGAATTTTCTTAGAATAACAATCAGATTCACCGGAATCGGTCAGAACTACCTTACCTTTATCCGTGCAGGAGTTATGAGGGCTTAAATGTTGATCCAAGACATATTTAGAGGGTTTGCTTATAACGTCAATAGTAATCGTAGGATTTGATCAGAATAGCGTTATCTCTAACCGTTTTAGAGTATTGACGTTTAAATCTTATTTTTTTTATTTCAATGTGGATCCAGCATATATTTAAAGAATTGGCTTAGGATGACAATCTGATTCACTAGAATCGGTAAGAAATACCCTACTTTTATCCGTGCAGGAGTTATGAGGGTTTCAATGTAGATCCAGGACATATTTATAAAGGTTTCCTCAGATTCTTATTAGTAATTGCAGGATTTATCAGAATAGCTTCATCTTTTTACTGTTTTAGAGCTATAGACGTTTAAATCTTTTTTTGTTATTTCACTGTGGATCACGCATATATTTAAAGAATTGGCTAACGATAACCATCTGATTCACTGGAATCGGTAAGAAATACCCTACTTTTACCCGTGCAGGAGTTATGAGGGTTTCAATGTAGATCCAGGACATATTTAAAGGGTTTGCTCAGAACCTCAATAGTAATCGCAGGATCTGATCAGAATAGCTTTATCTCTATCCGTTTTAGAGTTATTGACGTTTAAATCTTATTTTTTTTATTTCAATGTGGATCCAGCATATATACAGAGAATTTGCCTATAATAAAAATCAGATTCACTGGAATCAGTAAGAAATACCCTACCTTTATCCGTGCAGGAGTTGTGAGGGTTTAATGTGGATCCAGGACATATTTAAAGGGTTTGCTCAGACCCTTAATAGTAATCGAAGGATTTGATCAGAATAGCTTTATCTCTATCCGTTTTAGAGTTATTGACATTCAAATCTTATTTTTTTTATTTCTCTGTGGATCCAGGAAATATTTAAAGAATTTGCTTAAAATAAAAATCAGATTCACTGGAATCGGTAAGAAATACCCTACCTTTATCCGTGCAGGAGTTATAAAGGTATCAATGTAGATCCAGGACATATTTAAAGGGTTTGCTCAGAACCTCAATAGTAATCGCAGGATCTGATCAGAATAGCTTTATCTCTATCCGTTTTAGAGTTATTGACGTTTAAATCTTATTTTTTTTATTTCAATGTGGATCCAGCATATATATAGAGAATTTGCATATAATAAAAATCAGATTCACTGGAATCAGTAAGAAATACCCTACCTTTATCCGTGCAGGAGTTGTGAGGGTTTAATGTGGATCCAGGACATATTTAAAATGTTTGCTCAGAACCTTAATAGTAATCGCAGGATTTATCAGAATAGCTTCATCTTTTTACCGTTTTAGAGCTATAGACGTTTAAATCTTATTTTTTATTTCACTATGGATCCAGGAAATATTTAAAGAATTTGCCTATAATAAAAATCAGATTCACTGGAATCAGTAAGAAATACCCTACCTTTATCCGTGCAGGAGTTGTGAGGGTTTAATGTGGATCCAGGACATATTTAAAGGGTTTGCTCAGACCCTTAATAGTAATCGAAGGATTTGATCAGAATAGCTTTATCTCTATCCGTTTTAGAGTTATTGACGTTTAAATCTTATTTTTTTTATTTCAATGTGGATCCAGCATATATATAGAGAATTTGCATATAATAAAAATCAGATTCACTGGAATCAGTAAGAAATACCCTACCTTTATCCGTGCAGGAGTTGTGAGGGTTTAATGTGGATCCAGGACATATTTAAAATGTTTGCTCAGAACCTTAATAGTAATCGCAGGATTTATCAGAATAGCTTCATCTTTTTACCGTTTTAGAGCTATAGACGTTTAAATCTTATTTTTTATTTCACTATGGATCCAGGAAATATTTAAAGAATTTTCTTAGAATAACAATCAGATTCACCGGAATCGGTCAGAACTACCCTACCTTTATCCGTGCAGGAGTTATGAGGGCTTAAATGTTGATCCAAGACATATTTAGAGGGTTTGCTTATAACGTCAATAGTAATCGTAGGATTTGATCAGAATAGCGTTATCTCTAACCGTTTTAGAGTATTGACGTTTAAATCTTATTTTTTTTATTTCAATGTGGATCCAGCATATATTTAAAGAATTGGCTTAGGATGACAATCTGATTCACTAGAATCGGTAAGAAATACCCTACTTTTATCCGTGCAGGAGTTATGAGGGTTTCAATGTAGATCCAGGACATATTTAAAGGGTTTGCTCAGACCCTCAATATTAATCGAAGGATTTGATCATAATAGTTTTATCTCTATCCGTTCTAGAGTTATTGACGTTCAAATCTTATTTTGTTATTTCACTGTGGATCCAGCATATATTTAAAGAATTGGCTTAGGATAACAATCTGATTCACTAGAATTGGTAAGAAATACCCTACCTTTATCCGTGCAGGAGTTGTGAGGGTTTAATGTGGATCCAGGACATATTTAAAATGTTTGCTCAGAACCTTAATAGTAATCGCAGGATTTATCAGAATAGCTTCATCTTTTTACCGTTTTAGAGCTATAGACGTTTAAATCTTATTTTTTATTGCTTTGTGGATCCAGGAAATATTTAAAGAATTTGCTTAGAATAAAAATCAGATTCACTGGAATCAGTAAGAAATACCCTACCTTTATCCGTGCAGGAGTTGTGAGGGTTTAATGTGGATCCAGGACATATTTAAAGGGTTTGCTCAGACCCTTAATAGTAATCGCAGGATTTATCAGAATAGCTTCATCTTTTTACCGTTTTAGAGCTATAGACGTTTAAATCTTATTTTTTATTGCTTTGTGGATCCAGGAAATATTTAAAGAATTTGCTTAGAATAACAATCAGATTCACCGGAATCGGTCAGAACTACCCTACCTTTATCCGTGCAGGAGTTATGAGGGCTTAAATGTTGATCCAAGACATATTTGGAGGGTTTGCTTATAACGTCAATAGTAATCGTAGGATTTGATCAGAATAGCGTTATCTCTAACCGTTTTAGAGTTATTGACGTTTAAATCTTATTTTGTTATTTCACTGTGGATCCAGCATATATTTAAAGAATTGGCTTAGGATAACAATCTGATTCACTAGAATTGGTAAGAAATACCCTACTTTTATCCGTGCAGGAGTTATGAGGGTTTCAATGTAGATCCAGGACATATTTAAAGGGTTTGCTCAGAACCTCAATAGTAATCGCAGGATCTGATCAGAATAGCTTTATCTCTATCCGTTTTAGAGTTATTGACGTTTAAATCTTATTTTTTTTATTTCAATGTAGATCCAGCATATATATAGAGAATTTGCCTATAATAAAAATCAGATTCACTGGAATCAGTAAGAAATACCCTACCTTTATCCGTGCAGGAGTTGTGAGGGTTTAATGTGGATCCAGGACATATTTAAAATGTTTGCTCAGAACCTTAATAGTAATCGCAGGATTTATCAGAATAGCTTCATCTTTTTACCGTTTTAGAGTTATAGACATTAAAATCTTATTTTGTTATTTCACTGTGGATCACGCATATATTTAAAGAATTGGCTAAGGATAACCATCTGATTCACTGGAATCGGTAAGAAATACCCTACTTTTACCCGTGCAGGAGTTATGAGGGTTTCAATGTAGATCCAGGACATATTTAAAGGGTTTGCTCAGAACCTCAATAGTAATCGCAGGATCTGATCAGAATAGCTTTATCTCTATCCGTTTTAGAGTTATTGACGTTTAAATCTTATTTTTTTTATTTCAATGTGGATCCAGCATATATATAGAGAATTTGCCTATAATAAAAATCAGATTCACTGGAATCAGTAAGAAATACCCTACCTTTATCCGTGCAGGAGTTGTGAGGGTTTAATGTGGATCCAGGACATATTTAAAATGTTTGCTCAGAACCTTAATAGTAATCGCAGGATTTATCAGAATAGCTTCATCTTTTTACCGTTTTAGAGCTATAGACGTTTAAATCTTATTTTTTATTTCACTATGGATCCAGGAAATATTTAAAGAATTTTCTTAGAATAACAATCAGATTCACCGGAATCGGTCAGAACTACCCTACCTTTATCCGTGCAGGAGTTATGAGGGCTTAAATGTTGATCCAAGACATATTTAGAGGGTTTGCTTATAACGTCAATAGTAATCGTAGGATTTGATCAGAATAGCGTTATCTCTATCCGTTTTAGAGTTATTGACATTCAAATCTTATTTTTTTTATTTCTCTGTGGATCCAGGAAATATTTAAAGAATTTGCTTAAAATAAAAATCAGATTCACTGGAATCGGTAAGAAATACCCTACCTTTATCCGTGCTGGAGTTATAAAGGTATCAATGTAGATCCAGGACATATTTAAAGGGTTTGCTCAGAACCTCAATAGTAATCGCAGGATCTGATCAGAATAGCTTTATCTCTATCCGTTTTAGAGTTATTGACGTTTAAATCTTATTTTTTTTATTTCGATGTGGATCCAGCATATATATAGAGAATTTGCATATAATAAAAATCAGATTCACTGGAATCAGTAAGAAATACCCTACCTTTATCCGTGCAGGAGTTGTGAGGGTTTAATGTGGATCCAGGACATATTTAAAATGTTTGCTCAGAACCTTAATAGTAATCGCAGGATTTATCAGAATAGCTTCATCTTTTTACCGTTTTAGAGCTATAGACGTTTAAATCTTATTTTTTATTTCACTATGGATCCAGGAAATATTTAAAGAATTTTCTTAGAATAACAATCAGATTCACCGGAATCGGTCAGAACTACCCTACCTTTATCCGTGCAGGAGTTATGAGGGCTTAAATGTTGATCCAAGACATATTTAGAGGGTTTGCTTATAACGTCAATAGTAATCGTAGGATTTGATCAGAATAGCGTTATCTCTAACCGTTTTAGAGTATTGACGTTTAAATCTTATTTTTTTTATTTCAATGTGGATCCAGCATATATTTAAAGAATTGGCTTAGGATGACAATCTGATTCACTAGAATCGGTAAGAAATACCCTACTTTTATCCGTGCAGGAGTTATGAGGGTTTCAATGTAGATCCAGGACATATTTATAAAGGTTTCCTCAGATTCTTATTAGTAATTGCAGGATTTATCAGAATAGCTTCATCTTTTTACTGTTTTAGAGCTATAGACGTTTAAATCTTTTTTTGTTATTTCACTGTGGATCACGCATATATTTAAAGAATTGGCTAACGATAACCATCTGATTCACTGGAATCGGTAAGAAATACCCTACTTTTACCCGTGCAGGAGTTATGAGGGTTTCAATGTAGATCCAGGACATATTTAAAGGGTTTGCTCAGAACCTCAATAGTAATCGCAGGATCTGATCAGAATAGCTTTATCTCTATCCGTTTTAGAGTTATTGACGTTTAAATCTTATTTTTTTTATTTCAATGTGGATCCAGCATATATACAGAGAATTTGCCTATAATAAAAATCAGATTCACTGGAATCAGTAAGAAATACCCTACCTTTATCCGTGCAGGAGTTGTGAGGGTTTAATGTGGATCCAGGACATATTTAAAGGGTTTGCTCAGACCCTTAATAGTAATCGAAGGATTTGATCAGAATAGCTTTATCTCTATCCGTTTTAGAGTTATTGACATTCAAATCTTATTTTTTTTATTTCTCTGTGGATCCAGGAAATATTTAAAGAATTTGCTTAAAATAAAAATCAGATTCACTGGAATCGGTAAGAAATACCCTACCTTTATCCGTGCAGGAGTTATAAAGGTATCAATGTAGATCCAGGACATATTTAAAGGGTTTGCTCAGAACCTCAATAGTAATCGCAGGATCTGATCAGAATAGCTTTATCTCTATCCGTTTTAGAGTTATTGACGTTTAAATCTAATTTTTTTTATTTCAATGTGGATCCAGCATATATATAGAGAATTTGCATATAATAAAAATCAGATTCACTGGAATCAGTAAGAAATACCCTACCTTTATCCGTGCAGGAGTTGTGAGGGTTTAATGTGGATCCAGGACATATTTAAAATGTTTGCTCAGAACCTTAATAGTAATCGCAGGATTTATCAGAATAGCTTCATCTTTTTACCGTTTTAGAGCTATAGACGTTTAAATCTTATTTTTTATTTCACTATGGATCCAGGAAATATTTAAAGAATTTGCCTATAATAAAAATCAGATTCACTGGAATCAGTAAGAAATACCCTACCTTTATCCGTGCAGGAGTTGTGAGGGTTTAATGTGGATCCAGGACATATTTAAAGGGTTTGCTCAGACCCTTAATAGTAATCGAAGGATTTGATCAGAATAGCTTTATCTCTATCCGTTTTAGAGTTATTGACGTTTAAATCTTATTTTTTTTATTTCAATGTGGATCCAGCATATATATAGAGAATTTGCATATAATAAAAATCAGATTCACTGGAATCAGTAAGAAATACCCTACCTTTATCCGTGCAGGAGTTGTGAGGGTTTAATGTGGATCCAGGACATATTTAAAATGTTTGCTCAGAACCTTAATAGTAATCGCAGGATTTATCAGAATAGCTTCATCTTTTTACCGTTTTAGAGCTATAGACGTTTAAATCTTATTTTTTATTTCACTATGGATCCAGGAAATATTTAAAGAATTTTCTTAGAATAACAATCAGATTCACCGGAATCGGTCAGAACTACCCTACCTTTATCCGTGCAGGAGTTATGAGGGCTTAAATGTTGATCCAAGACATATTTAGAGGGTTTGCTTATAACGTCAATAGTAATCGTAGGATTTGATCAGAATAGCGTTATCTCTAACCGTTTTAGAGTATTGACGTTTAAATCTTATTTTTTTTATTTCAATGTGGATCCAGCATATATTTAAAGAATTGGCTTAGGATGACAATCTGATTCACTAGAATCGGTAAGAAATACCCTACTTTTATCCGTGCAGGAGTTATGAGGGTTTCAATGTAGATCCAGGACATATTTAAAGGGTTTGCTCAGACCCTCAATATTAATCGAAGGATTTGATCATAATAGTTTTATCTCTATCCGTTCTAGAGTTATTGACGTTCAAATCTTATTTTGTTATTTCACTGTGGATCCAGCATATATTTAAAGAATTGGCTTAGGATAACAATCTGATTCACTAGAATTGGTAAGAAATACCCTACCTTTATCCGTGCAGGAGTTGTGAGGGTTTAATGTGGATCCAGGACATATTTAAAATGTTTGCTCAGAACCTTAATAGTAATCGCAGGATTTATCAGAATAGCTTCATATTTTTACCGTTTTAGAGCTATAGACGTTTAAATCTTATTTTTTATTGCTTTGTGGATCCAGGAAATATTTAAAGAATTTGCTTAGAATAAAAATCAGATTCACTGGAATCAGTAAGAAATACCCTACCTTTATCCGTGCAGGAGTTGTGAGGGTTTAATGTGGATCCAGGACATATTTAAAATGTTTGCTCAGAACCTTAATAGTAATCGCAGGATTTATCAGAATAGCTTCATCTTTTTACCGTTTTAGAGCTATAGACGTTTAAATCTTATTTTTTATTGCTTTGTGGATCCAGGAAATATTTAAAGAATTTGCTTAGAATAACAATCAGATTCACCGGAATCGGTCAGAACTACCCTACCTTTATCCGTGCAGGAGTTATGAGGGCTTAAATGTTGATCCAAGACATATTTGGAGGGTTTGCTTATAACGTCAATAGTAATCGTAGGATTTGATCAGAATAGCGTTATCTCTAACCGTTTTAGAGTTATTGACGTTCAAATCTTATTTTGTTATTTCACTGTGGATCCAGCATATATTTAAAGAATTGGCTTAGGATAACAATCTGATTCACTAGAATTGGTAAGAAATACCCTACTTTTATCCGTGCAGGAGTTATGAGGGTTTCAATGTAGATCCAGGACATATTTAAAGGGTTTGCTCAGAACCTCAATAGTAATCGCAGGATCTGATCAGAATAGCTTTATCTCTATCCGTTTTAGAGTTATTGACGTTTAAATCTTATTTTTTTTATTTCAATGTGGATCCAGCATATATATAGAGAATTTGCCTATAATAAAAATCAGATTCACTGGAATCAGTAAGAAATACCCTACCTTTATCCGTGCAGGAGTTGTGAGGGTTTAATGTGGATCCAGGACATATTTAAAATGTTTGCTCAGAACCTTAATAGTAATCGCAGGATTTATCAGAATAGCTTCATCTTTTTACCGTTTTAGAGTTATAGACATTAAAATCTTATTTTGTTATTTCACTGTGGATCACGCATATATTTAAAGAATTGGCTAAGGATAACCATCTGATTCACTGGAATCGGTAAGAAATACCCTACTTTTACCCGTGCAGGAGTTATGAGGGTTTCAATGTAGATCCAGGACATATTTAAAGGGTTTGCTCAGAACCTCAATAGTAATCGCAGGATCTGATCAGAATAGCTTTATCTCTATCCGTTTTAGAGTTATTGACGTTTAAATCTTATTTTTTTTATTTCAATGTGGATCCAGCATATATATAGAGAATTTGCCTATAATAAAAATCAGATTCACTGGAATCAGTAAGAAATACCCTACCTTTATCCGTGCAGGAGTTGTGAGGGTTTAATGTGGATCCAGGACATATTTAAAATGTTTGCTCAGAACCTTAATAGTAATCGCAGGATTTATCAGAATAGCTTCATCTTTTTACCGTTTTAGAGCTATAGACGTTTAAATCTTATTTTTTATTTCACTATGGATCCAGGAAATATTTAAAGAATTTTCTTAGAATAACAATCAGATTCACCGGAATCGGTCAGAACTACCCTACCTTTATCCGTGCAGGAGTTATGAGGGCTTAAATGTTGATCCAAGACATATTTAGAGGGTTTGCTTATAACGTCAATAGTAATCGTAGGATTTGATCAGAATAGCGTTATCTCTAACCGTTTTAGAGTATTGACGTTTAAATCTTATTTTTTTTATTTCAATGTGGATCCAGCATATATTTAAAGAATTGGCTTAGGATGACAATCTGATTCACTAGAATCGGTAAGAAATACCCTACTTTTATCCGTGCAGGAGTTATGAGGGTTTCAATGTAGATCCAGGACATATTTAAAGGGTTTGCTCAGACCCTCAATATTAATCGAAGGATTTGATCAGAATAGTTTTATCTCTATCCGTTCTAGAGTTATTGACGTTCAAATCTTATTTTGTTATTTCACTGTGGATCCAGCATATATTTAAAGAATTGGCTTAGGATAACAATCTGATTCACTAGAATTGGTAAGAAATACCCTACTTTTATCCGTGCAGGAGTTATGAGGGTTTCAATGTAGATCCAGGACATATTTAAAGGGTTTGCTCAGAACCTCAATAGTAATCGCAGGATCTGATCAGAATAGCTTTATCTCTATCCGTTTTAGAGTTATTGACGTTTAAATCTTATTTTTTTTATTTCAATGTGGATCCAGCATATATATAGAGAATTTGCCTATAATAAAAATCAGATTCACTGGAATCGGTCAGAACTACCCTACCTTTATCCGTGCAGGAGTTATGAGGGCTTAAATGTTGATCCAAGACATATTTGGAGGGTTTGCTTATAACGTCAATAGTAATCGTAGGATTTGATCAGAATAGCGTTATCTCTAACCGTTTTAGAGTATTGACGTTTAAATCTTATTTTTTTTATTTCAATGTGGATCCAGCATATATTTAAAGAATTGGCTTAGGATGACAATCTGATTCACTAGAATCGGTAAGAAATACCCTACTTTTATCTGTGCAGGAGTTATGAGGGTTTCAATGTAGATCCATGACATATTTAAAGGGTTTGCTCAGACCCTCAATATTAATCGAAGGATTCGATCATAATAGTTTTATCTCTATCCGTTCTAGAGTTATTGACGTTCAAATCTTATTTTGTTATTTCACTGTGGATCCAGCATATATTTAAAGAATTGGCTTAGGATAACAATCTGATTCACTAGAATTGGTAAGAAATACCCTACTTTTATCCGTGCAGGAGTTATGAGGGTTTCAATGTAGATCCAGGACATATTTAAAGGGTTTGCTCAGAACCTCAATAGTAATCGCAGGATCTGATCAGAATAGCTTTATCTCTATCCGTTTTAGAGTTATTGACGTTTAAATCCTTTTTTTTTTATTTCAATGTGGATCCAGCATATATATAGAGAATTTGCCTATAATAAAAATAAGATTCACCGGAATCAGTAAGAAATACCCTACCTTTATCCGTGCAGGAGTTGTTAGGGTTTAATGTGGATCCAGGACATATTTAAAGTGTTTGCTCAGAACCTTAATAGTAATCGCAGGATTTATCAGAATAGCTTCATCTTTTTACCGTTTAAGAGCTATAGACGTTTAAATCTTATTTTTTATTGCTTTGTGGATCCAGGAAATATTTAAAGAATTTGCTTAGAATAACAATCAGATTCACCGGAATCGGTCAGAACTACCCTACCTTTATCCGTGCAGGAGTTATGAGGGCTTAAATGTTGATCCAAGACATATTTGGAGGGTTTGCTTATAACGTCAATAGTAATCGTAGGATTTGATCAGAATAGCGTTATCTCTAACCGTTTTAGAGTTATTGACGTTTAAATCTTATTTTGTTATTTCACTGTGGATCCAGCATATATTTAAAGAATTGGCTTAGGATAACAATCTGATTCACTAGAATTGGTAAGAAATACCCTACTTTTATCCGTGCAGGAGTTATGAGGGTTTCAATGTAGATCCAGGACATATTTAAAGGGTTTGCTCAGAACCTCAATAGTAATCGCAGGATCTGATCAGAATAGCTTTATCTCTATCCGTTTTAGAGTTATTGACGTTTAAATCTTATTTTTTTTATTTCAATGTGGATCCAGCATATATATAGAGAATTTGCCTATAATAAAAATCAGATTCACTGGAATCAGTAAGAAATACCCTACCTTTATCCGTGCAGGAGTTGTGAGGGTTTAATGTGGATCCAGGACATATTTAAAATGTTTGCTCAGAACCTTAATAGTAATCGCAGGATTTATCAGAATAGCTTCATCTTTTTACCGTTTTAGAGTTATAGACATTAAAATCTTATTTTGTTATTTCACTGTGGATCACGCATATATTTAAAGAATTGGCTAAGGATAACCATCTGATTCACTGGAATCGGTAAGAAATACCCTACTTTTACCCGTGCAGGAGTTATGAGGGTTTCAATGTAGATCCAGGACATATTTAAAGGGTTTGCTCAGAACCTCAATAGTAATCGCAGGATCTGATCAGAATAGCTTTATCTCTATCCGTTTTAGAGTTATTGACGTTTAAATCTTATTTTTTTTATTTCAATGTGGATCCAGCATATATATAGAGAATTTGCCTATAATAAAAATCAGATTCACTGGAATCAGTAAGAAATACCCTACCTTTATCCGTGCAGGAGTTGTGAGGGTTTAATGTGGATCCAGGACATATTTAAAATGTTTGCTCAGAACCTTAATAGTAATCGCAGGATTTATCAGAATAGCTTCATCTTTTTACCGTTTTAGAGCTATAGACGTTTAAATCTTATTTTTTATTTCACTATGGATCCAGGAAATATTTAAAGAATTTTCTTAGAATAACAATCAGATTCACCGGAATCGGTCAGAACTACCCTACCTTTATCCGTGCAGGAGTTATGAGGGCTTAAATGTTGATCCAAGACATATTTAGAGGGTTTGCTTATAACGTCAATAGTAATCGTAGGATTTGATCAGAATAGCGTTATCTCTAACCGTTTTAGAGTATTGACGTTTAAATCTTATTTTTTTTATTTCAATGTGGATCCAGCATATATTTAAAGAATTGGCTTAGGATGACAATCTGATTCACTAGAATCGGTAAGAAATACCCTACTTTTATCCGTGCAGGAGTTATGAGGGTTTCAATGTAGATCCAGGACATATTTAAAGGGTTTGCTCAGACCCTCAATATTAATCGAAGGATTTGATCAGAATAGTTTTATCTCTATCCGTTCTAGAGTTATTGACGTTCAAATCTTATTTTGTTATTTCACTGTGGATCCAGCATATATTTAAAGAATTGGCTTAGGATAACAATCTGATTCACTAGAATTGGTAAGAAATACCCTACTTTTATCCGTGCAGGAGTTATGAGGGTTTCAATGTAGATCCAGGACATATTTAAAGGGTTTGCTCAGAACCTCAATAGTAATCGCAGGATCTGATCAGAATAGCTTTATCTCTATCCGTTTTAGAGTTATTGACGTTTAAATCTTATTTTTTTTATTTCAATGTGGATCCAGCATATATATAGAGAATTTGCCTATAATAAAAATCAGATTCACTGGAATCGGTCAGAACTACCCTACCTTTATCCGTGCAGGAGTTATGAGGGCTTAAATGTTGATCCAAGACATATTTGGAGGGTTTGCTTATAACGTCAATAGTAATCGTAGGATTTGATCAGAATAGCGTTATCTCTAACCGTTTTAGAGTATTGACGTTTAAATCTTATTTTTTTTATTTCAATGTGGATCCAGCATATATTTAAAGAATTGGCTTAGGATGACAATCTGATTCACTAGAATCGGTAAGAAATACCCTACTTTTATCTGTGCAGGAGTTATGAGGGTTTCAATGTAGATCCATGACATATTTAAAGGGTTTGCTCAGACCCTCAATATTAATCGAAGGATTCGATCATAATAGTTTTATCTCTATCCGTTCTAGAGTTATTGACGTTCAAATCTTATTTTGTTATTTCACTGTGGATCCAGCATATATTTAAAGAATTGGCTTAGGATAACAATCTGATTCACTAGAATTGGTAAGAAATACCCTACTTTTATCCGTGCAGGAGTTATGAGGGTTTCAATGTAGATCCAGGACATATTTAAAGGGTTTGCTCAGAACCTCAATAGTAATCGCAGGATCTGATCAGAATAGCTTTATCTCTATCCGTTTTAGAGTTATTGACGTTTAAATCCTTTTTTTTTTATTTCAATGTGGATCCAGCATATATATAGAGAATTTGCCTATAATAAAAATAAGATTCACCGGAATCAGTAAGAAATACCCTACCTTTATCCGTGCAGGAGTTGTTAGGGTTTAATGTGGATCCAGGACATATTTAAAGTGTTTGCTCAGAACCTTAATAGTAATCGCAGGATTTATCAGAATAGCTTCATCTTTTTACCGTTTAAGAGCTATAGACGTTTAAATCTTATTTTTTATTTCACTATGGATCCAGGAAATATTTAAAGAATTTGCTTAGAATAACAATCAGATTCACTGGTATCGGTAAGAAATACCCTACTTTTATCCGTGCAGGAGTTATGAGGGTTTCAATGTAGATCCAGGACATATTTAAAGGGTTTGCTCAGAACCTCAAAAGAAATCGCAGGAAATGATCAGAATAGCTTTATCTTTATCCGTTTTAGAGTTATAGACATTAAAATCTTATTTTGTTATTTCACTGTGGATCCAGCATATATTTAAAAATCGGCTTAGGATAACAATCTGATTCACTAGAATCGGTATGTAATACCCTACTTTTATCCGTACAGGAGTTATGAGGATTTCAATGTAGATCCAGGACATATTTAAAGGGTTTGCTCAGAACCTCAATAGTAATCGCAGGATCTGATCAGAATAGCATTATCTCTATCCGTTTAAGAGTTATTAACGTTTAAATCTTATTTTGTTATTTCACTGTGGATCCAGCATATATTTAAAGAATCGGCTTAGGATAACAATCTGATTCACTAGAATCGGTAAGAAATACCCTACTTTTATCCGTGCAGGAGTTATGAGGGTTTCAATGTAGATCCAGGACATATTTAAAGGGTTTGCGAAGACCCTCAATAGTAATCGGAGGATTTGATCAGAATAGCTTTATCTCTATCCGTTTTAGAGTTATTGACGTTCAAATCTTATTTTTATGTTTCTCTGTGGATCCAGGAAATATTTAAAGAATTTGCTTAGAATAACAATCAGATTTACTGGTATCGGTAAGAAATACCCTACTTTTATCCGTGCAGGAGTTATGAGGGTTTCAATGTAGATCCAGGACATATTTAAAGGGTTTGCTCAGAACCTCAATAGTAATCGCAGGATCTGATCAGAATAGATTTATCTTTATCCGTTTTAGAGTTATAGACGTTTAAATCTTATTTCGTTATTTCACTGTGGATCCAGCATATATTTAAAGAATTGGCTAAGGATAACAATCTGATTCACTAGAATCGGTAAGAAATAACTTACTTTTATCCGTGCAGGAGTTATAAGGGTTTCAATGTAGATCAAGGACATATTTAAAGGGTTTGCTCAGACCCTTAATAGTAATCGAAGGATTTGATCAGAATAGCTTTATCTCTATCCGTTTTAGAGTTATTGACATTCAAATCTTTTTTTTTTATTTCTCTGTGGATCCAGGAAATATTTAAAGAATTTGCTTAAAATAAAAATCAGATTCACTGGAATCGGTAAGAAATACCCTACCTTTATCCGTGCAGGAGTTATAAAGGTATCAATGTAGATCCAGGACATATTTAAAGGGTTTGCTCAGAACCTCAATAGTAATCGCAGGATCTGATCAGAATAGCTTTATCTCTATCCGTTTTAGAGTTATTGACGTTTAAATCTTATTTTTTTTATTTCAATGTGGATCCAGCATATATATAGAGAATTTGCCTATAATAAAAATAAGATTCACCGGAATCAGTAAGAAATACCCTACCTTTATCCGTGCAGGAGTTGTGAGGGTTTAATGTGGATCCAGGACATATTTAAAATGTTTGCTCAGAACCTTAATAGTTATCGCAGGATTTATCAGAATAGCTTCATCTTTTTACCGTTTTAGAGCTATAGACGTTTAAATCTTATTTTTTATTTCACTATGGATCCAGGAAATATTTAAAGAGTTTGCTTAGAATAACAATCAGATTCACCGGAATCGGTCAGAACTACCCTACCTTTATCCGTGCAGGAGTTATGAGGGCTTAAATGTTGATCCAAGACATATTTGAAGGGTTTGCTCATAACGTCAATAGTAATCGTAGGATTTGATCAGAATAGTGTTATCTCTAACCGTTTTAGAGTATTGACGTTCAAATCTTTTTTTTTATTTCACAGTGAATCCAGCATATATGTAGAGAATTTTCCTAGAATAAAAATAAGATTCACCGGAATCGGTCAGAATTACCCTTTTTTTATCCGTGCAGGAGTTATGAGGGTTTCAATGTAGATCCAGGACATATTTAAAGGGTTTGCTCAGACCCTCAATAGTAATTGGAGGATTAGATCAGAATAGCTTTATCTCTATCCGTTTTAGAGTTATTGACGTTCAAATCTTATTTTTTTATTTCTCTGTGGATCCAGGAAATATTTAAAGAATTTGCTTAGAATAACAATCAGATTCACTGGTATCGGTAAGAAATACCCTACTTTTATCCGTGCAGGAGTTATGAGGGTTTCAATGTAGATCCAGGACATATTTAAAGGGTTTGCTCAGAACCTCAATAGTAATCGCAGGAAATGATCAGAATAGCATTATCTCTATCCGTTTTAGAGTTATTGATCTTTAAATCTTATTTTGTTATTTCACTGTGGATCCAGCATATATTTAAAGAATTGGCTAAGGATAACCATCTGATTCACTGGAATCGGTAAGAAATACCCTACTTTTATCCGTGCAGGAGTTATGAGGGTTTCAATGTAGATCCAGGACATATTTAAAGGGTTTGCTCAGAACCTCAATAGAAATCGCAGGAAATGATCAGAATAGCTTTATCTTTATCCGTTTTAGAGTTATAGACATTAAAATCTTATTTTGTTATTTCACTGTGGATCCAGCATATATTTAAAAATCGGCTTAGGGTAACAATCTGATTCACTAGAATCGGTATGTAATACCCTACTTTTATCCGTACAGGAGTTATGAGGGTTTCAATGTAGATCCAGGACATATTTAAAGGGTTTGCTCAGAACCTCAATAGTAATCGCAGGAAATGATCAGAATAGCTTCATCTTTTTACCGTTTTAGAGCTATAGACGTTTAAATCTTATTTTTTATTTCACTATGGATCCAGGAAATATTTAAAGAATTTTCTTAGAATAACAATCAGATTCACCGGAATCGGTCAGAACTACCCTACCTTTATCCGTGCAGGAGTTATGAGGGCTTAAATGTTGATCCAAGACATATTTAGAGGGTTTGCTTATAACGTCAATAGTAATCGTAGGATTTGATCAGAATAGCGTTATCTCTAACCGTTTTAGAGTATTGACGTTTAAATCTTATTTTTTTTATTTCAATGTGGATCCAGCATATATTTAAAGAATTGGCTTAGGATGACAATCTGATTCACTAGAATCGGTAAGAAATACCCTACTTTTATCCGTGCAGGAGTTATGAGGGTTTCAATGTAGATCCATGACATATTTAAAGGGTTTGCTCAGACCCTCAATATTAATCGAAGGATTCGATCATAATAGTTTTATCTCTATCCGTTCTAGAGTTATTGACGTTCAAATCTTATTTTGTTATTTCACTGTGGATCCAGCATATATTTAAAGAATTGGCTTAGGATAACAATCTGATTCACTAGAATTGGTAAGAAATACCCTACTTTTATCCGTGCAGGAGTTATGAGGGTTTCAATGTAGATCCAGGACATATTTAAAAAAGTTTTCTCAGATCCTCATTAGTAATTGCAGGATTTATCAGAATAGCTTCATCTTTTTACCGTTTTAGAGCTATAGAAATTTAAATCTTATTTTTTTATTTCTCTGTGGATCCAGGAAATATTTAAAAAATTTGCTTAGAATAACAATCAGATTCACCGGTATCGGTAAGAAATACCCTACTTTTATCCGTGCAGGAGTTATGAGGGTTTCAATGTAGATCCAGGACATATTTAAAGGGTTTGCTCAGAACCTCAATAGTAATCGCAGGATCTGATCAGAATAGCTTTATCTCTATCCGTTTAAGAGTTATTGACGTTTAAATCTTATTTTTTTTATTTCAATGTGGATCCAGCATATATTTAAAGAATTGGCTTAGGATGACAATCTGATTCACTAGAATCGGTACGAAATACCCTACTTTTATCCGTGCAGGAGTTATGAGGGTTTCAATGTAGATCCAGGACATATTTAAAGGGTTTGCGAAGACCCTCAATAGTAATCGGAGGATTTGATCAGAATAGCTTTATCTCTATCCGTTTTAGAGTTATTGACGTTCAAATCTTATTTTTATGTTTCTCTGTGGATCCAGGAAATATTTAAAGAATTTGCTTAGAATAACAATCAGATTTACTGGTATCGGTAAGAAATACCCTACTTTTATCCGTGCAGGAGTTATGAGGGTTTCAATGTAGATCCAGGACATATTTAAAGGGTTTGCTCAGAACCTCAATAGTAATCGCAGGATCTGATCAGAATAGCTTTATCTTTATCCGTTTTAGAGTTATAGACGTTTAAATCTTATTTCGTTATTTCACTGTGGATCCAGCATATATTTAAAGAATTGGCTAAGGATAACAATCTGATTCACTAGAATCGGTAAGAAATAACTTACTTTTATCCGTGCAGGAGTTATAAGGGTTTCAATGTAGATCAAGGACATATTTAAAGGGTTTGCTCAGACCCTTAATAGTAATCGAAGGATTTGATCAGAATAGCTTTATCTCTATCCGTTTTAGAGTTATTGACGTTTAAATCCTTTTTTTTTTATTTCAATGTGGATCCAGCATATATATAGAGAATTTGCCTATAATAAAAATAAGATTCACCGGAATCAGTAAGAAATACCCTACCTTTATCCGTGCAGGAGTTGTTAGGGTTTAATGTGGATCCAGGACATATTTAAAGTGTTTGCTCAGAACCTTAATAGTAATCGCAGGATTTATCAGAATAGCTTCATCTTTTTACCGTTTAAGAGCTATAGACGTTTAAATCTTATTTTTTATTTCACTATGGATCCAGGAAATATTTAAAGAATTTGCTTAGAATAACAATCAGATTCACTGGTATCGGTAAGAAATACCCTACTTTTATCCGTGCAGGAGTTATGAGGGTTTCAATGTAGATCCAGGACATATTTAAAGGGTTTGCTCAGAACCTCAAAAGAAATCGCAGGAAATGATCAGAATAGCTTTATCTTTATCCGTTTTAGAGTTATAGACATTAAAATCTTATTTTGTTATTTCACTGTGGATCCAGCATATATTTAAAAATCGGCTTAGGATAACAATCTGATTCACTAGAATCGGTATGTAATACCCTACTTTTATCCGTACAGGAGTTATGAGGATTTCAATGTAGATCCAGGACATATTTAAAGGGTTTGCTCAGAACCTCAATAGTTATCGCAGGATCTGATCAGAATAGCATTATCTCTATCCGTTTAAGAGTTATTAACGTTTAAATCTTATTTTGTTATTTCACTGTGGATCCAGCATATATTTAAAGAATCGGCTTAGGATAACAATCTGATTCACTAGAATCGGTAAGAAATACCCTACTTTTATCCGTGCAGGAGTTATGAGGGTTTCAATGTAGATCCAGGACATATTTAAAGGGTTTGCGAAGACCCTCAATAGTAATCGGAGGATTTGATCAGAATAGCTTTATCTCTATCCGTTTTAGAGTTATTGACGTTCAAATCTTATTTTTATGTTTCTCTGTGGATCCAGGAAATATTTAAAGAATTTGCTTAGAATAACAATCAGATTTACTGGTATCGGTAAGAAATACCCTACTTTTATCCGTGCAGGAGTTATGAGGGTTTCAATGTAGATCCAGGACATATTTAAAGGGTTTGCTCAGAACCTCAATAGTAATCGCAGGATCTGATCAGAATAGCTTTATCTTTATCCGTTTTAGAGTTATAGACGTTTAAATCTTATTTCGTTATTTCACTGTGGATCCAGCATATATTTAAAGAATTGGCTAAGGATAACAATCTGATTCACTAGAATCGGTAAGAAATAACTTACTTTTATCCGTGCAGGAGTTATAAGGGTTTCAATGTAGATCAAGGACATATTTAAAGGGTTTGCTCAGACCCTTAATAGTAATCGAAGGATTTGATCAGAATAGCTTTATCTCTATCCGTTTTAGAGTTATTGACATTCAAATCTTTTTTTTTTATTTCTCTGTGGATCCAGGAAATATTTAAAGAATTTGCTTAAAATAAAAATCAGATTCACTGGAATCGGTAAGAAATACCCTACCTTTATCCGTGCAGGAGTTATAAAGGTATCAATGTAGATCCAGGACATATTTAAAGGGTTTGCTCAGAACCTCAATAGTAATCGCAGGATCTGATCAGAATAGCTTTATCTCTATCCGTTTTAGAGTTATTGACGTTTAAATCTTTTTTTTTTTATTTCAATGTGGATCCAGCATATATATAGAGAATTTTCCTAGAATAAAAATAAGATTCACCGGAATCGGTCAGAATTACCCTTTTTTTATCCGTGCAGGAGTTATGAGGGTTTCAATGTAGATCCAGGACATATTTAAAGGGTTTGCTCAGACCCTCAATAGTAATTGGAGGATTAGATCAGAATAGCTTTATCTCTATCCGTTTTAGAGTTATTGACGTTCAAATCTTATTTTTTTATTTCTCTGTGGATCCAGGAAATATTTAAAGAATTTGCTTAGAATAACAATCAGATTCACTGGTATCGGTAAGAAATACCCTACTTTTATCCGTGCAGGAGTTATGAGGGTTTCAATGTAGATCCAGGACATATTTAAAGGGTTTGCTCAGAACCTCAATAGTAATCGCAGGATCTGATCAGAATAGCTTTATCTCTATCCGTTTTAGAGTTATTGACGTTTAAATCTTATTTTTTTTATTTCAATGTGGATCCAGCATATATATAGAGAATTTGCCTATAATAAAAATAAGATTCACCGGAATCAGTAAGAAATACCCTACCTTTATCCGTGCAGGAGTTGTGAGGGTTTAATGTGGATCCAGGACATATTTAAAGTGTTTGCTCAGAACCTTAATAGTAATCGCAGGATTTATCAGAATAGCTTCATCTTTTTACCGTTTAAGA
Source organism: Acanthosoma haemorrhoidale (assembly GCA_930367205.1). Lineage (NCBI taxonomy): Eukaryota > Metazoa > Arthropoda > Insecta > Hemiptera > Acanthosomatidae > Acanthosoma > Acanthosoma haemorrhoidale. The sequence continues at coordinate 115,215,881 of OV884009.1, read as the reverse complement.
GCTATAGACGTTTAAATCTTATTTTTTATTTCACTATGGATCCAGGAAATATTTAAAGAATTTGCTTAGAATAACAATCAGATTCACCGGAATCGGTCAGAACTACCCTACCTTTATCCGTGCAGGAGTTATAAAGGTATCAATGTAGATCCAGGACATATTTAAAGGGTTTGCTCAGAACCTCAATAGTAATCGCAGGAAATGATCAGAATAGCATTATCTCTATCCGTTTTAGAGTTATTGATCTTTAAATCTTATTTTGTTATTTCACTGTGGATCCAGCATATATTTAAAGAATTGGCTAAGGATAACCATCTGATTCACTGGAATCGGTAAGAAATACCCTACTTTTATCCGTGCAGGAGTTATGAGGGTTTCAATGTAGATCCAGGACATATTTAAAGGGTTTGCTCAGAACCTCAATAGTAATCGCAGGAAATGATCAGAATAGCTTCATCTTTTTACCGTTTTAGAGCTATAGACGTTTAAATCTTATTTTTTATTTCACTATGGATCCAGGAAATATTTAAAGAATTTTCTTAGAATAACAATCAGATTCACCGGAATCGGTCAGAACTACCCTACCTTTATCCGTGCAGGAGTTATGAGGGCTTAAATGTTGATCCAAGACATATTTAGAGGGTTTGCTTATAACGTCAATAGTAATCGTAGGATTTGATCAGAATAGCGTTATCTCTAACCGTTTTAGAGTATTGACGTTTAAATCTTATTTTTTTTATTTCAATGTGGATCCAGCATATATTTAAAGAATTGGCTTAGGATGACAATCTGATTCACTAGAATCGGTAAGAAATACCCTACTTTTATCCGTGCAGGAGTTATGAGGGTTTCAATGTAGATCCATGACATATTTAAAGGGTTTGCTCAGACCCTCAATATTAATCGAAGGATTCGATCATAATAGTTTTATCTCTATCCGTTCTAGAGTTATTGACGTTCAAATCTTATTTTGTTATTTCACTGTGGATCCAGCATATATTTAAAGAATTGGCTTAGGATAACAATCTGATTCACTAGAATTGGTAAGAAATACCCTACTTTTATCCGTGCAGGAGTTATGAGGGTTTCAATGTAGATCCAGGACATATTTAAAAAAGTTTTCTCAGATCCTCATTAGTAATTGCAGGATTTATCAGAATAGCTTCATCTTTTTACCGTTTTAGAGCTATAGAAATTTAAATCTTATTTTTTTATTTCTCTGTGGATCCAGGAAATATTTAAAAAATTTGCTTAGAATAACAATCAGATTCACCGGTATCGGTAAGAAATACCCTACTTTTATCCGTGCAGGAGTTATGAGGGTTTCAATGTAGATCCAGGACATATTTAAAGGGTTTGCTCAGAACCTCAATAGTAATCGCAGGATCTGATCAGAATAGCTTTATCTCTATCCGTTTAAGAGTTATTGACGTTTAAATCTTATTTTTTTTATTTCAATGTGGATCCAGCATATATTTAAAGAATTGGCTTAGGATGACAATCTGATTCACTAGAATCGGTAAGAAATACCCTACTTTTATCCGTGCAGGAGTTATGAGGGTTTCAATGTAGATCCAGGACATATTTAAAGGGTTTGCGAAGACCCTCAATAGTAATCGGAGGATTTGATCAGAATAGCTTTATCTCTATCCGTTTTAGAGTTATTGACGTTCAAATCTTATTTTTATGTTTCTCTGTGGATCCAGGAAATATTTAAAGAATTTGCTTAGAATAACAATCAGATTTACTGGTATCGGTAAGAAATACCCTACTTTTATCCGTGCAGGAGTTATGAGGGTTTCAATGTAGATCCAGGACATATTTAAAGGGTTTGCTCAGACCCTTAATAGTAATCGAAGGATTTGATCAGAATAGCTTTATCTCTATCCGTTTTAGAGTTATTGACGTTTAAATCCTTTTTTTTTTATTTCAATGTGGATCCAGCATATATATAGAGAATTTGCCTATAATAAAAATAAGATTCACCGGAATCAGTAAGAAATACCCTACCTTTATCCGTGCAGGAGTTGTTAGGGTTTAATGTGGATCCAGGACATATTTAAAGTGTTTGCTCAGAACCTTAATAGTAATCGCAGGATTTATCAGAATAGCTTCATCTTTTTACCGTTTAAGAGCTATAGACGTTTAAATCTTATTTTTTATTTCACTATGGATCCAGGAAATATTTAAAGAATTTGCTTAGAATAACAATCAGATTCACTGGTATCGGTAAGAAATACCCTACTTTTATCCGTGCAGGAGTTATGAGGGTTTCAATGTAGATCCAGGACATATTTAAAGGGTTTGCTCAGAACCTCAAAAGAAATCGCAGGAAATGATCAGAATAGCTTTATCTTTATCCGTTTTAGAGTTATAGACATTAAAATCTTATTTTGTTATTTCACTGTGGATCCAGCATATATTTAAAAATCGGCTTAGGATAACAATCTGATTCACTAGAATCGGTATGTAATACCCTACTTTTATCCGTACAGGAGTTATGAGGATTTCAATGTAGATCCAGGACATATTTAAAGGGTTTGCTCAGAACCTCAATAGTTATCGCAGGATCTGATCAGAATAGCATTATCTCTATCCGTTTAAGAGTTATTAACGTTTAAATCTTATTTTGTTATTTCACTGTGGATCCAGCATATATTTAAAGAATCGGCTTAGGATAACAATCTGATTCACTAGAATCGGTAAGAAATACCCTACTTTTATCCGTGCAGGAGTTATGAGGGTTTCAATGTAGATCCAGGACATATTTAAAGGGTTTGCGAAGACCCTCAATAGTAATCGGAGGATTTGATCAGAATAGCTTTATCTCTATCCGTTTTAGAGTTATTGACGTTCAAATCTTATTTTTATGTTTCTCTGTGGATCCAGGAAATATTTAAAGAATTTGCTTAGAATAACAATCAGATTTACTGGTATCGGTAAGAAATACCCTACTTTTATCCGTGCAGGAGTTATGAGGGTTTCAATGTAGATCCAGGACATATTTAAAGGGTTTGCTCAGAACCTCAATAGTAATCGCAGGATCTGATCAGAATAGCTTTATCTTTATCCGTTTTAGAGTTATAGACGTTTAAATCTTATTTCGTTATTTCACTGTGGATCCAGCATATATTTAAAGAATTGGCTAAGGATAACAATCTGATTCACTAGAATCGGTAAGAAATAACTTACTTTTATCCGTGCAGGAGTTATAAGGGTTTCAATGTAGATCAAGGACATATTTAAAGGGTTTGCTCAGACCCTTAATAGTAATCGAAGGATTTGATCAGAATAGCTTTATCTCTATCCGTTTTAGAGTTATTGACATTCAAATCTTTTTTTTTTATTTCTCTGTGAATCCAGGAAATATTTAAAGAATTTGCTTAAAATAAAAATCAGATTCACTGGAATCGGTAAGAAATACCCTACCTTTATCCGTGCAGGAGTTATAAAGGTATCAATGTAGATCCAGGACATATTTAAAGGGTTTGCTCAGAACCTCAATAGTAATCGCAGGATCTGATCAGAATAGCTTTATCTCTATCCGTTTTAGAGTTATTGACGTTTAAATCTTATTTTTTTTATTTCAATGTGGATCCAGCATATATATAGAGAATTTGCCTATAATAAAAATAAGATTCACCGGAATCAGTAAGAAATACCCTACCTTTATCCGTGCAGGAGTTGTGAGGGTTTAATGTGGATCCAGGACATATTTAAAATGTTTGCTCAGAACCTTAATAGTAATCGCAGGATTTATCAGAATAGCTTCATCTTTTTACCGTTTTAGAGCTATAGACGTTTAAATCTTATTTTTTATTTCACTATGGATCCAGGAAATATTTAAAGAGTTTGCTTAGAATAACAATCAGATTCACCGGAATCGGTCAGAACTACCCTACCTTTATCCGTGCAGGAGTTATGAGGGCTTCAATGTAGATCCAGGACATATTTGAAGGGTTTGCTCATAACGTCAATAGTAATCGTAGGATTTGATCAGAATAGTGTTATCTCTAACCGTTTTAGAGTATTGACGTTCAAATCTTTTTTTTTATTTCACAGTGAATCCAGCATATATGTAGAGAATTTTCCTAGAATAAAAATAAGATTCACCGGAATCGGTCAGAATTACCCTTTTTTTATCCGTGCAGGAGTTATGAGGGTTTCAATGTAGATCCAGGACATATTTAAAGGGTTTGCTCAGACCCTCAATAGTAATTGGAGGATTAGATCAGAATAGCTTTATCTCTATCCGTTTTAGAGTTATTGACGTTCAAATCTTATTTTTTTATTTCTCTGTGGATCCAGGAAATATTTAAAGAATTTGCTTAGAATAACAATCAGATTCACTGGTATCGGTAAGAAATACCCTACTTTTATCCGTGCAGGAGTTATGAGGGTTTCAATGTAGATCCAGGACATATTTAAAGGGTTTGCTCAGAACCTCAATAGTAATCGCAGGATCTGATCAGAATAGCTTTATCTCTATCCGTTTTAGAGTTATTGACGTTTAAATCTTATTTTTTTTATTTCAATGTGGATCCAGCATATATATAGAGAATTTGCCTATAATAAAAATAAGATTCACCGGAATCAGTAAGAAATACCCTACTTTTATCCGTGCAGGAGTTATGAGGGTTTCAATGTAGATCCAGGACATATTTAAAGGGTTTGCTCAGAACCTCAATAGTAATCGCAGGATCTGATCAGAATAGCTTTATCTTTATCCGTTTTAGAGTTATAGACGTTTAAATCTTATTTCGTTATTTCACTGTGGATCCAGCATATATTTAAAGAATTGGCTAAGGATAACAATCTGATTCACTAGAATCGGTAAGAAATAACTTACTTTTATCCGTGCAGGAGTTATAAGGGTTTCAATGTAGATCAAGGACATATTTAAAGGGTTTGCTCAGACCCTTAATAGTAATCGAAGGATTTGATCAGAATAGCTTTATCTCTATCCGTTTTAGAGTTATTGACATTCAAATCTTTTTTTTTTATTTCTCTGTGGATCCAGGAAATATTTAAAGAATTTGCTTAAAATAAAAATCAGATTCACTGGAATCGGTAAGAAATACCCTACCTTTATCCGTGCAGGAGTTATAAAGGTATCAATGTAGATCCAGGACATATTTAAAGGGTTTGCTCAGAACCTCAATAGTAATCGCAGGATCTGATCAGAATAGCTTTATCTCTATCCGTTTTAGAGTTATTGACGTTTAAATCTTATTTTTTTTATTTCAATGTGGATCCAGCATATATATAGAGAATTTGCCTATAATAAAAATCAGATTCACTGGAATCAGTAAGAAATACCCTACCTTTATCCGTGCAGGAGTTGTGAGGGTTTAATGTGGATCCAGGACATATTTAAAATGTTTGCTCAGAACCTTAATAGTAATCGCAGGATTTATCAGAATAGCTTCATCTTTTTACCGTTTTAGAGCTATAGACGTTTAAATCTTATTTTTTATTTCACTATGGATCCAGGAAATATTTAAAGAATTTTCTTAGAATAACAATCAGATTCACCGGAATCGGTCAGAACTACCCTACCTTTATCCGTGCAGGAGTTATGAGGGCTTAAATGTTGATCCAAGACATATTTAGAGGGTTTGCTTATAACGTCAATAGTAATCGTAGGATTTGATCAGAATAGCGTTATCTCTAACCGTTTTAGAGTATTGACGTTTAAATCTTATTTTTTTTATTTCAATGTGGATCCAGGAAATATTTAAAGAATTTTCTTAGAATAACAATCAGATTCACCGGAATCGGTCAGAACTACCCTACCTTTATCCGTGCAGGAGTTATGAGGGCTTAAATGTTGATCCAAGACATATTTGAAGGGTTTGCTCATAACGTCAATAGTAATCGTAGGATTTGATCAGAATAGTGTTATCTCTAACCGTTTTAGAGTATTGACGTTCAAATCTTTTTTTTTATTTCACAGTGAATCCAGCATATATGTAGAGAATTTTCCTAGAATAAAAATAAGATTCACCGGAATCGGTCAGAATTACCCTTTTTTTATCCGTGCAGGAGTTATGAGGGTTTCAATGTAGATCCAGGACATATTTAAAGGGTTTGCTCAGACCCTCAATAGTAATTGGAGGATTAGATCAGAATAGCTTTATCTCTATCCGTTTTAGAGTTATTGACGTTCAAATCTTATTTTTTTATTTCTCTGTGGATCCAGGAAATATTTAAAGAATTTGCTTAGAATAACAATCAGATTCACCGGTATCGGTAAGAAATACCCTACTTTTATCCGTGCAGGAGTTATGAGGGTTTCAATGTAGATCCAGGACATATTTAAAGGGTTTGCTCAGAACCTCAATAGTAATCGCAGGATCTGATCAGAATAGCTTTATCTCTATCCGTTTTAGAGTTATTGACGTTTAAATCTTATTTTTTTTATTTCAATGTGGATCCAGCATATATATAGAGAATTTGCCTATAATAAAAATAAGATTCACCGGAATCAGTAAGAAATACCCTACCTTTATCCGTGCAGGAGTTGTGAGGGTTTAATGTGGATCCAGGACATATTTAAAGTGTTTGCTCAGAACCTTAATAGTAATCGCAGGATTTATCAGAATAGCTTCATCTTTTTACCGTTTAAGAGCTATAGACGTTTAAATCTTATTTTTTATTTCACTATGGATCCAGGAAATATTTAAAGAATTTGCTTAGAATAACAATCAGATTCACCGGAATCGGTCAGAACTACCCTACCTTTATCCGTGCAGGAGTTATAAAGGTATCAATGTAGATCCAGGACATATTTAAAGGGTTTGCTCAGAACCTCAATAGTAATCGCAGGAAATGATCAGAATAGCATTATCTCTATCCGTTTTAGAGTTATTGATCTTTAAATCTTATTTTGTTATTTCACTGTGGATCCAGCATATATTTAAAGAATTGGCTAAGGATAACCATCTGATTCACTGGAATCGGTAAGAAATACCCTACTTTTATCCGTGCAGGAGTTATGAGGGTTTCAATGTAGATCCAGGACATATTTAAAGGGTTTGCTCAGAACCTCAATAGAAATCGCAGGAAATGATCAGAATAGCTTTATCTTTATCCGTTTTAGAGTTATAGACATTAAAATCTTATTTTGTTATTTCACTGTGGATCCAGCATATATTTAAAAATCGGCTTAGGGTAACAATCTGATTCACTAGAATCGGTATGTAATACCCTACTTTTATCCGTACAGGAGTTATGAGGGTTTCAATGTAGATCCAGGACATATTTAAAGGGTTTGCTCAGAACCTCAATAGTAATCGCAGGAAATGATCAGAATAGCTTCATCTTTTTACCGTTTTAGAGCTATAGACGTTTAAATCTTATTTTTTATTTCACTATGGATCCAGGAAATATTTAAAGAATTTTCTTAGAATAACAATCAGATTCACCGGAATCGGTCAGAACTACCCTACCTTTATCCGTGCAGGAGTTATGAGGGCTTAAATGTTGATCCAAGACATATTTAGAGGGTTTGCTTATAACGTCAATAGTAATCGTAGGATTTGATCAGAATAGCGTTATCTCTAACCGTTTTAGAGTATTGACGTTTAAATCTTATTTTTTTTATTTCAATGTGGATCCAGCATATATTTAAAGAATTGGCTTAGGATGACAATCTGATTCACTAGAATCGGTAAGAAATACCCTACTTTTATCCGTGCAGGAGTTATGAGGGTTTCAATGTAGATCCATGACATATTTAAAGGGTTTGCTCAGACCCTCAATATTAATCGAAGGATTCGATCATAATAGTTTTATCTCTATCCGTTCTAGAGTTATTGACGTTCAAATCTTATTTTGTTATTTCACTGTGGATCCAGCATATATTTAAAGAATTGGCTTAGGATAACAATCTGATTCACTAGAATTGGTAAGAAATACCCTACTTTTATCCGTGCAGGAGTTATGAGGGTTTCAATGTAGATCCAGGACATATTTAAAAAAGTTTTCTCAGATCCTCATTAGTAATTGCAGGATTTATCAGAATAGCTTCATCTTTTTACCGTTTTAGAGCTATAGAAATTTAAATCTTATTTTTTTATTTCTCTGTGGATCCAGGAAATATTTAAAAAATTTGCTTAGAATAACAATCAGATTCACCGGTATCGGTAAGAAATACCCTACTTTTATCCGTGCAGGAGTTATGAGGGTTTCAATGTAGATCCAGGACATATTTAAAGGGTTTGCTCAGAACCTCAATAGTAATCGCAGGATCTGATCAGAATAGCTTTATCTCTATCCGTTTAAGAGTTATTGACGTTTAAATCTTATTTTTTTTATTTCAATGTGGATCCAGCATATATTTAAAGAATTGGCTTAGGATGACAATCTGATTCACTAGAATCGGTAAGAAATACCCTACTTTTATCCGTGCAGGAGTTATGAGGGTTTCAATGTAGATCCAGGACATATTTAAAGGGTTTGCGAAGACCCTCAATAGTAATCGGAGGATTTGATCAGAATAGCTTTATCTCTATCCGTTTTAGAGTTATTGACGTTCAAATCTTATTTTTATGTTTCTCTGTGGATCCAGGAAATATTTAAAGAATTTGCTTAGAATAACAATCAGATTTACTGGTATCGGTAAGAAATACCCTACTTTTATCCGTGCAGGAGTTATGAGGGTTTCAATGTAGATCCAGGACATATTTAAAGGGTTTGCTCAGAACCTCAATAGTAATCGCAGGATCTGATCAGAATAGCTTTATCTTTATCCGTTTTAGAGTTATAGACGTTTAAATCTTATTTCGTTATTTCACTGTGGATCCAGCATATATTTAAAGAATTGGCTAAGGATAACAATCTGATTCACTAGAATCGGTAAGAAATAACTTACTTTTATCCGTGCAGGAGTTATAAGGGTTTCAATGTAGATCAAGGACATATTTAAAGGGTTTGCTCAGACCCTTAATAGTAATCGAAGGATTTGATCAGAATAGCTTTATCTCTATCCGTTTTAGAGTTATTGACATTCAAATCTTTTTTTTTTATTTCTCTGTGGATCCAGGAAATATTTAAAGAATTTGCTTAAAATAAAAATCAGATTCACTGGAATCGGTAAGAAATACCCTACCTTTATCCGTGCAGGAGTTATAAAGGTATCAATGTAGATCCAGGACATATTTAAAGGGTTTGCTCAGAACCTCAATAGTAATCGCAGGATCTGATCAGAATAGCTTTATCTCTATCCGTTTTAGAGTTATTGACGTTTAAATCTTATTTTTTTTATTTCAATGTGGATCCAGCATATATATAGAGAATTTGCCTATAATAAAAATAAGATTCACCGGAATCAGTAAGAAATACCCTACCTTTATCCGTGCAGGAGTTGTGAGGGTTTAATGTGGATCCAGGACATATTTAAAATGTTTGCTCAGAACCTTAATAGTAATCGCAGGATTTATCAGAATAGCTTCATCTTTTTACCGTTTTAGAGCTATAGACGTTTAAATCTTATTTTTTATTTCACTATGGATCCAGGAAATATTTAAAGAGTTTGCTTAGAATAACAATCAGATTCACCGGAATCGGTCAGAACTACCCTACCTTTATCCGTGCAGGAGTTATGAGGGCTTAAATGTTGATCCAAGACATATTTGAAGGGTTTGCTCATAACGTCAATAGTAATCGTAGGATTTGATCAGAATAGTGTTATCTCTAACCGTTTTAGAGTATTGACGTTCAAATCTTTTTTTTTATTTCACAGTGAATCCAGCATATATGTAGAGAATTTTCCTAGAATAAAAATAAGATTCACCGGAATCGGTCAGAATTACCCTTTTTTTATCCGTGCAGGAGTTATGAGGGTTTCAATGTAGATCCAGGACATATTTAAAGGGTTTGCTCAGACCCTCAATAGTAATTGGAGGATTAGATCAGAATAGCTTTATCTCTATCCGTTTTAGAGTTATTGACGTTCAAATCTTATTTTTTTATTTCTCTGTGGATCCAGGAAATATTTAAAGAATTTGCTTAGAATAACAATCAGATTCACTGGTATCGGTAAGAAATACCCTACTTTTATCCGTGCAGGAGTTATGAGGGTTTCAATGTAGATCCAGGACATATTTAAAGGGTTTGCTCAGAACCTCAATAGTAATCGCAGGATCTGATCAGAATAGCTTTATCTCTATCCGTTTTAGAGTTATTGACGTTTAAATCTTATTTTTTTTATTTCAATGTGGATCCAGCATATATATAGAGAATTTGCCTATAATAAAAATAAGATTCACCGGAATCAGTAAGAAATACCCTACTTTTATCCGTGCAGGAGTTATGAGGGTTTCAATGTAGATCCAGGACATATTTAAAGGGTTTGCTCAGAACCTCAATAGTAATCGCAGGATCTGATCAGAATAGCTTTATCTTTATCCGTTTTAGAGTTATAGACGTTTAAATCTTATTTCGTTATTTCACTGTGGATCCAGCATATATTTAAAGAATTGGCTAAGGATAACAATCTGATTCACTAGAATCGGTAAGAAATAACTTACTTTTATCCGTGCAGGAGTTATAAGGGTTTCAATGTAGATCAAGGACATATTTAAAGGGTTTGCTCAGACCCTTAATAGTAATCGAAGGATTTGATCAGAATAGCTTTATCTCTATCCGTTTTAGAGTTATTGACATTCAAATCTTTTTTTTTTATTTCTCTGTGGATCCAGGAAATATTTAAAGAATTTGCTTAAAATAAAAATCAGATTCACTGGAATCGGTAAGAAATACCCTACCTTTATCCGTGCAGGAGTTATAAAGGTATCAATGTAGATCCAGGACATATTTAAAGGGTTTGCTCAGAACCTCAATAGTAATCGCAGGATCTGATCAGAATAGCTTTATCTCTATCCGTTTTAGAGTTATTGACGTTTAAATCTTATTTTTTTTATTTCAATGTGGATCCAGCATATATATAGAGAATTTGCCTATAATAAAAATCAGATTCACTGGAATCAGTAAGAAATACCCTACCTTTATCCGTGCAGGAGTTGTGAGGGTTTAATGTGGATCCAGGACATATTTAAAATGTTTGCTCAGAACCTTAATAGTAATCGCAGGATTTATCAGAATAGCTTCATCTTTTTACCGTTTTAGAGCTATAGACGTTTAAATCTTATTTTTTATTTCACTATGGATCCAGGAAATATTTAAAGAATTTTCTTAGAATAACAATCAGATTCACCGGAATCGGTCAGAACTACCCTACCTTTATCCGTGCAGGAGTTATGAGGGCTTAAATGTTGATCCAAGACATATTTAGAGGGTTTGCTTATAACGTCAATAGTAATCGTAGGATTTGATCAGAATAGCGTTATCTCTAACCGTTTTAGAGTATTGACGTTTAAATCTTATTTTTTTTATTTCAATGTGGATCCAGGAAATATTTAAAGAATTTTCTTAGAATAACAATCAGATTCACCGGAATCGGTCAGAACTACCCTACCTTTATCCGTGCAGGAGTTATGAGGGCTTAAATGTTGATCCAAGACATATTTGAAGGGTTTGCTCATAACGTCAATAGTAATCGTAGGATTTGATCAGAATAGTGTTATCTCTAACCGTTTTAGAGTATTGACGTTCAAATCTTTTTTTTTATTTCACAGTGAATCCAGCATATATGTAGAGAATTTTCCTAGAATAAAAATAAGATTCACCGGAATCGGTCAGAATTACCCTTTTTTTATCCGTGCAGGAGTTATGAGGGTTTCAATGTAGATCCAGGACATATTTAAAGGGTTTGCTCAGACCCTCAATAGTAATTGGAGGATTAGATCAGAATAGCTTTATCTCTATCCGTTTTAGAGTTATTGACGTTCAAATCTTATTTTTTTATTTCACTGTGGATCCAGGAAATATTTAAAGAATTTGCTTAGAATAACAATCAGATTCACTGGTATCGGTAAGAAATACCCTACTTTTATCCGTGCAGGAGTTATGAGGGTTTCAATGTAGATCCAGGACATATTTAAAGGGTTTGCTCAGAACCTCAATAGTAATCGCAGGATCTGATCAGAATAGCTTTATCTCTATCCGTTTTAGAGTTATTGACGTTTAAATCTTATTTTTTTTATTTCAATGTGGATCCAGCATATATATAGAGAATTTGCCTATAATAAAAATAAGATTCACCGGAATCAGTAAGAAATACCCTACCTTTATCCGTGCAGGAGTTGTGAGGGTTTAATGTGGATCCAGGACATATTTAAAGTGTTTGCTCAGAACCTTAATAGTAATCGCAGGATTTATCAGAATAGCTTCATCTTTTTACCGTTTAAGAGCTATAGACGTTTAAATCTTATTTTTTATTTCACTATGGATCCAGGAAATATTTAAAGAATTTGCTTAGAATAACAATCAGATTCACCGGAATCGGTCAGAACTACCCTACCTTTATCCGTGCAGGAGTTATAAAGGTATCAATGTAGATCCAGGACATATTTAAAGGGTTTGCTCAGAACCTCAATAGTAATCGCAGGAAATGATCAGAATAGCATTATCTCTATCCGTTTTAGAGTTATTGATCTTTAAATCTTATTTTGTTATTTCACTGTGGATCCAGCATATATTTAAAGAATTGGCTAAGGATAACCATCTGATTCACTGGAATCGGTAAGAAATACCCTACTTTTATCCGTGCAGGAGTTATGAGGGTTTCAATGTAGATCCAGGACATATTTAAAGGGTTTGCTCAGAACCTCAATAGAAATCGCAGGAAATGATCAGAATAGCTTTATCTTTATCCGTTTTAGAGTTATAGACATTAAAATCTTATTTTGTTATTTCACTGTGGATCCAGCATATATTTAAAAATCGGCTTAGGGTAACAATCTGATTCACTAGAATCGGTATGTAATACCCTACTTTTATCCGTACAGGAGTTATGAGGGTTTCAATGTAGATCCAGGACATATTTAAAATGTTTGCTCAGAACCTTAATAGTAATCGCAGGATTTATCAGAATAGCTTCATCTTTTTACCGTTTTAGAGCTATAGACGTTTAAATCTTATTTTTTATTTCACTATGGATCCAGGAAATATTTAAAGAATTTTCTTAGAATAACAATCAGATTCACCGGAATCGGTCAGAACTACCCTACCTTTATCCGTGCAGGAGTTATGAGGGCTTAAATGTTGATCCAAGACATATTTAGAGGGTTTGCTTATAACGTCAATAGTAATCGTAGGATTTGATCAGAATAGCGTTATCTCTAACCGTTTTAGAGTATTGACGTTTAAATCTTATTTTTTTTATTTCAATGTGGATCCAGGAAATATTTAAAGAATTTTCTTAGAATAACAATCAGATTCACCGGAATCGGTCAGAACTACCCTACCTTTATCCGTGCAGGAGTTATGAGGGCTTAAATGTTGATCCAAGACATATTTGAAGGGTTTGCTCATAACGTCAATAGTAATCGTAGGATTTGATCAGAATAGTGTTATCTCTAACCGTTTTAGAGTATTGACGTTCAAATCTTTTTTTTTATTTCACAGTGAATCCAGCATATATGTAGAGAATTTTCCTAGAATAAAAATAAGATTCACCGGAATCGGTCAGAATTACCCTTTTTTTATCCGTGCAGGAGTTATGAGGGTTTCAATGTAGATCCAGGACATATTTAAAGGGTTTGCTCAGACCCTCAATAGTAATCGGAGGATTAGATCAGAATAGCTTTATCTCTATCCGTTTTAGAGTTATTGACGTTCAAATCTTATTTTTTTATTTCTCTGTGGATCCAGGAAATATTTAAATAATTTGCTTAGAATAACAATCAGATTCACTGGTATCGGTAAGAAATACCCTACTTTTATCCGTGCAGGAGTTATGAGGGTTTCAATGTAGATCCAGGACATATTTAAAGGGTTTGCTCAGAACCTCAATAGTAATCGCAGGATCTGATCAGAATAGCTTTATCTCTATCCGTTTTAGAGTTATTGACGTTTAAATCTTATTTTTTTTATTTCAATGTGGATCCAGCATATATATAGAGAATTTGCCTATAATAAAAATAAGATTCACCGGAATCAGTAAGAAATACCCTACCTTTATCCGTGCAGGAGTTGTGAGGGTTTAATGTGGATCCAGGACATATTTAAAGTGTTTGCTCAGAACCTTAATAGTAATCGCAGGATTTATCAGAATAGCTTCATCTTTTTACCGTTTAAGAGCTATAGACGTTTAAATCTTATTTTTTATTTCACTATGGATCCAGGAAATATTTAAAGAATTTGCTTAGAATAACAATCAGATTCACCGGAATCGGTCAGAACTACCCTACCTTTATCCGTGCAGGAGTTATAAAGGTATCAATGTAGATCCAGGACATATTTAAAGGGTTTGCTCAGAACCTCAATAGTAATCGCAGGAAATGATCAGAATAGCATTATCTCTATCCGTTTTAGAGTTATTGATCTTTAAATCTTATTTTGTTATTTCACTGTGGATCCAGCATATATTTAAAGAATTGGCTAAGGATAACCATCTGATTCACTGGAATCGGTAAGAAATACCCTACTTTTATCCGTGCAGGAGTTATGAGGGTTTCAATGTAGATCCAGGACATATTTAAAGGGTTTGCTCAGAACCTCAATAGAAATCGCAGGAAATGATCAGAATAGCTTTATCTTTATCCGTTTTAGAGTTATAGACATTAAAATCTTATTTTGTTATTTCACTGTGGATCCAGCATATATTTAAAAATCGGCTTAGGGTAACAATCTGATTCACTAGAATCGGTATGTAATACCCTACTTTTATCCGTACAGGAGTTATGAGGGTTTCAATGTAGATCCAGGACATATTTAAAGGGTTTGCTCAGAACCTCAATAGTAATCGCAGGAAATGATCAGAATAGCTTCATCTTTTTACCGTTTTAGAGCTATAGACGTTTAAATCTTATTTTTTATTTCACTATGGATCCAGGAAATATTTAAAGAATTTTCTTAGAATAACAATCAGATTCACCGGAATCGGTCAGAACTACCCTACCTTTATCCGTGCAGGAGTTATGAGGGCTTAAATGTTGATCCAAGACATATTTAGAGGGTTTGCTTATAACGTCAATAGTAATCGTAGGATTTGATCAGAATAGCGTTATCTCTAACCGTTTTAGAGTATTGACGTTTAAATCTTATTTTTTTTATTTCAATGTGGATCCAGCATATATTTAAAGAATTGGCTTAGGATGACAATCTGATTCACTAGAATCGGTAAGAAATACCCTACTTTTATCCGTGCAGGAGTTATGAGGGTTTCAATGTAGATCCATGACATATTTAAAGGGTTTGCTCAGACCCTCAATATTAATCGAAGGATTCGATCATAATAGTTTTATCTCTATCCGTTCTAGAGTTATTGACGTTCAAATCTTATTTTGTTATTTCACTGTGGATCCAGCATATATTTAAAGAATTGGCTTAGGATAACAATCTGATTCACTAGAATTGGTAAGAAATACCCTACTTTTATCCGTGCAGGAGTTATGAGGGTTTCAATGTAGATCCAGGACATATTTAAAAAAGTTTTCTCAGATCCTCATTAGTAATTGCAGGATTTATCAGAATAGCTTCATCTTTTTACCGTTTTAGAGCTATAGAAATTTAAATCTTATTTTTTATTGCTTTGTGGATCCAGGAAATATTTTAAGAATTTGCTTAGAATAACAATCAGATTCACTGGTATCGGTAAGAAATACCCTACTTTTATCCGTGCAGGAGTTATGAGGGTTTCAATGTAGATCCAGGACATATTTAAAGGGTTTGCTCAGAACCTCAATAGTAATCGCAGGATCTGATCAGAATAGCTTTATCTCTATCCGTTTAAGAGTTATTGACGTTTAAATCTTATTTTTTTTATTTCAATGTGGATCCAGCATATATTTAAAGAATTGGCTTAGGATGACAATCTGATTCACTAGAATCGGTAAGAAATACCCTACTTTTATCCGTGCAGGAGTTATGAGGGTTTCAATGTAGATCCAGGACATATTTAAAGGGTTTGCTCAGACCCTCAATATTAATCGAAGGATTTGATCAGAATAGTTTTATCTCTATCCGTTCTAGAGTTATTGACGTTCAAATCTTATTTTTTTATTTCTCTGTGGATCAAGGAAATATTTAAAAAATTTGCTTAGAATAACAATCAGATTCACTGGTATCGGTAAGAAATACCCTACTTTTATCCGTGCAGGAGTTATGAGGGTTTCAATGTAGATCCAGGACATATTTAAAGGGTTTGCTCAGACCCTCAATAGTAATTGGAGGATTTGATCAGAATAGCTTTATCTCTATCCGTTTTAGAGTTATTGACGTTCAAATCTTATTTTTTTATTTCTCTGTGGATCCAGGAAATATTTAAAGAATTTGCTTAAAATAACAATCAGATTCACCGGAATCGGTCAGAACTACCCTACCTTTATCCGTGCAGGAGTTATGAGGGCTTAAATGTTGATCCAAGACATATTTGAAGGGTTTGCTCATAACGTCAATAGTAATCGTAGGATTTGATCAGAATAGTGTTATCTCTAACCGTTTTAGAGTATTGACGTTCAAATCTTTTTTTTTATTTCACAGTGAATCCAGCATATATGTAGAGAATTTTCCTAGAATAAAAATAAGATTCACCGGAATCGGTCAGAATTACCCTTTTTTTATCCGTGCAGGAGTTATGAGGGTTTCAATGTAGATCCAGGACATATTTAAAGGGTTAGCTCAGACCCTCAATAGTAGTTGGAGGATTTGATCAGAATAGCTTTATCTCTATCCGTTTTAGAGTTATTGACGTTCAAATCTTATTTTTTTATTTCTCTGTGGATCCAGGAAATATTTAAAGAATTTGCTTAGAATAACAATCAGATTCACTGGTATCGGTAAGAAATACCCTACTTTTATCCGTGCAGGAGTTATGAGGGTTTCAATGTAGATCCAGGACATATTTAAAGGGTTTGCTCAGACCCTCAATATTAATCGAAGGATTTGATCAGAATAGTTTTATCTCTATCCGTTCTAGAGTTATTGACGTTCAAATCTTATTTTTTTATTTCTCTGTGGATCCAGGAAATATTTAAAAAATTTGCTTAGAATAACAATCAGATTCACTGGTATCGGTAAGAAATACCCTACTTTTATCCGTGCAGGAGTTATGAGGGTTTCAATGTAGATCCAGGACATATTTAAAGGGTTTGCTCAGACCCTCAATAGTAATTGGAGGATTTGATCAGAATAGCTTTATCTCTATCCGTTTTAGAGTTATTGACGTTCAAATCTTATTTTTTTATTTCGCTGTGGATCCAGGAAATATTTAAAGAATTTGCTTAAAATAACAATCAGATTCACCGGAATCGGTCAGAACTACCCTACCTTTATCCGTGCAGGAGTTATGAGGGCTTAAATGTTGATCCAAGACATATTTGAAGGGTTTGCTCATAACGTCAATAGTAATCGTAGGATTTGATCAGAATAGTGTTATCTCTAACCGTTTTAGAGTATTGACGTTCAAATCTTTTTTTTTATTTCACAGTGAATCCAGCATATATGTAGAGAATTTTCCTAGAATAAAAATAAGATTCACCGGAATCGGTCAGAATTACCCTTTTTTTATCCGTGCAGGAGTTATGAGGGTTTCAATGTAGATCCAGGACATATTTAAAGGGTTAGCTCAGACCCTCAATAGTAGTTGGAGGATTTGATCAGAATAGCTTTATCTCTATCCGTTTTAGAGTTATTGACGTTCAAATCTTATTTTTTTATTTCTCTGTGGATCCAGGAAATATTTAAAGAATTTGCTTAGAATAACAATCAGATTCACTGGTATCGGTAAGAAATACCCTACTTTTATCCGTGCAGGAGTTATGAGGGTTTCAATGTAGATCCAGGACATATTTAAAGGGTTTGCTCAGAACCTCAATAGTAATCGCAGGATCTGATCAGAATAGCTTTATCTCTATCCGTTTTAGAGTTATTGACGTTTAAATCTTATTTTTTTAATTTCAATGTGGATCCAGCATATATATAGAGAATTTGCCTATAATAAAAATAAGATTCACCGGAATCAGTAAGAAATACCCTACCTTTATCCGTGCAGGAGTTGTGAGGGTTTAATGTGGATCCAGGACATATTTAAAGTGTTTGCTCAGAACCTTAATAGTAATCGCAGGATTTATCAGAATAGCTTCATCTTTTTACCGTTTAAGAGCTATAGACGTTTAAATCTTATTTTTTATTTCACTATGGATCCAGGAAATATTTAAAGAATTTGCTTAGAATAACAATCAGATTCACTGGTATCGGTAAGAAATACCCTACTTTTATCCGTGCAGGAGTTATGAGGGTTTCAATGTAGATCCAGGACATATTTAAAGGGTTTGCTCAGAACCTCAAAAGAAATCGCAGGAAATGATCAGAATAGCTTTATCTTTATCCGTTTTAGAGTTATAGACATTAAAATCTTATTTTGTTATTTCACTGTGGATCCAGCATATATTTAAAAATCGGCTTAGGATAACAATCTGATTCACTAGAATCGGTATGTAATACCCTACTTTTATCCGTACAGGAGTTATGAGGATTTCAATGTAGATCCAGGACATATTTAAAGGGTTTGCTCAGAACCTCAATAGTTATCGCAGGATCTGATCAGAATAGCATTATCTCTATCCGTTTAAGAGTTATTAACGTTTAAATCTTATTTTGTTATTTCACTGTGGATCCAGCATATATTTAAAGAATCGGCTTAGGATAACAATCTGATTCACTAGAATCGGTAAGAAATACCCTACTTTTATCCGTGCAGGAGTTATGAGGGTTTCAATGTAGATCCAGGACATATTTAAAGGGTTTGCGAAGACCCTCAATAGTAATCGGAGGATTTGATCAGAATAGCTTTATCTCTATCCGTTTTAGAGTTATTGACGTTTAAATCTTATTTTTATGTTTCTCTGTGGATCCAGGAAATATTTAAAGAATTTGCTTAGAATAACAATCAGATTTACTGGTATCGGTAAGAAATACCCTACTTTTATCCGTGCAGGAGTTATGAGGGTTTCAATGTAGATCCAGGACATATTTAAAGGGTTTGCTCAGAACCTCAATAGTAATCGCAGGATCTGATCAGAATAGCTTTATTTTTATCCGTTTTAGAGTTATAGACGTTTAAATCTTATTTCGTTATTTCACTGTGGATCCAGCATATATTTAAAGAATTGGCTAAGGATAACAATCTGATTCACTAGAATCGGTAAGAAATAACATACTTTTATCCGTGCAGGAGTTATAAGGGTTTCAATGTAGATCAAGGACATATTTAAAGGGTTTGCTCAGACCCTTAATAGTAATCGAAGGATTTGATCAGAATAGCTTTATCTCTATCCGTTTTAGAGTTATTGACATTCAAATCTTTTTTTTTTATTTCTCTGTAGATCCAGGAAATATTTAAAGAATTTGCTTAAAATAAAAATCAGATTCACTGGAATCGGTAAGAAATACCCTACCTTTATCCGTGCAGGAGTTATAAAGGTATCAATGTAGATCCAGGACATATTTAAAGGGTTTGCTCAGAACCTCAATAGTAATCGCAGGATCTGATCAGAATAGCTTTATCTCTATCCGTTTTAGAGTTATTGACGTTTAAATCTTATTTTTTTTATTTCAATGTGGATCCAGCATATATATAGAGAATTTGCCTATAATAAAAATAAGATTCACCGGAATCAGTAAGAAATACCCTACCTTTATCCGTGCAGGAGTTGTGAGGGTTTAATGTGGATCCAGGACATATTTAAAATGTTTGCTCAGAACCTTAATAGTAATAACAGGATTTATCAGAATAGCTTCATCTTTTTACCGTTTTAGAGCTATAGACGTTTAAATCTTATTTTTTATTTCACTATGGATCCAGGAAATATTTAAAGAGTTTGCTTAGAATAACAATCAGATTAACCGGAATCGGTCAGAACTACCCTACCTTTATCCGTGCAGGAGTTATGAGGGCTTAAATGTTGATCCAAGACATATTTGAAGGGTTTGCTCATAACGTCAATAGTAATCGTAGGATTTGATCAGAATAGTGTTATCTCTAACCGTTTTAGAGTATTGACGTTCAAATCTTTTTTTTTATTTCACAGTGAATCCAGCATATATGTAGAGAATTTTCCTAGAATAAAAATAAGATTCACCGGAATCGGTCAGAATTACCCTTTTTTTATCCGTGCAGGAGTTATGAGGGTTTCAATGTAGATCCAGGACATATTTAAAGGGTTTGCTCAGACCCTCAATAGTAATTGGAGGATTAGATCAGAATAGCTTTATCTCTATCCGTTTTAGAGTTATTGACGTTCAAATCTTATTTTTTTATTTCTCTGTGGATCCAGGAAATATTTAAAGAATTTGCTTAGAATAACAATCAGATTCACTGGTATCGGTAAGAAATACCCTACTTTTATCCGTGCAGGAGTTATGAGGGTTTCAATGTAGATCCAGGACATATTTAAAGGGTTTGCTCAGAACCTCAATAGTAATCGCAGGATCTGATCAGAATAGCTTTATCTCTATCCGTTTTAGAGTTATTGACGTTTAAATCTTATTTTTTTTATTTCAATGTGGATCCAGCATATATATAGAGAATTTGCCTATAATAAAAATAAGATTCACCGGAATCAGTAAGAAATACCCTACCTTTATCCGTGCAGGAGTTGTGAGGGTTTAATGTGGATCCAGGACATATTTAAAGTGTTTGCTCAGAACCTTAATAGTAATCGTAGGATTTATCAGAATAGCTTCATCTTTTTACCGTTTAAGAGCTATAGACGTTTAAATCTTATTTTTTATTTCACTATGGATCCAGGAAATATTTAAAGAATTTGCTTAGAATAACAATCAGATTCACCGGAATCGGTCAGAACTACCCTACCTTTATCCGTGCAGGAGTTATAAAGGTATCAATGTAGATCCAGGACATATTTAAAGGGTTTGCTCAGAACCTCAATAGTAATCGCAGGAAATGATCAGAATAGCATTATCTCTATTTGTTTTAGAGTTATTGATCTTTAAATCTTATTTTGTTATTTCACTGTGGATCCAGCATATATTTAAAGAATTGGCTAAGGATAACCATCTGATTCACTGGAATCGGTAAGAAATACCCTACTTTTATCCGTGCAGGAGTTATGATGGTTTCAATGTAGATCCAGGACATATTTAAAGGGTTTGCTCAGAACCTCAATAGAAATCGCAGGAAATGATCAGAATAGCTTTATCTTTATCCGTTTTAGAGTTATAGACATTAAAATCTTATTTTGTTATTTCACTGTGGATCCAGCATATATTTAAAAATCGGCTTAGGGTAACAATCTGATTCACTAGAATCGGTATGTAATACCCTACTTTTATCCGTACAGGAGTTATGAGGGTTTCAATGTAGATCCAGGACATATTTAAAGGGTTTGCTCAGAACCTCAATAGTAATCGCAGGATCTGATCAGAATAGCATTATCTCTATCCGTTTAAGAGTTATTAACGTTTAGATCTTATTTTGTTATTTCACTGTGGATCCAGCATATATTTAAAGAATCGGCTTAGGATAACAATCAGATTCACTGGAATCGGTAAGAAATACCCTACCTTTATCCGTGCAGGAGTTATAAAGGTATCAATGTAGATCCAGGACATATTTAAAGGGTTTGCTCAGAACCTCAATAGTAATCGCAGGATCTGATCAGAATAGCTTTATCTCTATCCGTTTTAGAGTTATAGACGTTTAAATCTTATTTTTTATTTCACTATGGATCCAGGAAATATTTAAAGAGTTTGCTTAGAATAACAATCAGATTCACCGGAATCGGTCAGAACTACCCTACCTTTATCCGTGCAGGAGTTATGAGGGCTTAAATGTTGATCCAAGACATATTTGAAGGGTTTGCTCATAACGTCAATAGTAATCGTAGGATTTGATCAGAATAGTGTTATCTATAACCGTTTTAGAGTATTGACGTTCAAATCTTTTTTTTTATTTTACAGTGAATCCAGCATATATGTAGAGAATTTTCCTAGAATAAAAATAAGATTCACCGGAATCGGTCAGAATTACCCTTTTTTTATCCGTGCAGGAGTTATGAGGGTTTCAATGTAGATCCAGGACATATTTAAAGGGTTTGCTCAGACCCTCAATAGTAGTTGGAGGATTTGATCAGAATAGCTTTATCTCTATCCGTTTTATAGTTATTGACGTTCAAATCTTATTTTTTTATTTCTCTGTGGATCCAGGAAATATTTAAAGAATTTGCTTAGAATAACAATCAGATTCACTGGTACCGGTAAGAAATACCCTACTTTTATCCGTGCAGGAGTTATGAGGGTTTCAATGTAGATCCAGGACATATTTAAAGGGTTTGCTCAGAACCTCAATAGTAATCGCAGGATCTGATCAGAATAGCTTTATCTCTATCCGTTTTAGAGTTATTGACGTTTAAATCTTATTTTTTTTATTTCAATGTGGATCCAGCATATATATAGAGAATTTGCCTATAATAAAAATAAGATTCACCGGAATCAGTAAGAAATACCCTACCTTTATCCGTGCAGGAGTTGTGAGGGTTTAATGTGGATCCAGGACATATTTAAAGTGTTTGCTCAGAACCTTAATAGTAATCGCAGGATTTATCAGAATAGCTTCATCTTTTTACCGTTTAAGAGCTATAGACGTTTAAATCTTATTTTTTATTTCACTATGGATCCAGGAAATATTTAAAGAATTTGCTTAGAATAACAATCAGATTCACTGGTATCGGTAAGAAATACCCTACTTTTATCCGTGCAGGAGTTATGAGGGTTTCAATGTAGATCCAGGACATATTTAAAGGGTTTGCTCAGAACCTTAATAGAAATCGCAGGAAATGATCAGAATAGCTTTATCTTTATCCGTTTTAGAGTTATAGACATTAAAATCTTATTTTGTTATTTCACTGTGGATCCAGCATATATTTAAAAATCGGCTTAGGATAACAATCTGATTTACTAGAATCGGTATGTAATACCCTACTTTTATCCGTACAGGAGTTATGAGGGTTTCAATGTAGATCCAGGACATATTTAAAGGGTTTGCTCAGAACCTCAATAGTAATCGCAGGATCTGATCAGAATAGCATTATCTCTATCCGTTTAAGAGTTATTAACGTTTAAATCTTATTTTGTTATTTCACTGTGGATCCAGCATATATTTAAAGAATCGGCTTAGGATAACAATCTGATTCACTAGAATCGGTAAGAAATACCCTACTTTTATCCGTGCAGGAGTTATGAGGGTTTCAATGTAGATCCAGGACATATTTAAAGGGTTTGCTCAGACCCTCAATAGTAATCGGAGGATTTGATCAGAATAGCTTTATCTCTATCCGTTTTAGAGTTATTGACGTTCAAATCTTATTTTTATGTTTCTCTGTGGATCCAGGAAATATTTAAAGAATTTGCTTAGAATAACAATCAGATTTACTGGTATCGATAAGAAATACCCTACTTTTATCCGTGCAGGAGTTATGAGGGTTTCAATGTAGATCCAGGACATATTTAAAGGGTTTGCTCAGAACCTCAATAGTAATCGCAGGATCTGATCAGAATAGCTTTATCTTTATCCGTTTTAGAGTTATAGACGTTTAAATCTTATTTTGTTATTTCACTGTGGATCCAGCATATATTTAAAGAATTGGCTAAGGATAACAATCTGATTCACTAGAATCGGTAAGAAATAACTTACTTTTATCCGCGCAGGAGTTATAAGGGTTTCAATGTAGATCCAGGACATATTTAAAGGGTTTGCTCAGACCCTTAATAGTAATCGAAGGATTTGATCAGAATAGCTTTATCTCTATCCGTTTTAGAGTTATTGACATTCAAATCTTATTTTTTTATTTCTCTGTGGATCTAGGAAATATTTAAAGAATTTGCTTAAAATAAAAATCAGATTCACTGGAATCGGTAAGAAATACCCTACCTTCATCCGTGCAGGAGTTATAAAGGTATCAATGTAGATCCAGGACATATTTAAAGGGTTTGCTCAGAACCTCAATAGTAATCGCAGGATCTGATCAGAATAGCTTCATCTTTTTACCGTTTTAGAGCTATAGACGTTTAAATCTTATTTTTTATTTCACTATGGATCCAGGAAATATTTAAAGAGTTTGCTTAGAATAACAATCTGATTCACCGGGTCCGGTCAGAACTACCCTACCTTTATCCGTGCAGGAGTTATGAGGGCTTAAATGTTGATCCAAGACATATTTGAAGGGTTTGCTCATAACGTCAATAGTAATCGTAGGATTTGATCAGAATAGTGTTATCTCTAACCGTTTTAGAGTATTGACGTTCAAATCTTTTTTTTTATTTCACAGTGAATCCAGCATATATGTAGAGAATTTTCCTAGAATAAAAATAAGATTCACCGGAATCGGTCAGAATTACCCTTTTTTTATCCGTGCAGGAGTTATGAGGGTTTCAATGTAGATCCAGGACATATTTAAAGGGTTTGCTCAGACCCTCAATAGTAGTTGGAGGATTTGATCAGAATAGCTTTATCTCTATCCGTTTTATAGTTATTGACGTTCAAATCTTATTTTTTTATTTCTCTGTGGATCCAGGAAATATTTAAAGAATTTGCTTAGAATAACAATCAGATTCACTGGTACCGGTAAGAAATACCCTACTTTTATCCGTGCAGGAGTTATGAGGGTTTCAATGTAGATCCAGGACATATTTAAAGGGTTTGCTCAGAACCTCAATAGTAATCGCAGGATCTGATCAGAATAGCTTTATCTCTATCCGTTTTAGAGTTATTGACGTTTAAATCTTATTTTTTTTATTTCAATGTGGATCCAGCATATATATAGAGAATTTGCCTATAATAAAAATAAGATTCACCGGAATCAGTAAGAAATACCCTACCTTTATCCGTGCAGGAGTTGTGAGGGTTTAATGTGGATCCAGGACATATTTAAAGTGTTTGCTCAGAACCTTAATAGTAATCGCAGGATTTATCAGAATAGCTTCATCTTTTTACCGTTTAAGAGCTATAGACGTTTAAATCTTATTTTTTATTTCACTATGGATCCAGGAAATATTTAAAGAATTTGCTTAGAATAACAATCAGATTCACTGGTATCGGTAAGAAATACCCTACTTTTATCCGTGCAGGAGTTATGAGGGTTTCAATGTAGATCCAGGACATATTTAAAGGGTTTGCTCAGAACCTTAATAGAAATCGCAGGAAATGATCAGAATAGCTTTATCTTTATCCGTTTTAGAGTTATAGACATTAAAATCTTATTTTGTTATTTCACTGTGGATCCAGCATATATTTAAAAATCGGCTTAGGATAACAATCTGATTTACTAGAATCGGTATGTAATACCCTACTTTTATCCGTACAGGAGTTATGAGGGTTTCAATGTAGATCCAGGACATATTTAAAGGGTTTGCTCAGAACCTCAATAGTAATCGCAGGATCTGATCAGAATAGCATTATCTCTATCCGTTTAAGAGTTATTAACGTTTAAATCTTATTTTGTTATTTCACTGTGGATCCAGCATATATTTAAAGAATCGGCTTAGGATAACAATCTGATTCACTAGAATCGGTAAGAAATACCCTACTTTTATCCGTGCAGGAGTTATGAGGGTTTCAATGTAGATCCAGGACATATTTAAAGGGTTTGCTCAGACCCTCAATAGTAATCGGAGGATTTGATCAGAATAGCTTTATCTCTATCCGTTTTAGAGTTATTGACGTTCAAATCTTATTTTTATGTTTCTCTGTGGATCCAGGAAATATTTAAAGAATTTGCTTAGAATAACAATCAGATTTACTGGTATCGATAAGAAATACCCTACTTTTATCCGTGCAGGAGTTATGAGGGTTTCAATGTAGATCCAGGACATATTTAAAGGGTTTGCTCAGAACCTCAATAGTAATCGCAGGATCTGATCAGAATAGCTTTATCTTTATCCGTTTTAGAGTTATAGACGTTTAAATCTTATTTTGTTATTTCACTGTGGATCCAGCATATATTTGAAGAATTGGCTAAGGATAACAATCTGATTCACTAGAATCGGTAAGAAATAACTTACTTTTATCCGCGCAGGAGTTATAAGGGTTTCAATGTAGATCCAGGACATATTTAAAGGGTTTGCTCAGACCCTTAATAGTAATCGAAGGATTTGATCAGAATAGCTTTATCTCTATCCGTTTTAGAGTTATTGACATTCAAATCTTATTTTTTTATTTCTCTGTGGATCTAGGAAATATTTAAAGAATTTGCTTAAAATAAAAATCAGATTCACTGGAATCGGTAAGAAATACCCTACCTTCATCCGTGCAGGAGTTATAAAGGTATCAATGTAGATCCAGGACATATTTAAAGGGTTTGCTCAGAACCTCAATAGTAATCGCAGGATCTGATCAGAATAGCTTCATCTTTTTACCGTTTTAGAGCTATAGACGTTTAAATCTTATTTTTTATTTCACTATGGATCCAGGAAATATTTAAAGAGTTTGCTTAGAATAACAATCTGATTCACCGGGTCCGGTCAGAACTACCCTACCTTTATCCGTGCAGGAGTTATGAGGGCTTAAATGTTGATCCAAGACATATTTGAAGGGTTTGCTCATAACGTCAATAGTAATCGTAGGATTTGATCAGAATAGTGTTATCTCTAACCGTTTTAGAGTATTGACGTTCAAATCTTTTTTTTTATTTCACAGTGAATCCAGCATATATGTAGAGAATTTTCCTAGAATAAAAATAAGATTCACCGGAATCGCTCAGAATTACCCTTTTTTTATCCGTGCAGGAGTTATGAGGGTTTCAATGTAGATCCAGGACATATTTAAAGGGTTTGCTCAGACCCTCAATAGTAATCGGAGGATTTGATCAGAATAGCTTTATCTCTATCCGTTTTAGAGTTATTGACGTTCAAATCTTATTTTTATGTTTCTCTGTGGATCCAGGAAATATTTAAAGAATTTGCTTAGAATAACAATCAGATTTACTGGTATCGATAAGAAATACCCTACTTTTATCCGTGCAGGAGTTATGAGGGTTTCAATGTAGATCCAGGACATATTTAAAGGGTTTGCTCAGAACCTCAATAGTAATCGTAGGATCTGATCAGAATAGCTTTATCTTTATCCGTTTTAGAGTTATAGACGTTTAAATCTTATTTTGTTATTTCACTGTGGATCCAGCATATATTTAAAGAATTGGCTAAGGATAACAATCTGATTCACTAGAATCGGTAAGAAATAACTTACTTTTATCCGCGCAGGAGTTATAAGGGTTTCAATGTAGATCCAGGACATATTTAAAGGGTTTGCTCAGACCCTTAATAGTAATCGAAGGATTTGATCAGAATAGCTTTATCTCTATCCGTTTTAGAGTTATTGACATTCAAATCTTATTTTTTTATTATCTGTGGATCCAGGAAATATTTAAAGAATTTGCTTAAAATAAAAATCAGATTCACTGGAATCGGTAAGAAATACCCTACCTTTATCCGTGCAGGAGTTATAAAGGTATCAATGTAGATCCAGGACATATTTAAAGGGTTTGCTCAGAACCTCAATAGTAATCGCAGGATCTGATCAGAATAGCTTTATCTCTATCCGTTTTAGAGTTATTGACGTTTAAATCTTATTTTTTTTATTTCAATGTGGATCCAGCATATATATATAGAATTTGCCTATAATAAAAATAAGATTCACCGGAATCAGTAAGAAATACCCTACCTTTATCCGTGCAGGAGTTGTGAGGGTTTAATGTGGATCCAGGATATATTTAAAATGTTTGCTCAGAACCTTAATAGTAATCGCAGGATTTATCAGAATAGCTTCATCTTTTTACCGTTTTAGAGCTATAGACGTTTAAATCTTATTTTTTATTTCACTATGGATCCAGGAAATATTTAAAGAGTTTGCTTAGAATAACAATCAGATTCACCGGAATCGGTCAGAACTACCCTACCTTTATCCGTGCAGGAGTTATGAGGGCTTAAATGTTGATCCAAGACATATTTGAAGGGTTTGCTCATAACGTCAATAGTAATCGTAGGATTTGATCAGAATAGTGTTATCTCTAACCGTTTTAGAGTATTGACGTTCAAATCTTTTTTTTTATTTCACAGTGAATCCAGCATATATGTAGAGAATTTTCCTAGAATAAAAATAAGATTCACCGGAATCGGTCAGAATTACCCTTTTTTTATCCGTGCAGGAGTTATGAGGGTTTCAATGTAGATCCAGGACATATTTAAAGGGTTTGCTCAGACCCTCAATAGTAATTGGAGGATTTGATCAGAATAGCTTTATCTCTATCCGTTTTAGAGTTATTGACGTTCAAATCTTATTTTTTTATTTCTCTGTGGATCCAGAAAATATTTAAAGAATTTGCTTAGAATAACAATCAGATTTACTGGTATCGGTAATAAATACCCTACTTTTATCCGTGCAGGAGTTATGATGGTTTCAATGTAGATCCAGGACATATTTAAAGGGTTTGCTCAGAACCTCAATAGTAATCGCAGGAAATGATTAGAATAGCATTATCTCTATCCGTTTTAGAGTTATTGACGTTTAAATCTTATTTTGTTATTTCACTGTCGATCCAGCATATATTTAAAGAATTGGCTTAGGATGACAATCTGATTCACTAGAATCGGTAAGAAATACCCTACTTTTATCCGTGCAGCAGTTATGAGGGTTTCAATGTAGATCCAGGACATATTTAAAGGGTTTGCTCAGAACCTCAATAGTAATCGCAGGAAATGATCAGAATAGCATTATCTCTGTCCGTTTTAGAGTTATTGACGTTTAAATCTTATTTTGTTATTTCACTGTGGATCCAGCATATATTTAAAGAATTGGCTTAGGATGACAATCTGATTCACTAGAATCGGTAAGAAATACCCTACTTTTATCCGTGCAGGAGTTATGAGGGTTTCAATGTAGATCCAGGACATATTTAAAGGGTTTGCTCAGACCCTCAATATTAATCGAAGGATTTGATCAGAATAGTTTTATCTTTATCCGTTCTAGAGTAATTGACGTTCAAATCTTATTTTTTTATTTCTTTGTGGATCCAGGAAATATTTAAAAAATTTGCTTAGAATAACAATCAGATTTACTGGTATCGGTAAGAAATACCATACTTTTATCCGTGCAGGAGTTATGAGGGTTTCAATGTAGATCCAGGACATATTTAAAGGGTTTGCTCAGAACCTCAATAGAAATCGCAGGAAATGATCAGAATAGCTTTATCTTTATCCGTTTTAGAGTTATAGACATTAAAATCTTATTTTGTTATTTCACTGTGGATCCAGGAAATATTTAAAGAATTTGCTTAAAATAAAAATCAGATTCACTGGAATCGGTAAGAAATACCCTACCTTTATCCGTGCAGGAGTTATAAAGGTATCAATGTAGATCCAGGACATATTTAAAGGGTTTGCTCAGAACCTCAATAGTAATCGCAGGATCTGATCAGAATAGCTTTATCTCTATCCGTTTTAGAGTTATAGACGTTTAAATCTTATTTTTTATTTCACTATGGATCCAGGAAATATTTAAAGAGTTTGCTTAGAATAACAATCAGATTCACCGGAATCGGTCAGAACTACCCTACCTTTATCCGTGCAGGAGTTATGAGGGCTTAAATGTTGATCCAAGACATATTTGAAGGGTTTGCTCATAACGTCAATAGTAATCGTAGGATTTGATCAGAATAGTGTTATCTCTAACCGTTTTAGAGTATTGACGTTCAAATCTTTTTTTTTATTTCACAGTGAATCCAGCATATATGTAGAGATTTTTCCTAGAATAAAAATAAGATTCACCGGAATCGGTCAGAATTACCCTTTTTTTATCCGTGCAGGAGTTATGAGGGTTTCAATGTAGATCCAGGACATATTTAAAGGGTTTGCTCAGACCCTCAATAGTAGTTGGAGGATTTGATCAGAATAGCTTTATCTCTATCCGTTTTAGAGTTATTGACGTTCAAATCTTATTTTTTTATTTCTCTGTGGATCCAGGAAATATTTAAAGAATTTGCTTAGAATAACAATCAGATTCACTGGTATCGGTAAGAAATACCCTACTTTTATCCGTGCAGGAGTTGTGAGGGTTTAATGTGGATCCAGGACATATTTAAAGTGTTTGCTCAGAACCTTAATAGTAATCGCAGGATTTATCAGAATAGCTTCATCTTTTTACCGTTTAAGAGCTATTGACGTTTAAATCTTATTTTTTATTTCACTATGGATCCAGGAAATATTTAAAGAATTTGCTTAGAATAACAATCAGATTCACTGGTATCGGTAAGAAATACCCTACTTTTATCCGTGCAGGAGTTATGAGGGTTTCAATGTAGATCCAGGACATATTTAAAGGGTTTGCTCAGAACCTTAATAGAAATCGCAGGAAATGATCAGAATAGCTTTATCTTTATCCGTTTTAGAGTTATAGACATTAAAATCTTATTTTGTTATTTCACTGTGGATCCAGCATATATTTAAAAATCGGCTTAGGATAACAATCTGATTCACTAGAATCGGTATGTAATACCCTACTTTTATCCGTACAGGAGTTATGAGGGTTTCAATGTAGATCCAGGACATATTTAAAGGGTTTGCTCAGAACCTCAATAGTAATCGCAGGATCTGATCAGAATAGCATTATCTCTATCCGTTTAAGAGTTATTAACGTTTAAATCTTATTTTGTTATTTCACTGTGGATCCAGCATATATTTAAAGAATCGGCTTAGGATAACAATCTGATTCACTAGAATCGGTAAGAAATACCCTACTTTTATCCGTGCAGGAGTTATGAGGGTTTCAATGTAGATCCAGGACATATTTAAAGGGTTTGCTCAGACCCTCAATAGTAATCGGAGGATTTGATCAGAATAGCTTTATCTCTATCCGTTTTAGAGTTATTGACGTTCAAATCTTATTTTTATGTTTCTCTGTGGATCCAGGAAATATTTAAAGAATTTGCTTAGAATAACAATCAGATTTACTGGTATCGATAAGAAATACCCTACTTTTATCCGTGCAGGAGTTATGAGGGTTTCAATGTAGATCCAGGACATATTTAAAGGGTTTGCTCAGAACCTCAATAGTAATCGCAGGATCTGATCAGAATAGCTTTATCTTTATCCGTTTTAGAGTTATAGACGTTTAAATCTTATTTTGTTATTTCACTGTGGATCCAGCAGATATTTAAAGAATTGGCTAAGGATAACAATCTGATTCACTAGAATCGGTAAGAAATAACTTACTTTTATCCGCGCAGGAGTTATAAGGGTTTCAATGTAGATCCAGGACATATTTAAAGGGTTTGCTCAGACCCTTAATAGTAATCGAAGGATTTGATCAGAATAGCTTTATCTCTATCCGTTTTAGAGTTATTGACATTCAAATCTTATTTTTTTATTTCTCTGTGGATCTAGGAAATATTTAAAGAATTTGCTTAAAATAAAAATCAGATTCACTGGAATCGGTAAGAAATACCCTACCTTCATCCGTGCAGGAGTTATAAAGGTATCAATGTAGATCCAGGACATATTTAAAGGGTTTGCTCAGAACCTCAATAGTAATCGCAGGATCTGATCAGAATAGCTTCATCTTTTTACCGTTTTAGAGCTATAGACGTTTAAATCTTATTTTTTATTTCACTATGGATCCAGGAAATATTTAAAGAGTTTGCTTAGAATAACAATCTAATTCACCGGAATCGGTCAGAACTACCCTACCTTTATCCGTGCAGGAGTTATGAGGGCTTAAATGTTGATCCAAGACATATTTGAAGGGTTTGCTCATAACGTCAATAGTAATCGTAGGATTTGATCAGAATAGTGTTATCTCTAACCGTTTTAGAGTATTGACGTTCAAATCTTTTTTTTTATTTCACAGTGAATCCAGCATATATGTAGAGAATTTTCCTAGAATAAAAATAAGATTCACCGGAATCGGTCAGAATTACCCTTTTTTTATCCGTGCAGGAGTTATGAGGGTTTCAATGTAGATCCAGGACATATTTAAAGGGTTTGCTCAGACCCTCAATAGTAATCGGAGGATTTGATCAGAATAGCTTTATCTCTATCCGTTTTAGAGTTATTGACGTTCAAATCTTATTTTTATGTTTCTCTGTGGATCCAGGAAATATTTAAAGAATTTGCTTAGAATAACAATCAGATTTACTGGTATCGATAAGAAATACCCTACTTTTATCCGTGCAGGAGTTATGAGGGTTTCAATGTAGATCCAGGACATATTTAAAGGGTTTGCTCAGAACCTCAATAGTAATCGTAGGATCTGATCAGAATAGCTTTATCTTTATCCGTTTTAGAGTTATAGACGTTTAAATCTTATTTTGTTATTTCACTGTGGATCCAGCATATATTTAAAGAATTGGCTAAGGATAACAATCTGATTCACTAGAATCGGTAAGAAATAACTTACTTTTATCCGCGCAGGAGTTATAAGGGTTTCAATGTAGATCCAGGACATATTTAAAGGGTTTGCTCAGACCCTTAATAGTAATCGAAGGATTTGATCAGAATAGCTTTATCTCTATCCGTTTTAGAGTTATTGACATTCAAATCTTATTTTTTTATTATCTGTGGATCCAGGAAATATTTAAAGAATTTGCTTAAAATAAAAATCAGATTCACTGGAATCGGTAAGAAATACCCTACCTTTATCCGTGCAGGAGTTATAAAGGTATCAATGTAGATCCAGGACATATTTAAAGGGTTTGCTCAGAACCTCAATAGTAATCGCAGGATCTGATCAGAATAGCTTTATCTCTATCCGTTTTAGAGTTATTGACGTTTAAATCTTATTTTTTTTATTTCAATGTGGATCCAGCATATATATAGAGAATTTGCCTATAATAAAAATAAGATTCACCGGAATCAGTAAGATATACCCTACCTTTATCCGTGCAGGAGTTGTGAGGGTTTAATGTGGATCCAGGATATATTTAAAATGTTTGCTCAGAACCTTAATAGTAATCGCAGGATTTATCAGAATAGCTTCATCTTTTTACCGTTTTAGAGCTATAGACGTTTAAATCTTATTTTTTATTTCACTATGGATCCAGGAAATATTTAAAGAGTTTGCTTAGAATAACAATCAGATTCACCGGAATCGGTCAGAACTACCCTACCTTTATCCGTGCAGGAGTTATGAGGGCTTAAATGTTGATCCAAGACATATTTGAAGGGTTTGCTCATAACGTCAATAGTAATCGTAGGATTTGATCAGAATAGTGTTATCTCTAACCGTTTTAGAGTATTGACGTTCAAATCTTTTTTTTTATTTCACAGTGAATCCAGCATATATGTAGAGAATTTTCCTAGAATAAAAATAAGATTCACCGGAATCGGTCAGAATTACCCTTTTTTTATCCGTGCAGGAGTTATGAGGGTTTCAATGTAGATCCAGGACATATTTAAAGGGTTTGCTCAGACCCTCAATAGTAATTGGAGGATTTGATCAGAATAGCTTTATCTCTATCCGTTTTAGAGTTATTGACGTTCAAATCTTATTTTTTTATTTCTCTGTGGATCCAGAAAATATTTAAAGAATTTGCTTAGAATAACAATCAGATTTACTGGTATCGGTAATAAATACCCTACTTTTATCCGTGCAGGAGTTATGAGGGTTTCAATGTAGATCCAGGACATATTTAAAGGGTTTGCTCAGACCCTCAATAGTAATCGGAGGATTTGATCAGAATAGCTTTATCTCTATCCGTTTTAGAGTTATTGACGTTCAAATCTTATTTTTATGTTTCTCTGTGGATCCAGGAAATATTTAAAGAATTTGCTTAGAATAACAATCAGATTTACTGGTATCGGTAAGAAATACCCTACTTTTATCCGTGCAGGAGTTATGATGGTTTCAATGTAGATCCAGGACATATTTAAAGGGTTTGCTCAGAACCTCAATAGTAATCGCAGGAAATGATTAGAATAGCATTATCTCTATCCGTTTTAGAGTTATTGACGTTTAAATCTTATTTTGTTATTTCACTGTCGATCCAGCATATATTTAAAGAATTGGCTTAGGATGACAATCTGATTCACTAGAATCGGTAAGAAATACCCTACTTTTATCCGTGCAGGAGTTATGAGGGTTTCAATGTAGATCCAGGACATATTTAAAGGGTTTGCTCAGAACCTCAATAGTAATCGCAGGAAATGATCAGAATAGCATTATCTCTATCCGTTTTAGAGTTATTGACGTTTAAATCTTATTTTGTTATTTCACTGTGGATCCAGCATATATTTAAAGAATTGGCTTAGGATGACAATCTGATTCACTAGAATCGGTAAGAAATACCCTACTTTTATCCGTGCAGGAGTTATGAGGGTTTCAATGTAGATCCAGGACATATTTAAAGGGTTTGCTCAGACCCTCAATATTAATCGAAGGATTTGATCAGAATAGTTTTATCTTTATCCGTTCTAGAGTAATTGACGTTCAAATCTTATTTTTTTATTTCTTTGTGGATCCAGGAAATATTTAAAAAATTTGCTTAGAATAACAATCAGATTTACTGGTATCGGTAAGAAATACCATACTTTTATCCGTGCAGGAGTTATGAGGGTTTCAATGTAGATCCAGGACATATTTAAAGGGTTTGCTCAGAACCTCAATAGAAATCGCAGGAAATGATCAGAATAGCTTTATCTTTATCCGTTTTAGAGTTATAGACATTAAAATCTTATTTTGTTATTTCACTGTGGATCCAGCATATATTTAAAAATCGGCTTAGGATAACAATCTGATTCACTAGAATCGGTATGTAATACCCTACTTTTATCCGTACAGAAGTTATGAGGGTTTCAATGTAGATCCAGGACATATTTAAAGGGTTTGCTCAGAACCTCAATAGTAATCGCAGGATCTGATCAGAATAGCATTATCTCTATCCGTTTAAGAGTTATTAACGTTTAAATCTTATTTTGTTATTTCACTGTGGATCCAGCATATATTTAAAGAATCGGCTTAGGATAACAATCTGATTCACTAGAATCGGTAAGAAATACCCTACTTTTATCCGTGCAGGAGTTATGAGGGTTTCAATGTAGATCCAGGACATATTTAAAGGGTTTGTTCAGACCCTCAATAGTAATCGGAGGATTTGATCAGAATAGCTTTATCTCTATCCGTTTTAGAGTTATTGACGTTCAAATCTTATTTTTATGTTTCTCTGTGGATCCAGGAAATATTTAAAGAATTTGCTTAGAATAACAATCAGATTTACTGGTATCGGTAAGAAATACCCTACTTTTATCCGTGCAGGAGTTATGAGGGTTTCAATGTAGATCCAGGACATATTTAAAGGGTTTGCTCAGACCCTCAATATTAATCGAAGGATTTGATCAGAATAGTTTTATCTCTATCCGTTTAAGAGTTATTAACGTTTAAATCTTATTTTGTTATTTCACTGTGGATCCAGCATATATTTAAAGAATCGGCTTAGGATAACAATCTGATTCACTAGAATCGGTAAGAAATACCATACTTTTATCCGTGCAGGAGTTATGAGGGTTTCAATGTAGATCCAGGACATATTTAAAGGGTTTGCTCAGAACCTCAATAGAAATCGCAGGAAATGATCAGAATAGCTTTATCTTTATCCGTTTTAGAGTTATAGACATTAAAATCTTATTTTGTTATTTCACTGTGGATCCAGCATATATTTAAAAATCGGCTTAGGATAACAATCTGATTCACTAGAATCGGTATGTAATACCCTACTTTTATCCGTACAGAAGTTATGAGGGTTTCAATGTAGATCCAGGACATATTTAAAGGGTTTGCTCAGAACCTCAATAGTAATCGCAGGATCTGATCAGAATAGCATTATCTCTATCCGTTTAAGAGTTATTAACGTTTAAATCTTATTTTGTTATTTCACTGTGGATCCAGCATATATTTAAAGAATCGGCTTAGGATAACAATCTGATTCACTAGAATCGGTAAGAAATACCCTACTTTTATCCGTGCAGGAGTTATGAGGGTTTCAATGTAGATCCAGGACATATTTAAAGGGTTTGCTCAGACCCTTAATAGTAATCGAAGGATTTGATCAGAATAGCTTTATCTCTATCCGTTTTAGAGTTATTGACATTCAAATCTTATTTTTTTATTTCTCTGTGGATCCAGGAAATATTTAAAGAATTTGCTTAAAATAAAAATCAGATTCACTGGAATCGGTAAGAAATACCCTACCTTTATCCGTGCAGGAGTTATAAAGGTATCAATGTAGATCCAGGACATATTTAAAGGGTTTGCTCAGAACCTCAATAGTAATCGCAGGATCTGATCAGAATAGCTTTATCTCTATCCGTTTTAGAGTTATAGACGTTTAAATCTTATTTTTTATTTCACTATGGATCCAGGAAATATTTAAAGAGTTTGCTTAGAATAACAATCAGATTCACCGGAATCGGTCAGAACTTCCCTACCTTTATCCGTGCAGGAGTTATGAGGGCTTAAATGTTGATCCAAGACATATTTGAAGGGTTTGCTCATAACGTCAATAGTAATCGTAGGATTTAATCAGAATAGTGTTATCTCTAACCGTTTTAGAGTATTGACGTTCAAATCTTTTTTTTTATTTCACAGTGAATCCAGCATATATGTAGAGAATTTTCCTAGAATAAAAATAAGATTCACCGGAATCGGTCAGAATTACCCTTTTTTTATCCGTGCAGGAGTTATGAGGGTTTCAATGTAGATCCAGGACATATTTAAAGGGTTTGCTCAGACCCTCAATAGTAGTTGGAGGATTTGATCAGAATAGCTTTATCTCTATCCGTTTTAGAGTTATTGACGTTCAAATCTTATTTTTTTATTTCTCTGTGGATCCAGGAAATATTTAAAGAATTTGCTTAGAATAACAATCAGATTCACTGGTATCGGTAAGAAAAACCCTACTTTTATCCGTGCAGGAGTTATGAGGGTTTCAATGTAGATCCAGGACATATTTAAAGGGTTTGCTCAGAACCTCAATAGTAATCGCAGGATCTGATCAGAATAGCTTTATCTCTATCCGTTTTAGAGTTATTGACGTTTAAATCTTATTTTTTTTATTTCAATGTGGATCCAGCATATATATAGAGAATTTGCCTATAATAAAAATAAGATTCACCGGAATCAGTAAGAAATACCCTACCTTTATCCGTGCAGGAGTTGTGAGGGTTTAATGTGGATCCAGGACATATTTAAAGTGTTTGCTCAGAACCTTAATAGTAATCGCAGGATTTATCAGAATAGCTTCATCTTTTTACCGTTTAAGAGCTATAGACGTTTAAATCTTATTTTTTATTTCACTATGGATCCAGGAAATATTTAAAGAATTTGCTTAGAATAACAATCAGATTCACTGGTATCGGTAAGAAATACCCTACTTTTATCCGTGCAGGAGTTATGAGGGTTTCAATGTAGATCCAGGACATATTTAAAGGGTTTGCTCAGAACCTCAATAGAAATCGCAGGAAATGATCAGAATAGCTTTATCTTTATCCGTTTTAGAGTTATAGACATTAAAATCTTATTTTGTTATTTCACTGTGGATCCAGCATATATTTAAAAATCGGCTTAGGATAACAATCTGATTCACTAGAATCGGTATGTAATACCCTACTTTTATCCGTACAGGAGTTATGAGGGTTTCAATGTAGATCCAGGACATATTTAAAGGGTTTGCTCAGAACCTCAATAGTAATCGCAGGATCTGATCAGAATAGCTTTATCTTTATCCGTTTTAGAGTTATAGACGTTTAAATCTTATTTTGTTATTTCACTGTGGATCCAGC
This sequence comes from Acanthosoma haemorrhoidale, assembly GCA_930367205.1. Taxonomy (NCBI): domain Eukaryota; kingdom Metazoa; phylum Arthropoda; class Insecta; order Hemiptera; family Acanthosomatidae; genus Acanthosoma; species Acanthosoma haemorrhoidale. The sequence continues at coordinate 115,177,976 of OV884009.1, read as the reverse complement.
AGATATTTAAAGAATTGGCTAAGGATAACAATCTGATTCACTAGAATCGGTAAGAAATAACTTACTTTTATCCGCGCAGGAGTTATAAGGGTTTCAATGTAGATCCAGGACATATTTAAAGGGTTTGCTCAGACCCTTAATAGTAATCGAAGGATTTGATCAGAATAGCTTTATCTCTATCCGTTTTAGAGTTATTGACATTCAAATCTTATTTTTTTATTTCTCTGTGGATCTAGGAAATATTTAAAGAATTTGCTTAAAATAAAAATCAGATTCACTGGAATCGGTAAGAAATACCCTACCTTCATCCGTGCAGGAGTTATAAAGGTATCAATGTAGATCCAGGACATATTTAAAGGGTTTGCTCAGAACCTCAATAGTAATCGCAGGATCTGATCAGAATAGCTTCATCTTTTTACCGTTTTAGAGCTATAGACGTTTAAATCTTATTTTTTATTTCACTATGGATCCAGGAAATATTTAAAGAGTTTGCTTAGAATAACAATCTAATTCACCGGAATCGGTCAGAACTACCCTACCTTTATCCGTGCAGGAGTTATGAGGGCTTAAATGTTGATCCAAGACATATTTGAAGGGTTTGCTCATAACGTCAATAGTAATCGTAGGATTTGATCAGAATAGTGTTATCTCTAACCGTTTTAGAGTATTGACGTTCAAATCTTTTTTTTTATTTCACAGTGAATCCAGCATATATGTAGAGAATTTTCCTAGAATAAAAATAAGATTCACCGGAATCGGTCAGAATTACCCTTTTTTTATCCGTGCAGGAGTTATGAGGGTTTCAATGTAGATCCAGGACATATTTAAAGGGTTTGCTCAGACCCTCAATAGTAATCGGAGGATTTGATCAGAATAGCTTTATCTCTATCCGTTTTAGAGTTATTGACGTTCAAATCTTATTTTTATGTTTCTCTGTGGATCCAGGAAATATTTAAAGAATTTGCTTAAAATAACAATCAGATTTACTGGTATCGATAAGAAATACCCTACTTTTATCCGTGCAGGAGTTATGAGGGTTTCAATGTAGATCCAGGACATATTTAAAGGGTTTGCTCAGAACCTCAATAGTAATCGCAGGATCTGATCAGAATAGCTTTATCTTTATCCGTTTTAGAGTTATAGACGTTTAAATCTTATTTTGTTATTTCACTGTGGATCCAGCATATATTTAAAGAATTGGCTAAGGATAACAATCTGATTCACTAGAATCGGTAAGAAATAACTTACTTTTATCCGCGCAGGAGTTATAAGGGTTTCAATGTAGATCCAGGACATATTTAAAGGGTTTGCTCAGACCCTTAATAGTAATCGAAGGATTTGATCAGAATAGCTTTATCTCTATCCGTTTTAGAGTTATTGACATTCAAATCTTATTTTTTTATTATCTGTGGATCCAGGAAATATTTAAAGAATTTGCTTAAAATAAAAATCAGATTCACTGGAATCGGTAAGAAATACCCTACCTTTATCCGTGCAGGAGTTATAAAGGTATCAATGTAGATCCAGGACATATTTAAAGGGTTTGCTCAGAACCTCAATAGTAATCGCAGGATCTGATCAGAATAGCTTTATCTCTATCCGTTTTAGAGTTATTGACGTTTAAATCTTATTTTTTTTATTTCAATGTGGATCCAGCATATATATAGAGAATTTGCCTATAATAAAAATAAGATTCACCGGAATCAGTAAGATATACCCTACCTTTATCCGTGCAGGAGTTGTGAGGGTTTAATGTGGATCCAGGATATATTTAAAATGTTTGCTCAGAACCTTAATAGTAATCGCAGGATTTATCAGAATAGCTTCATCTTTTTACCGTTTTAGAGCTATAGACGTTTAAATCTTATTTTTTATTTCACTATGGATCCAGGAAATATTTAAAGAGTTTGCTTAGAATAACAATCAGATTCACCGGAATCGGTCAGAACTACCCTACCTTTATCCGTGCAGGAGTTATGAGGGCTTAAATGTTGATCCAAGACATATTTGAAGGGTTTGCTCATAACGTCAATAGTAATCGTAGGATTTGATCAGAATAGTGTTATCTCTAACCGTTTTAGAGTATTGACGTTCAAATCTTTTTTTTTATTTCACAGTGAATCCAGCATATATGTAGAGAATTTTCCTAGAATAAAAATAAGATTCACCGGAATCGGTCAGAATTACCCTTTTTTTATCCGTGCAGGAGTTATGAGGGTTTCAATGTAGATCCAGGACATATTTAAAGGGTTTGCTCAGACCCTCAATAGTAATTGGAGGATTTGATCAGAATAGCTTTATCTCTATCCGTTTTAGAGTTATTGACGTTCAAATCTTATTTTTTTATTTCTCTGTGGATCCAGAAAATATTTAAAGAATTTGCTTAGAATAACAATCAGATTTACTGGTATCGGTAATAAATACCCTACTTTTATCCGTGCAGGAGTTATGAGGGTTTCAATGTAGATCCAGGACATATTTAAAGGGTTTGCTCAGACCCTCAATAGTAATCGGAGGATTTGATCAGAATAGCTTTATCTCTATCCGTTTTAGAGTTATTGACGTTCAAATCTTATTTTTATGTTTCTCTGTGGATCCAGGAAATATTTAAAGAATTTGCTTAGAATAACAATCAGATTTACTGGTATCGGTAAGAAATACCCTACTTTTATCCGTGCAGGAGTTATGATGGTTTCAATGTAGATCCAGGACATATTTAAAGGGTTTGCTCAGAACCTCAATAGTAATCGCAGGAAATGATTAGAATAGCATTATCTCTATCCGTTTTAGAGTTATTGACGTTTAAATCTTATTTTGTTATTTCACTGTCGATCCAGCATATATTTAAAGAATTGGCTTAGGATGACAATCTGATTCACTAGAATCGGTAAGAAATACCCTACTTTTATCCGTGCAGGAGTTATGAGGGTTTCAATGTAGATCCAGGACATATTTAAAGGGTTTGCTCAGAACCTCAATAGTAATCGCAGGAAATGATCAGAATAGCATTATCTCTATCCGTTTTAGAGTTATTGACGTTTAAATCTTATTTTGTTATTTCACTGTGGATCCAGCATATATTTAAAGAATTGGCTTAGGATGACAATCTGATTCACTAGAATCGGTAAGAAATACCCTACTTTTATCCGTGCAGGAGTTATGAGGGTTTCAATGTAGATCCAGGACATATTTAAAGGGTTTGCTCAGACCCTCAATATTAATCGAAGGATTTGATCAGAATAGTTTTATCTTTATCCGTTCTAGAGTAATTGACGTTCAAATCTTATTTTTTTATTTCTTTGTGGATCCAGGAAATATTTAAAAAATTTGCTTAGAATAACAATCAGATTTACTGGTATCGGTAAGAAATACCATACTTTTATCCGTGCAGGAGTTATGAGGGTTTCAATGTAGATCCAGGACATATTTAAAGGGTTTGCTCAGAACCTCAATAGAAATCGCAGGAAATGATCAGAATAGCTTTATCTTTATCCGTTTTAGAGTTATAGACATTAAAATCTTATTTTGTTATTTCACTGTGGATCCAGCATATATTTAAAAATCGGCTTAGGATAACAATCTGATTCACTAGAATCGGTATGTAATACCCTACTTTTATCCGTACAGAAGTTATGAGGGTTTCAATGTAGATCCAGGACATATTTAAAGGGTTTGCTCAGAACCTCAATAGTAATCGCAGGATCTGATCAGAATAGCATTATCTCTATCCGTTTAAGAGTTATTAACGTTTAAATCTTATTTTGTTATTTCACTGTGGATCCAGCATATATTTAAAGAATCGGCTTAGGATAACAATCTGATTCACTAGAATCGGTAAGAAATACCCTACTTTTATCCGTGCAGGAGTTATGAGGGTTTCAATGTAGATCCAGGACATATTTAAAGGGTTTGTTCAGACCCTCAATAGTAATCGGAGGATTTGATCAGAATAGCTTTATCTCTATCCGTTTTAGAGTTATTGACGTTCAAATCTTATTTTTATGTTTCTCTGTGGATCCAGGAAATATTTAAAGAATTTGCTTAGAATAACAATCAGATTTACTGGTATCGGTAAGAAATACCCTACTTTTATCCGTGCAGGAGTTATGAGGGTTTCAATGTAGATCCAGGACATATTTAAAGGGTTTGCTCAGACCCTCAATATTAATCGAAGGATTTGATCAGAATAGTTTTATCTCTATCCGTTTAAGAGTTATTAACGTTTAAATCTTATTTTGTTATTTCACTGTGGATCCAGCATATATTTAAAGAATCGGCTTAGGATAACAATCTGATTCACTAGAATCGGTAAGAAATACCATACTTTTATCCGTGCAGGAGTTATGAGGGTTTCAATGTAGATCCAGGACATATTTAAAGGGTTTGCTCAGAACCTCAATAGAAATCGCAGGAAATGATCAGAATAGCTTTATCTTTATCCGTTTTAGAGTTATAGACATTAAAATCTTATTTTGTTATTTCACTGTGGATCCAGCATATATTTAAAAATCGGCTTAGGATAACAATCTGATTCACTAGAATCGGTATGTAATACCCTACTTTTATCCGTACAGAAGTTATGAGGGTTTCAATGTAGATCCAGGACATATTTAAAGGGTTTGCTCAGAACCTCAATAGTAATCGCAGGATCTGATCAGAATAGCATTATCTCTATCCGTTTAAGAGTTATTAACGTTTAAATCTTATTTTGTTATTTCACTGTGGATCCAGCATATATTTAAAGAATCGGCTTAGGATAACAATCTGATTCACTAGAATCGGTAAGAAATACCCTACTTTTATCCGTGCAGGAGTTATGAGGGTTTCAATGTAGATCCAGGACATATTTAAAGGGTTTGCTCAGACCCTTAATAGTAATCGAAGGATTTGATCAGAATAGCTTTATCTCTATCCGTTTTAGAGTTATTGACATTCAAATCTTATTTTTTTATTTCTCTGTGGATCCAGGAAATATTTAAAGAATTTGCTTAAAATAAAAATCAGATTCACTGGAATCGGTAAGAAATACCCTACCTTTATCCGTGCAGGAGTTATAAAGGTATCAATGTAGATCCAGGACATATTTAAAGGGTTTGCTCAGAACCTCAATAGTAATCGCAGGATCTGATCAGAATAGCTTTATCTCTATCCGTTTTAGAGTTATAGACGTTTAAATCTTATTTTTTATTTCACTATGGATCCAGGAAATATTTAAAGAGTTTGCTTAGAATAACAATCAGATTCACCGGAATCGGTCAGAACTTCCCTACCTTTATCCGTGCAGGAGTTATGAGGGCTTAAATGTTGATCCAAGACATATTTGAAGGGTTTGCTCATAACGTCAATAGTAATCGTAGGATTTAATCAGAATAGTGTTATCTCTAACCGTTTTAGAGTATTGACGTTCAAATCTTTTTTTTTATTTCACAGTGAATCCAGCATATATGTAGAGAATTTTCCTAGAATAAAAATAAGATTCACCGGAATCGGTCAGAATTACCCTTTTTTTATCCGTGCAGGAGTTATGAGGGTTTCAATGTAGATCCAGGACATATTTAAAGGGTTTGCTCAGACCCTCAATAGTAGTTGGAGGATTTGATCAGAATAGCTTTATCTCTATCCGTTTTAGAGTTATTGACGTTCAAATCTTATTTTTTTATTTCTCTGTGGATCCAGGAAATATTTAAAGAATTTGCTTAGAATAACAATCAGATTCACTGGTATCGGTAAGAAAAACCCTACTTTTATCCGTGCAGGAGTTATGAGGGTTTCAATGTAGATCCAGGACATATTTAAAGGGTTTGCTCAGAACCTCAATAGTAATCGCAGGATCTGATCAGAATAGCTTTATCTCTATCCGTTTTAGAGTTATTGACGTTTAAATCTTATTTTTTTTATTTCAATGTGGATCCAGCATATATATAGAGAATTTGCCTATAATAAAAATAAGATTCACCGGAATCAGTAAGAAATACCCTACCTTTATCCGTGCAGGAGTTGTGAGGGTTTAATGTGGATCCAGGACATATTTAAAGTGTTTGCTCAGAACCTTAATAGTAATCGCAGGATTTATCAGAATAGCTTCATCTTTTTACCGTTTAAGAGCTATAGACGTTTAAATCTTATTTTTTATTTCACTATGGATCCAGGAAATATTTAAAGAATTTGCTTAGAATAACAATCAGATTCACTGGTATCGGTAAGAAATACCCTACTTTTATCCGTGCAGGAGTTATGAGGGTTTCAATGTAGATCCAGGACATATTTAAAGGGTTTGCTCAGAACCTCAATAGAAATCGCAGGAAATGATCAGAATAGCTTTATCTTTATCCGTTTTAGAGTTATAGACATTAAAATCTTATTTTGTTATTTCACTGTGGATCCAGCATATATTTAAAAATCGGCTTAGGATAACAATCTGATTCACTAGAATCGGTATGTAATACCCTACTTTTATCCGTACAGGAGTTATGAGGGTTTCAATGTAGATCCAGGACATATTTAAAGGGTTTGCTCAGAACCTCAATAGTAATCGCAGGATCTGATCAGAATAGCAATATCTCTATCCGTTCAAGAGTTATTAACGTTTAAATCTTATTTTGTTATTTCACTGTGGATCCAGCATATATTTAAAGAATCGGCTTAGGATAACAATCTGATTCACTAGAATCGGTAAGAAATACCCTACTTTTATCCGTGCAGGAGTTATGAGGGTTTCAATGTAGATCCAGGACATATTTAAAGGGTTTGCTCAGACCCTTAATAGTAATCGAAGGATTTGATCAGAATAGCTTTATCTCTATCCGTTTTAGAGTTATTGACATTCAAATCTTATTTTTTTATTTCTCTGTGGATCCAGGAAATATTTAAAGAATTTGCTTAAAATAAAAATCAGATTCACTGGAATCGGTAAGAAATACCCTACCTTTATCCGTGCAGGAGTTATAAAGGTATCAATGTAGATCCAGGACAGATTTAAAGGGTTTGCTCAGAACCTCAATAGTAATCGCAGGATCTGATCAGAATAGCTTTATCTCTATCCGTTTTAGAGTTATAGACGTTTAAATCTTATTTTTTATTTCACTATGGATCCAGGAAATATTTAAAGAGTTTGCTTAGAATAACAATCAGATTCACCGGAATCGGTCAGAACTACCCTACCTTTATCCGTGCAGGAGTTATGAGGGCTTAAATGTTGATCCAAGACATATTTGAAGGGTTTGCTCATAACGTCAATAGTAATCGTAGGATTTGATCAGAATAGTGTTATCTCTAACCGTTTTAGAGTATTGACGTTCAAATCTTTTTTTTTATTTTACAGTGAATCCAGCATATATGTAGAGAATTTTCCTAGAATAAAAATAAGATTCACCGGAATCGGTCAGAATTACCCTTTTTTTATCCGTGCAGGAGTTATGAGGTTTTCAATGTAGATCCAGGACATATTTAAAGGGTTTGCTCAGACCCTCAATAGTAGTTTGAGGATTTGATCAGAATAGCTTTATCTCTATCCGTTTTAGAGTTATTGACGTTCAAATCTTATTTTTTTATTTCTCTGTGGATCCAGGAAATATTTAAAGAATTTGCTTAGAATAACAATCAGATTCACTGGTATCGGTAAGAAAAACCCTACTTTTATTCGTGCAGGAGTTATGAGGGTTTCAATGTAGATCCAGGACATATTTAAAGGGTTTGCTCAGAACCTCAATAGTAATCGCAGGATCTGATCAGAATAGCTTTATCTCTATCCGTTTTAGAGTTATTGACGTTTAAATCTTATTTTTTTTATTTCAATGTGGATCCAGCATATATATAGAGAATTTGCCTATAATAAAAATAAGATTCACCGGAATCAGTAAGAAATACCCTACCTTTATCCGTGCAGGAGTTGTGAGGGTTTAATGTGGATCCAGGACATATTTAAAGTGTTTGCTCAGAACCTTAATAGTAATCGCAGGATTTATCAGAATAGCTTCATCTTTTTACCGTTTAAGAGCTATAGACGTTTAAATCTTATTTTTTATTTCACTATGGATCCAGGAAATATTTAAAGAATTTGCTTAGAATAACAATCAGATTCACTGGTATCGGTAAGAAATACCCTACTTTTATCCGTGCAGGAGTTATGAGGGTTTCAATGTAGATCCAGGACATATTTAAAGGGTTTGCTCAGAACCTCAATAGAAATCGCAGGAAATGATCAGAATAGCTTTATCTTTATCCGTTTTAGAGTTATAGACATTAAAATCTTATTTTGTTATTTCACTGTGGATCCAGCATATATTTAAAAATCGGCTTAGGATAACAATCTGATTCACTAGAATCGGTATGTAATACCCTACTTTTATCCGTACAGGAGTTATGAGGGTTTCAATGTAGATCCAGGACATATATAAAGGGTTTGCTCAGAACCTCAATAGTAATCGCAGGATCTGATCAGAATAGCATTATCTCTATCCGTTTAAGAGTTTTTAACGTTTAAATCTTATTTTGTTATTTCACTGTGGATCCAGCATATATTTAAAGAATCGGCTTAGGATAACAATCTGATTCACTAGAATCGGTAAGAAATACCCTACTTTTATCCGTGCAGGAGTTATGAGGGTTTCAATGTAGATCCAGGACATATTTAAAGGGTTTGCTCAGACCCTCAATAGTAATCGGAGGATTTGATCAGAATAGCTTTATCTCTATCCGTTTTAGAGTTATTGACGTTCAAATCTTATTTTTATGTTTCTCTGTGGATCCAGGAAATATTTAAAGAATTTGCTTAGAATAACAATCAGATTTACTGGTATCGATAAGAAATACCCTACTTTTATCCGTGCAGGAGTTATGAGGGTTTCAATGTAGATCCAGGACATATTTAAAGGGTTTGCTCAGAACCTCAATAGTAATCGCAGGATCTGATCAGAATAGCTTTATCTTTATCCGTTTTAGAGTTATAGACGTTTAAATCTTATTTTGTTATTTCACTGTGGATCCAGCATATATTTAAAGAATTGGCTAAGGATAACAATCTGATTCACTAGAATCGGTAAGAAATAACTTACTTTTATCCGCGCAGGAGTTATAAGGGTTTCAATGTAGATCCAGGACATATTTAAAGGGTTTGCTCAGACCCTTAATAGTAATCGAAGGATTTGATCAGAATAGCTTTATCTCTATCCGTTTTAGAGTTATTGACATTCAAATCTTATTTTTTTATTTCTCTGTGGATCCAGGAAATATTTAAAGAATTTGCTTAAAATAAAAATCAGATTCACTGGAATCGGTAAGAAATACCCTACCTTTATCCGTGCAGGAGTTATAAAGGTATCAATGTAGATCCAGGACATATTTAAAGGGTTTGCTCAGAACCTCAATAGTAATCGCAGGATCTGATCAGAATAGCTTTATCTCTATCCGTTTTAGAGTTATTGACGTTTAAATCTTATTTTTTTTATTTCAATGTGGATCCAGCATATATATAGAGAATTTGCCTATAATAAAAAGAAGATTCACCGGAATCAGTAAGAAATACCCTACCTTTATCCTGCAGGAGTTGTGAGGGTTTAATGTGGATCCAGGACATATTTAAAATGTTTGCTCAGAACCTTAATAGTAATCGCAGGATTTATCAGAATAGCTTCATCTTTTTACCGTTTTAGAGCTATAGACGTTTAAATCTTATTTTTTATTTCACTATGGATCCAGGAAATATTTAAAGAGTTTGCTTAGAATAACAATCTGATTCACCGGAATCGGTCAGAACTACCCTACCTTTATCCGTGCAGGAGTTATGAGGGCTTAAATGTTGATCCAAGACATATTTGAAGGGTTTGCTCATAACGTCAATAGTAATCGTAGGATTTGATCAGAATAGTGTTATCTCTAACCGTTTTAGAGTATTGACGTTCAAATCTTTTTTTTTATTTCACAGTGAATCCAGCATATATGTAGAGAATTTTCCTAGAATAAAAATAAGATTCACCGGAATCGGTCAGAATTACCCTTTTTTTATCCGTGCAGGAGTTATGAGGGTTTCAATGTAGATCCAGGACATATTTAAAGGGTTTGCTCAGACCCTCAATAGTAATCGGAGGATTTGATCAGAATAGCTTTATCTCTATCCGTTTTAGAGTTATTGACGTTCAAATCTTATTTTTATGTTTCTCTGTGGATCCAGGAAATATTTAAAGAATTTGCTTAAAATAACAATCAGATTTACTGGTATCGATAAGAAATACCCTACTTTTATCCGTGCAGGAGTTATGAGGGTTTCAATGTAGATCCAGGACATATTTAAAGGGTTTGCTCAGAACCTCAATAGTAATCGCAGGATCTGATCAGAATAGCTTTATCTTTATCCGTTTTAGAGTTATAGACGTTTAAATCTTATTTTGTTATTTCACTGTGGATCCAGCATATATTTAAAGAATTGGCTAAGGATAACAATCTGATTCACTAGAATCGGTAAGAAATAACTTACTTTTATCCGCGCAGGAGTTATAAGGGTTTCAATGTAGATCCAGGACATATTTAAAGGGTTTGCTCAGACCCTTAATAGTAATCGAAGGATTTGATCAGAATAGCTTTATCTCTATCCGTTTTAGAGTTATTGACATTCAAATCTTATTTTTTTATTTCTCTGTGGATCCAGGAAATATTTAAAGAATTTGCTTAAAATAAAAATCAGATTCACTGGAACCGGTAAGAAATACCCTACCTTTATCCGTGCAGGAGTTATAAAGGTATCAATGTAGATCCAGGACATATTTAAAGGGTTTGCTCAGAACCTCAATAGTAATCGCAGGATCTGATCAGAATAGCTTTATCTCTATCCGTTTTAGAGTTATTGACGTTTAAATCTTATTTTTTTTATTTCAATGTGGATCCAGCATATATATAGAGAATTTGCCTATAATAAAAATAGGATTCACCGGAATCAGTAAGAAATACCCTACCTTTATCCGTGCAGGAGTTGTGAGGGTTTAATGTGGATCCAGGACATATTTAAAATGTTTGCTCAGAACCTTAATAGTAATCGCAGGATTTATCAGAATAGCTTCATCTTTTTACCGTTTTAGAGCTATAGACGTTTAAATCTTATTTTTTATTTCACTATGGATCCAGGAAATATTTAAAGAGTTTGCTTAGAATAACAATCAGATTCACCGGAATCGGTCAGAACTACCCTACCTTTATCCGTGCAGGAGTTATGAGGGCTTAAATGTTGATCCAAGACATATTTGAAGGGTTTGCTCATAACGTCAATAGTAATCGTAGGATTTGATCAGAATAGTGTTATCTCTAACCGTTTTAGAGTATTGACGTTCAAATCTTTTTTTTTATTTCACAGTGAATCCAGCATATATGTAGAGAATTTTCCTAGAATAAAAATAAGATTCACCGGAATCGGTCAGAATTACCCTTTTTTTATCCGTGCAGGAGTTATGAGGGTTTCAATGTAGATCCAGGACATATTTAAAGGGTTTGCTCAGACCCTCAATAGTAATTGGAGGATTTGATCAGAATAGCTTTATCTCTATCCGTTTTAGAGTTATTGACGTTCAAATCTTATTTTTTTATTTCTCTGTGGATCCAGGAAATATTTAAAGAATTTGCTTAGAATAATAATCAGATTTACTGGTATCGGTAATAAATACCCTACTTTTATCCGTGCAGGAGTTATGAGGGTTTCAATGTAGATCCAGGACATATTTAAAGGGTTTGCTCAGAACCTCAATAGTAATCGCAGGAAATGATTAGAATAGCATTATCTCTATCCGTTTTAGAGTTATTGACGTTTAAATCTTATTTTGTTATTTCACTGTCGATCCAGCATATATTTAAAGAATTGGCTTAGGATGACAATCTGATTCACTAGAATCGGTAAGAAATACCCTACTTTTATCCGTGCAGGAGTTATGAGGGTTTCAATGTAGATCCAGGACATATTTAAAGGGTTTGCTCAGACCCTCAATATTAATCGAAGGATTTGATCAGAATAGTTTTATCTCTATCCGTTCTAGAGTTATTGACGTTCAAATCTTATTTTTTTATTTCTTTGTGGATCCAGGAAATATTTAAAAAATTTGCTTAGAATAACAATCAGATTTACTGGTATCGGTAAGAAATACCATACTTTTATCCGTGCAGGAGTTATGAGGGTTTCAATGTAGATCCAGGACATATTTAAAGGGTTTGCTCAGAACCTCAATAGAAATCGCAGGAAATGATCAGAATAGCTTTATCTTTATCCGTTTTAGAGTTATAGACATTAAAATCTTATTTTGTTATTTCACTGTGGATCCAGCATATATTTAAAAATCGGCTTAGGATAACAATCTGATTCACTAGAATCGGTATGTAATACCCTACTTTTATCCGTACAGAAGTTATGAGGGTTTCAATGTAGATCCAGGACATATTTAAAGGGTTTGCTCAGAACCTCAATAGTAATCGCAGGATCTGATCAGAATAGCATTATCTCTATCCGTTTAAGAGTTATTAACGTTTAAATCTTATTTTGTTATTTCACTGTGGATCCAGCATATATTTAAAGAATCGGCTTAGGATAACAATCTGATTCACTAGAATCGGTAAGAAATACCCTACTTTTATCCGTGCAGGATTTATGAGGGTTTCAATGTAGATCCAGGACATATTTAAAGGGTTTGCTCAGACCCTCAATAGTAATCGGAGGATTTGATCAGAATAGCTTTATCTCTATCCGTTTTAGAGTTATTGACGTTCAAATCTTATTTTTATGTTTCTCTGTGGATCCAGGCAATATTTAAAGAATTTGCTTAGAATAACAATCAGATTTACTGGTATCGATAAGAAATACCCTACTTTTATCCGTGCAGGAGTTATGAGGGTTTAATGTAGATCCAGGACATATTTAAAGGGTTTGCTCAGAACCTCAATAGTAATCGCAGGATCTGATCAGAATAGCTTTATCTTTATCCGTTTTAGAGTTATAGACGTTTAAATCTTATTTTGTTATTTCACTGTGGATCCAGCATATATTTAAAGAATTGGCTAAGGATAACAATCTGATTCACTAGAATCGGTAAGAAATAACTTACTTTTATCCGCGCAGGAGTTATAAGGGTTTCAATGTAGATCCAGGACATATTTAAAGGGTTTGCTCAGACCCTTAATAGTAATCGAAGGATTTGATCAGAATAGCTTTATCTCTATCCGTTTTAGAGTTATTGACATTCAAATCTTATTTTTTTATTTCTCTGTGGATGCAGGAAATATTTAAAGAATTTGCTTAAAATAAAAATCAGATTCACTGGAATCGGTAAGAAATACCCTACCTTTATCCGTGCAGGAGTTTTAAAGGTATCAATGTAGATCCAGGACATATTTAAAGTGTTTGCTCAGAACCTCAATAGTAATCGCAGGATCTGATCAGAATAGCTTTATCTCTATCCGTTTTAGAGTTATTGACGTTTAAATCTTATTTTTTTTATTTCAATGTGGATCCAGCATATATATAGAGAATTTGCCTATAATAAAAATAAGATTCACCGGAATCAGTAAGAAATACCCTACCTTTATCCGTGCAGGAGTTGTGAGGGTTTAATGTGGATCCAGGACATTTTTAAAATGTTTGCTCAGAACCTTAATAGTAATCGCAGGATTTATCAGAATAGCTTCATCTTTTTACCGTTTTAGAGCTATAGACGTTTAAATCTTATTTTTTATTTCACTGTGGATCCAGGAAATATTTAAAGAGTTTGCTTAGAATAACAATCAGATTCACCGGAATCGGTCAGAACTACCCTACCTTTATCCGTGCAGGAGTTATGAGGGCTTAAATGTTGATCCAAGACATATTTGAAGGGTTTGCTCATAACGTCAATAGTAATCGTAGGATTTGATCAGAATAGTGTTATCTCTAACCATTTTAGAGTATTGACGTTCAAATCTTTTTTTTTATTTCACAGTGAATCCAGCATATATGTAGAGAATTTTCCTATATAAAAATAAGATTCACCGGAATCGGTCAGAATTACCCTTTTTTTATCCGTGCAGGAGTTATGAGGGTTTCAATGTAGATCCAGGACATATTTAAAGGGTTTGCTCAGACCCTCAATAGTAATTGGAGGATTTGATCAGAATAGCTTTATCTCTATCCGTTTTAGAGTTATTGACGTTCAAATCTTATTTTTTTATTTCTCTGTGGATCCAGCATATATTTAAAGAATTGGCTTAGGATAACAATCTGATTCACTAGAATTGGTAAGAAATACCCTACTTTTATCCGTGCAGGAGTTATGAGGGTTTCAATGTAGATCCAGGACATATTTATAGGGTTTGCTCAGAACGTCAATAGTAATCGCAGGATCTGATCAGAATAGCTTTATCTTTATCCGTTTTAGAGTTATAGACGTTTAAATCTTATTTTGTTATTTCACTTTGGATCCAGCATATATTTAAAGAATTGGCTAAGGATAACAATCTGATTCACTAGAATCGGTAAGAAATAACTTACTTTTATCCGTGCAGGAGTTATAAGGGTTTCAATGTAGATCCAGGACATATTTAAAGGGTTTGCTCAGACCCTTAATAGTAATCGAAGGATTTGATCAGAATAGCTTTATCTCTATCCGTTTTAGAGTTATTGACATTCAAATCTTATTTTTTTATTTCTCTGTGGATCCAGGAAATATTTAAAGAATTGGCTTAGGATGACAATCTGATTCACTAGAATCGGTAAGAAATACCCTACTTTTATCCGTGCAGGAGTTATGAGGGTTTCAATGTAGATCCAGGACATATTTAAAGGGTTTGCTCAGAACCTCAATAGTAATCGCAGGAAATGATCAGAATAGCATTATCTCTATCCGTTTTAGAGTTATTGACGTTTAAATCTTATTTTGTTATTTCACTGTGGATCCAGCATATATTTAAAGAATTGGCTTAGGATGACAATCTGATTCACTAGAATTGGTAAGAAATACCCTACTTTTATCCGTGCAGGAGTTATGAGGGTTTCAATGTATATCCAGGACATATTTAAAGGGTTTGCTCAGACCCTAAATATTAATCGAAGGATTTGATCAGAATAGTTTTATCTCTATCCGTTCTAGAGTTATTGACGTTCAAATCTTATTTTTTTATTTCTTTGTGGATCCAGGAAATATTTAAAAAATTTGCTTAGAATAACAATCAGATTTACTGGTATCGGTAAGAAATGCCCTACTTTTATCCGTGCAGGAGTTATGAGGGTTTCAATGTAGATCCAGGACATATTTAAAGGGTTTGCTCAGAACCTTAATAGTAATCGAAGGATTTGATCAGAATAGCTTTATCTCTATCCGTTTTAGAGTTATTGACATTCAAATCTTATTTTGTTATTTCACTGTGGATCCAGCATATATTTAAAGAATTGGCTAAGGATAACAATCTGATTCACTAGAATCGGTAAGAAATAACTTACTTTTATCCGTGCAGGAGTTTTAAAGGTATCAATGTAGATCCAGGACATATTTAAAGTGTTTGCTCAGAACCTCAATAGTAATCGCAGGATCTGATCAGAATAGCTTTATCTCTATCCGTTTTAGAGTTATTGACGTTTAAATCTTATTTTTTTTATTTCAATGTGGATCCAGCATATATATAGAGAATTTGCCTATAATAAAAATAAGATTCACCGGAATCAGTAAGAAATACCCTACCTTTATCCGTGCAGGAGTTGTGAGGGTTTAATGTGGATCCAGGACATTTTTAAAATGTTTGCTCAGAACCTTAATAGTAATCGCAGGATTTATCAGAATAGCTTCATCTTTTTACCGTTTTAGAGCTATAGACGTTTAAATCTTATTTTTTATTTCACTGTGGATCCAGGAAATATTTAAAGAGTTTGCTTAGAATAACAATCAGATTCACCGGAATCGGTCAGAACTACCCTACCTTTATCCGTGCAGGAGTTATGAGGGCTTAAATGTTGATCCAAGACATATTTGAAGGGTTTGCTCATAACGTCAATAGTAATCGTAGGATTTGATCAGAATAGTGTTATCTCTAACCATTTTAGAGTATTGACGTTCAAATCTTTTTTTTTATTTCACAGTGAATCCAGCATATATGTAGAGAATTTTCCTAGAATAAAAATAAGATTCACCGGAATCGGTCAGAATTACCCTTTTTTTATCCGTGCAGGAGTTATGAGGGTTTCAATGTAGATCCAGGACATATTTAAAGGGTTTGCTCAGACCCTCAATAGTAATTGGAGGATTTGATCAGAATAGCTTTATCTCTATCCGTTTTAGAGTTATTGACGTTCAAATCTTATTTTTTTATTTCTCTGTGGATCCAGCATATATTTAAAGAATTGGCTTAGGATAACAATCTGATTCACTAGAATTGGTAAGAAATACCCTACTTTTATCCGTGCAGGAGTTATGAGGGTTTCAATGTAGATCCAGGAAATATTTAAAGGGTTTGCTCAGACCCTCAATAGTAATTGGAGGATTTGATCAGAATAGCTTTATCTCTATCCGTTTTAGAGTTATTGACGTTCAAATCTTATTTTTTTATTTCTCTGTGGATCCAGGAAATATTTAAAGAATTTAATTAAAATAAAAATCAGATTCACTGGAATCGGTAAGAAATACCCTACCTTTATCCGTGCAGGAGTTATAAAGGTATCAATGTAGATCCAGGACATATTTAAAGGGTTTGCTCAGAACCTCAATAGTAATCGCAGGATCTGATCAGAACAGCTTTATCTCTATCCGTTTTAGAGTTATTGACGTTCAAATCTTATTTTTTTATTTCTCTGTGGATCCAGGAAATATTTAAAGAATTGGCTTAGGATGACAATCTGATTCACTAGAATCGGTAAGAAATACCCTACTTTTATCCGTGCAGGAGTTATGAGGGTTTCAATGTTGATCTAGGACATATTTAAAGGGTTTGCTCAGAACCTCAATAGTAATCGCAGGAAATGATCAGAATAGCATTATCTCTATCCGTTTTAGAGTTATTGACGTTTAAATCTTATTTTGTTATTTCACTGTCGATCCAGCATATATTTAAAGAATTGGCTTAGGATGACAATCTGATTCACTGGAATCGGTAAGAAATACCCTACTTTTATCCGTGCAGGAGTTATGAGGGTTTCAATGTAGATCCAGGACATATTTAAAGGGTTTGCTCAGAACCTCAATAGTAATCGCAGGAAATGATCAGAATAGCATTATCTCTATCCGTTTTAGAGTTATTGACGTTTAAATCTTATTTTGTTATTTCACTGTGGATCCAGCATATATTTAAAGAATTGGCTTAGGATGACAATCTGATTCACTAGAATCGGTAAGAAATACCCTACTTTTATCCGTGCAGGAGTTATGAGGGTTTCAATGTATATCCAGGACATATTTAAAGGGTTTGCTCAGACCCTCAATATTAATCGAAGGATTTGATCAGAATAGTTTTATCTCTATCCGTTCTAGAGTTATTGACGTTCAAATCTTATTTTTTTATTTCTTTGTGGATCCAGGAAATATTTAAAAAATTTGCTTAGAATAACAATCAGATTTACTGGTATCGGTAAGAAATACCCTACTTTTATCCGTGCAGGAGTTATGAGGGTTTCAATGTAGATCCAGGACATATTTAAAGGGTTTGCTCAGAACCTCAATAGAAATCGCAGGAAATGATCAGAATAGCTTTATCTTTATCCGTTTTAGAGTTATAGACATTAAAATCTTATTTTGTTATTTCACTGTGGATCCAGCATATATTTAAAAATCGGCTTAGGATAACAATCTGATTCACTAGAATCGGTATGTAATACCCTACTTTTATCCGTACAGAAGTTATGAGGGTTTCAATGTAGATCCAGGACATATTTAAAGGGTTTGCTCAGACCCTCAATAGTAATTGGAGGATTTGATCAGAATAGCATTATCTCTATCCGTTTTAGAGTTATTGACGTTTAAATCTTATTTTGTTATTTCACTGTCGATCCAGCATATATTTAAAGAATTGGCTAAGGATAACAATCTGATTCACTAGAATCGGTAAGAAATAACTTACTTTTATCCGTGCAGGAGTTATAAGGGTTTCAATGTAGATCCAGGACATATTTAAAGGGTTTGCTCAGACCCTTAATAGTAATCGAAGGATTTGATCAGAATAGCTTTATCTCTATCCGTTTTAGAGTTATTGACATTCAAATCTTATTTTTTTATTTCTCTGTGGATCCAGGAAATATTTAAAGAATTTGCTTAAAATAAAAATCAGATTCACTGGAATCGGTAAGAAATACCCTACCTTTATCCGTGCAGGAGTTATAAAGGTATCAATGTAGATCCAGGACATATTTAAAGGGTTTGCTCAGAACCTCAATAGTAATCGCAGGATCTGATCAGAATAGCTTTATCTCTATCCGTTTTAGAGTTATTGACGTTTAAATCTTATTTTTTTTATTTTAATGTGGATCCAGCATATATATAGAGAATTTGCCTATAATAAAAATAAGATTCACCGGAATCAGTAAGAAATACCCTACCTTTATCCGTGCAGGAGTTGTGAGGGTTTAATGTGGATCCAGGACATATTTAAAATGTTTGCTCAGAACCTTAATAGTAATCGCAGGATTTATCAGAATAGCTTCATCTTTTTACCGTTTTAGAGCTATAGACGTTTAAATCTTATTTTTTATTTCACTATGGATCCAGGAAATATTTAAAGAGTTTGCTTAGAATAACAATCAGATTCACCGGAATCGGTCAGAACTACCCTACCTTTATCCGTGCAGGAGTTATGAGGGCTTAAATGTTGATCCAAGACATATTTGAAGGGTTTGCTCATAACGTCAATAGTAATCGTAGGATTTGATCAGAATAGTGTTATCTCTAACCGTTTTAGAGTATTGACGTTCAAATCTTTTTTTTTATTTCACAGTGAATCCAGCATATATGTAGAGAATTTTCCTAGAATAAAAATA
Source organism: Acanthosoma haemorrhoidale (assembly GCA_930367205.1). Lineage (NCBI taxonomy): Eukaryota > Metazoa > Arthropoda > Insecta > Hemiptera > Acanthosomatidae > Acanthosoma > Acanthosoma haemorrhoidale. The sequence goes on along the minus strand of OV884009.1, from coordinate 115,159,021 downwards.
AGATTCACCGGAATCGGTCAGAATTACCCTTTTTTTATCCGTGCAGGAGTTATGAGGGTTTCAATGTAGATCCAGGACATATTTAAAGGGTTTGCTCAGACCCTCAATAGTAATCGGAGGATTTGATCAGAATAGCTTTATCTCTATCCGTTTTAGAGTTATTGACGTTCAAATCTTATTTTTATGTTTCTCTGTGGATCCAGGAAATATTTAAAGAATTTGCTTAGAATAACAATCAGATTTACTGGTATCGATAAGAAATACCCTACTTTTATCCGTGCAGGAGTTATGAGGGTTTCAATGTAGATCCAGGACATATTTATAGGGTTTGCTCAGAACGTCAATAGTAATCGCAGGATCTGATCAGAATAGCTTTATCTTTATCCGTTTTAGAGTTATAGACGTTTAAATCTTATTTTGTTATTTCACTTTGGATCCAGCATATATTTAAAGAATTGGCTAAGGATAACAATCTGATTCACTAGAATCGGTAAGAAATAACTTACTTTTATCCGTGCAGGAGTTATAAGGGTTTCAATGTAGATCCAGGACATATTTAAAGGGTTTGCTCAGACCCTTAATAGTAATCGAAGAATTTGATCAGAATAGCTTTATCTCTATCCGTTTTAGAGTTATTGACATTCAAATCTTATTTTTTTATTTCTCTGTGGATCCAGGAAATATTTAAAGAATTTGCTTAAAATAAAAATCAGATTCACTGGAATCGGTAAGAAATACCCTACCTTTATCCGTGCAGGAGTTATAAAGGTATCAATGTAGATCCAGGACATATTTAAAGGGTTTGCTCAGAACCTCAATAGTAATCGCAGGATCTGATCAGAACAGCTTTATCTCTATCCGTTTTAGAGTTATTGACGTTCAAATCTTATTTTTTTATTTCTCTGTGGATCCAGGAAATATTTAAAGAATTGGCTTAGGATGACAATCTGATTCACTAGAATCGGTAAGAAATACCCTACTTTTATCCGTGCAGGAGTTATGAGGGTTTCAATGTTGATCTAGGACATATTTAAAGGGTTTGCTCAGAACCTCAATAGTAATCGCAGGAAATGATCAGAATAGCATTATCTCTATCCGTTTTAGAGTTATTGACGTTTAAATCTTATTTTGTTATTTCACTGTCGATCCAGCATATATTTAAAGAATTGGCTTAGGATGACAATCTGATTCACTAGAATCGGTAAGAAATACCCTACTTTTATCCGTGCAGGAGTTATGAGGGTTTCAATGTAGATCCAGGACATATTTAAAGGGTTTGCTCAGAACCTCAATAGTAATCGCAGGAAATGATCAGAATAGCATTATCTCTATCCGTTTTAAAGTTATTGACGTTTAAATCTTATTTTGTTATTTCACTGTGGATCCAGCATATATTTAAAGAATTGGCTTAGGATGACAATCTGATTCACTAGAATCGGTAAGAAATACCCTACTTTTATCCGTGCAGGAGTTATGAGGGTTTCAATGTATATCCAGGACATATTTAAAGGGTTTGCTCAGAACCTCAATAGTAATCGCAGGAAATGATCAGAATAGCATTATCTCTATCCGTTTTAGAGTTATTGACGTTTAAATCTTATTTTGTTATTTCACTGTCGATCCAGCATATATTTAAAGAATTGGCTTAGGATGACAATCTGATTCACTAGAATCGGTAAGAAATACCCTACTTTTATCCGTGCAGGAGTTATGAGGGTTTCAATGTAGATCCAGGACATATTTAAAGGGTTTGCTCAGAACCTCAATAGTAATCGCAGGAAATGATCAGAATAGCATTATCTCTATCCGTTTTAGAGTTATTGACGTTTAAATCTTATTTTGTTATTTCACTGTGGATCCAGCATATATTTAAAGAATTGGCTTAGGATGACAATCTGATTCACTAGAATCGGTAAGAAATACCCTACTTTTATCCGTGCAGGAGTTATGAGGGTTTCAATGTATATCCAGGACATATTTAAAGGGTTTGCTCAGAACCTCAATAGTAATCGCAGGAAATGATCAGAATAGCATTATCTCTATCCGTTTTAGAGTTATTGACGTTTAAATCTTATTTTGTTATTTCACTGTCGATCCAGCATATATTTAAAGAATTGGCTTAGGATGACAATCTGATTCACTAGAATCGGTAAGAAATACCCTACTTTTATCCGTGCAGGAGTTATGAGGGTTTCAATGTAGATCCAGGACATATTTAAAGGGTTTGCTCAGAACCTCAATAGTAATCGCAGGAAATGATCAGAATAGCATTATCTCTATCCGTTTTAGAGTTATTGACGTTTAAATCTTATTTTGTTATTTCACTGTGGATCCAGCATATATTTAAAGAATTGGCTTAGGATGACAATCTGATTCACTAGAATCGGTAAGAAATACCCTACTTTTATCCGTGCAGGAGTTATGAGGGTTTCAATGTAGATCCAGGACATATTTAAAGGGTTTGCTCAGAACCTCAATAGAAATCGCAGGAAATGATCAGAATAGCTTTATCTTTATCCGTTTTAGAGTTATAGACATTAAAATCTTATTTTGTTATTTCACTGTGGATCCAGCATATATTTAAAAATCGGCTTAGGATAACAATCTGATTCACTAGAATCGGTATGTAATACCCTACTTTTATCCGTGCAGGAGTTATAAAGGTATCAATGTAGATCCAGGACATATTTAAAGGGTTTGCTCAGAACCTCAATAGTAATCGCAGGATCTGATCAGAATAGCTTTATCTCTATCCGTTTTAGAGTTATTGACGTTTAAATCTTATTTTTTTATTTCAATGTGGATCCAGCATATATATAGAGAGTTTGCCTATAATAAAAATAAGATTCACCGGAATCAGTAAGAAATACCCTACCTTTATCCGTGCAGGAGTTGTGAGGGTTTAATGTGGATCCAGGACATATTTAAAATGTTTGCTCAGAACCTTAATAGTAATCGCAGGATTTATCAGAATAGCTTCATCTTTTTACCGTTTTAGAGTTATAGACATTAAAATCTTATTTTGTTATTTCACTGTGGATCCAGGAAATATTTAAAGAGTTTGCTTAGGATAACAATCTGATTCACCGGAATCGGTCAGAACTACCCTACCTTTATCCGTGCAGGAGTTATGAGGGCTTAAATGTTGATCCAAGACATATTTGAAGGGTTTGCTCATAACGTCAATAGTAATCGTAGGATTTGATCAGAAAAGTGTTATCTCTAACCGTTTTAGAGTATTGACGTTCAAATCTTTTTTTTTAATTCACAGTGAATCCAGCATATATGTAGAGAATTTTCCTAGAATAAAAATAAGATTCACCGGAATCGGTCAGAATTACCCTTTTTTTATCGGTGCAGGAGTTATGAGGGTTTCAATGTAGATCCAGGACATATTTAAAGGGTTTGCTCAGACCCTCAATAGTAATTGGAGGATTTGATCAGAATAGCTTTATCTCTATCTGTTTTAGAGTTATTGACGTTCAAATCTTATTTTTTTATTTCTCTGTGGATCCAGGAAATATTTAAAGAATTTGCTTAGAATAACAATCAGATTCACTGGTATCGGTAAGAAATACCCTACTTTTATCCGTGCAGGAGTTATGAGGGTTTCAATGTAGATCCAGGACATATTTAAAGGGTTTGCTCAGAACCTCAATAGTAATCGCAGGATCTGATCAGAATAGCTTTATCTCTATCCGTTTTAGAGTTATTGACGTTTAAATCTTATTTTTTTTATTTCAATGTGGATCCAGCATATATATAGAGAATTTGCCTATAATAAAAATAAGATTCACCGGAATCAGTAAGAAATACCCTACCTTTATCCGTGCAGGAGTTGTGTGGGTTTAATGTGGATCCAGGACATATTTAAATTGTTTGCTCAGAACCTTAATAGTAATCGCAGAATTTATCAGAATAGCTTCATCTTTTTACCGTTTAAGAGCTATAGACGTTTAAATCTTATTTTTTATTTCACTATGGATCCAGGAAATATTTAAAGAATTTGCTTAGAATAACAATCTGATTCACTAGAATCGGTAAGAAATAACTTACTTTTATCCGTGCAGGAGTTATAAGGGTTTCAATGTAGATCCAGGACATATTTAAAGGGTTTGCTCAGACCCTTAATAGTAATCGAAGGATTTGATCAGAATAGCTTTATCTCTATCCGTTTTAGAGTTATTGACATTCAAATCTTATTTTTTTATTTCTCTGTGGATCCAGGAAATATTTAAAGAATTTGCTTAAAATAAAAATCAGATTCACTGGAATCGGTAAGAAATACCCTACCTTTATCCGTGCAGGAGTTATAAAGGTATCAATGTAGATCCAGGACATATTTAAAGGGTTTGCTCAGAACCTCAATAGTAATCGCAGGATCTGATCAGAACAGCTTTATCTCTATCCGTTTTAGAGTTATTGACGTTCAAATCTTATTTTTTTATTTCTCTGTGGATCCAGCATATATATAGAGAATTTGCCTATAATAAAAATAAGATTCACCGGAATCGGTCAGAACTACCCTACCTTTATCCGTGCAGGAGTTATGAGGGCTTAAATGTTGATCCAAGACATATTTGAAGGGTTTGCTCATAACGTCAATAGTAATCGTAGGATTTGATCAGAATAGTGTTATCTCTAACCGTTTTAGAGTATTGACGTTCAAATCTTTTTTTTTATTTCAATGTGGATCCAGCATATATATAGAGAATTTGCCTATAATAAAAATAAGATTCACCGGAATCAGTAAGAAATACCCTACCTTTATCCGTGCAGGAGTTGTGAGGGTTTAATGTGGATCCAGGACATATTTAAAGTGTTTGCTCAGAACCTTAATAGTAATCGCAGGATTTATCAGAATAGCTTCATCTTTTTACCGTTTAAGAGCTATAGACGTTTAAATCTTATTTTTTATTTCACTATGGATCCAGGAAATATTTAAAGAATTTGCTTAGAATAACAATCAGATTCACTGGTATCGGTAAGAAATACCCTACTTTTATCCGTGCAGGAGTTATGAGGGTTTCAATGTAGATCCAGGACATATTTAAAGGGTTTGCTCAGACCCTCAATAGTAATCGGAGGATTTGATCAGAATAGCTTTATCTCTATCCGTTTTAGAGTTATTGACGTTCAAATCTTATTTTTATGTTTCTCTGTGGATCCAGGAAATATTTAAAGAATTTGCTTAGAATAACAATCAGATTTACTGGTATCGATAAGAAATACCCTACTTTTATCCGTGCAGGAGTTATGAGGGTTTCAATGTAGATCCAGGACATATTTATAGGGTTTGCTCAGAACGTCAATAGTAATCGCAGGATCTGATCAGAATAGCTTTATCTTTATCCGTTTTAGAGTTATAGACGTTTAAATCTTATTTTGTTATTTCACTTTGGATCCAGCATATATTTAAAGAATTGGCTAAGGATAACAATCTGATTCACTAGAATCGGTAAGAAATAACTTACTTTTATCCGTGCAGGAGTTATAAGGGTTTCAATGTAGATCCAGGACATATTTAAAGGGTTTGCTCAGACCCTTAATAGTAATCGAAGGATTTGATCAGAATAGCTTTATCTCTATCCGTTTTAGAGTTATTGACATTCAAATCTTATTTTTTTATTTCTCTGTGGATCCAGGAAATATTTAAAGAATTTGCTTAAAATAAAAATCAGATTCACTGGAATCGGTAAGAAATACCCTACCTTTATCCGTGCAGGAGTTATAAAGGTATCAATGTAGATCCAGGACATATTTAAAGGGTTTGCTCAGAACCTCAATAGTAATCGCAGGATCTGATCAGAACAGCTTTATCTCTATCCGTTTTAGAGTTATTGACGTTCAAATCTTATTTTTTTATTTCTCTGTGGATCCAGCATATATATAGAGAATTTGCCTATAATAAAAATAAGATTCACCGGAATCGGTCAGAACTACGCTACCTTTATCCGTGCAGGAGTTATGAGGGCTTAAATGTTGATCCAAGACATATTTGAAGGGTTTGCTCATAACGTCAATAGTAATCGTAGGATTTGATCAGAATAGTGTTATCTCTAACCGTTTTAGAGTATTGACGTTCAAATCTTTTTTTTTATTTCAATGTGGATCCAGCATATATATAGAGAATTTGCCTATAATAAAAATAAGATTCACCGGAATCAGTAAGAAATACCCTACCTTTATCCGTGCAGGAGTTGTGAGGGCTTAAATGTTGATCCAAGACATATTTGAAGGGTTTGCTCATAACGTCAATAGTAATCGTAGGATTTGATCAGAATAGTGTTATCTCTAACCGTTTTAGAGTATTGACGTTCAAATCTTTTTTTTTATTTCAATGTGGATCCAGCATATATATAGAGAATTTGCCTATAATAAAAATAAGATTCACCGGAATCAGTAAGAAATACCCTACCTTTATCCGTGCAGGAGTTGTGAGGGTTTAATGTGGATCCAGGACATATTTAAAGTGTTTGCTCAGAACCTTAATAGTAATCGCAGGATTTATCAGAATAGCTTCATCTTTTTACCGTTTAAGAGCTATAGACGTTTAAATCTTATTTTTTATTTCACTATGGATCCAGGAAATATTTAAAGAATTTGCTTAGAATAACAATCAGATTCACTGGTATCGGTAAGAAATACCCTACTTTTATCCGTGCAGGAGTTATGAGGGCTTAAATGTTGATCCAGGACATATTTAAAGGGTTTGCTCAGACCCTCAATAGTAATCGGAGGATTTGATCAGAATAGCTTTATCTCTATCCGTTTTAGAGTTATTGACGTTCAAATCTTATTTTTATGTTTCCCTGTGGATCCAGGAAATATTTAAAGAATTTGCTTAGAATAACAATCAGATTTACTGGTATCGATAAGAAATACCCTACTTTTATCCGTGCAGGAGTTATGAGGGTTTCAATGTAGATCCAGGACATATTTATTGGGTTTGCTCAGAACGTCAATAGTAATCGCACGATCTGATCAGAATAGCTTTATCTTTATCCGTTTTAGAGTTATAGACGTTTAAATCTTATTTTGTTATTTCACTTTGGATCCAGCATATATTTAAAGAATTGGCTAAGGATAACAATCTGATTCACTAGAATCGGTAAGAAATAACTTACTTTTATCCGTGCAGGAGATATAAGGGTTTCAATGTAGATCCAGGACATATTTAGAGGGTTTGCTCAGACCCTTAATAGTAATCGAAGGATTTGATCAGAATAGCTTTATCTCTATCCGTTTTAGAGTTATTGACATTCAAATCTTATTTTTTTATTTCTCTGTGGATCCAGGAAATATTTAAAGAATTTGCTTAAAATAAAAATCAGATTCACTGGAATCGGTAAGAAATACCCTACCTTTATCCGTGCAGGAGTTATAAAGGTATCAATGTAGATCCAGGACATATTTAAAGGGTTTGCTCAGAACCTCAATAGTAATCGCAGGATCTGATCAGAACAGCTTTATCTCTATCCGTTTTAGAGTTATTGACGTTTAAATCTTATTTTTTTTATTTCAATGTGGATCCAGCATATATATAGAGAGTTTGCCTATAATAAAAATAAGATTCACCGGAATCAGTAAGAAATACCCTACCTTTATCCGTGCAGGAGTTGTGAGGGTTTAATGTGGATCCAGGACATATTTAAAATGTTTGCTCAGAACCTTAATAGTAATCGCAGGATTTATCAGAATAGCTTCATCTTTTTACCGTTTAAGAGCTATAGACGTTTAAATCTTATTTTTTATTTCACTATGGATCCAGGAAATATTTAAAGAATTTGCTTAGAATAACAATCAGATTCACTGGTATCGGTAAGAAATACCCTACTTTTATCCGTGCAGGAGTTATGAGGGTTTCAATGTAGATCCAGGACATATTTAAAGGGTTTGCTCAGAACCTCAATAGAAATCGCAGGAAATGATCAGAATAGCTTTATCTTTATCCGTTTTAGAGTTATAGACATTAAAATCTTATTTTGTTATTTCACTGTGGATCCAGCATATATTTAAAAATCGGCTTAGGATAACAATCTGATTCACTAGAATCGGTATGTAATACCCTACTTTTATCCGTACAGGAGTTATAAAGGTATCAATGTAGATCCAGGACATATTTAAAGGGTTTGCTCAGACCCTCAATAGTAATCGGAGGATTTGATCGGAATAGCTTTATCTCTATCCGTTTTAGAGTTATTGACGTTCAAATCTTATTTTTATGTTTCTCTGTGGATCCAGGAAATATTTAAAGAATTTGCTTAGAATAACAATCAGATTCACCAGAATCGGTCAGAACTACCCTACCTTTATCCGTGCAGGAGTTATGAGGGCTTGAATGTTGATCCAAGACATATTTAAAATGTTTGCTCATAACGTCAATAGTAATCGTAGGATTTGATCAGAATAGTGTTATCTCTAACCGTTTTAGAGTATTGACGTTCAAATCTTTTTTTTTATTTCACAGTGAATCCAGCATATATGTAGAGAATTTTCCTAGAATAACAATCAGATTTACTGGTATCGGTAAGAAATACCCTACTTTTATCCGTGCAGGAGTTATGAGGGTTTCAATGTAGATCCAGGACATATTTAAAGGGTTTGCTCAGAACCTCAATAGTAATCGCAGGATCTGATCAGAATAGCTTTATCTCTATCCGTTTTAGAGTTATTGACGTTTAAATCTTATTTTTTTTATTTCAATGTGGATCCAGCATATATATAGAGAATTTGCCTATAATAAAAATAAGATTCACCGGAATCAGTAAGAAATACCCTACTTTTATCCGTGCAGGAGTTATGAGGGTTTCAATGTGGATCTAGGACATATTTAAAGGGTTTGCTCAGAACCTCAATAGTAATCGCAGGAAATGATCAGAATAGCATTATCTCTATCCGTTTTAGAGTTATTGACGTTTAAATCTTATTTTGTTATTTCACTGTCGATCCAGCATATATTTAAAGAATTGGCTTAGGATGACAATCTGATTCACTGGTATCGGTAAGAAATACCCTACTTTTATCCGTGCAGGAGTTATGAGGGCTTAAATGTTGATCCAGGACATATTTAAAGGGTTTGCTCAGACCCTCAATAGTAATCGGAGGATTTGATCAGAATAGCTTTATCTCTATCCGTTTTAGAGTTATTGACGTTCAAATCTTATTTTTATGTTTCCCTGTGGATCCAGGAAATATTTAAAGAATTTGCTTAGAATAACAATCAGATTTACTGGTATCGATAAGAAATACCCTACTTTTATCCGTGCAGGAGTTATGAGGGTTTCAATGTAGATCCAGGACATATTTATTGGGTTTGCTCAGAACGTCAATAGTAATCGCACGATCTGATCAGAATAGCTTTATCTTTATCCGTTTTAGAGTTATAGACGTTTAAATCTTATTTTGTTATTTCACTTTGGATCCAGCATATATTTAAAGAATTGGCTAAGGATAACAATCTGATTCACTAGAATCGGTAAGAAATAACTTACTTTTATCCGTGCAGGAGTTATAAGGGTTTCAATGTAGATCCAGGACATATTTAGAGGGTTTGCTCAGACCCTTAATAGTAATCGAAGGATTTGATCAGAATAGCTTTATCTCTATCCGTTTTAGAGGTATTGACATTCAAATCTTATTTTTTTATTTCTCTGTGGATCCAGGAAATATTTAAAGAATTTGCTTAAAATAAAAATCAGATTCACTGGAATCGGTAAGAAATACCCTACCTTTATTCGTGCAGGAGTTATAAAGGTATCAATGTAGATCCAGGACATATTTAAAGGGTTTGCTCAGAACCTCAATAGTAATCGCAGGATCTGATCAGAACAGCTTTATCTCTATCCGTTTTAGAGTTATTGACGTTTAAATCTTATTTTTTTTATTTCAATGTGGATCCAGCATATATATAGAGAGTTTGCCTATAATAAAAATAAGATTCACCGGAATCAGTAAGAAATACCCTACCTTTATCCGTGCAGGAGTTGTGAGGGTTTAATGTGGATCCAGGACATATTTAAAATGTTTGCTCAGAACCTTAATAGTAATCGCAGGATTTATCAGAATAGCTTCATCTTTTTACCGTTTAAGAGCTATAGACGTTTAAATCTTATTTTTTATTTCACTATGGATCCAGGAAATATTTAAAGAATTTGCTTAGAATAACAATCAGATTCACTGGTATCGGTAAGAAATACCCTACTTTTATCCGTGCAGGAGTTATGAGGGTTTCAATGTAGATCCAGGACATATTTAAAGGGTTTGCTCAGAACCTCAATAGAAATCGCAGGAAATGATCAGAATAGCTTTATCTTTATCCGTTTTAGAGTTATAGACATTAAAATCTTATTTTGTTATTTCACTGTGGATCCAGCATATATTTAAAAATCGGCTTAGGATAACAATCTGATTCACTAGAATCGGTATGTAATACCCTACTTTTATCCGTACAGGAGTTATAAAGGTATCAATGTAGATCCAGGACATATTTAAAGGGTTTGCTCAGACCCTCAATAGTAATCGGAGGATTTGATCGGAATAGCTTTATCTCTATCCGTTTTAGAGTTATTGACGTTCAAATCTTATTTTTATGTTTCTCTGTGGATCCAGGAAATATTTAAAGAATTTGCTTAGAATAACAATCAGATTCACCAGAATCGGTCAGAACTACCCTACCTTTATCCGTGCAGGAGTTATGAGGGCTTGAATGTTGATCCAAGACATATTTAAAATGTTTGCTCATAACGTCAATAGTAATCGTAGGATTTGATCAGAATAGTGTTATCTCTAACCGTTTTAGAGTATTGACGTTCAAATCTTTTTTTTTATTTCACAGTGAATCCAGCATATATGTAGAGAATTTTCCTAGAATAACAATCAGATTTACTGGTATCGGTAAGAAATACCCTACTTTTATCCGTGCAGGAGTTATGAGGGTTTCAATGTAGATCCAGGACATATTTAAAGGGTTTGCTCAGAACCTCAATAGTAATCGCAGGATCTGATCAGAATAGCTTTATCTCTATCCGTTTTAGAGTTATTGACGTTTAAATCTTATTTTTTTTATTTCAATGTGGATCCAGCATATATATAGAGAATTTGCCTATAATAAAAATAAGATTCACCGGAATCAGTAAGAAATACCCTACTTTTATCCGTGCAGGAGTTATGAGGGTTTCAATGTGGATCTAGGACATATTTAAAGGGTTTGCTCAGAACCTCAATAGTAATCGCAGGAAATGATCAGAATAGCATTATCTCTATCCGTTTTAGAGTTATTGACGTTTAAATCTTATTTTGTTATTTCACTGTCGATCCAGCATATATTTAAAGAATTGGCTTAGGATGACAATCTGATTCACTAGAATCGGTAAGAAATACCCTACCTTTATCCGTGCAGAAGTTATGAGGGTTTCAATGTAGATCCAGGACATATTTAAAGGGTTTGCTCAGAACCTCAATAGTAATCGCAGGAAATGATCAGAATAGCATTATCTCTATCCGTTTTAGAGTTATTGACGTTCAAATCTTATTTTGTTATTTCACTGTGGATCCAGCATATATTTAAAGAATTGGCTTAGGATGACAATCTGATTCACTAGAATCGGTAAGAAATACCCTACTTTTATCCGTGCAGGAGTTATGAGGGTTTCAATGTAGATCCAGGACATATTTAAAGGGTTTGCTCAGACCCTCAATATTATTCGAAGGATTTGATCAGAATAGTTTTATCTCTATCCGTTCTAGAGTTATTGACGTTCAAATCTTATTTTTTTATTTCTTTGTGGATCCAGGAAATATTTAAAAAATTTGCTTAGAATAACAATCAGATTTACTGGTATCGGTAAGAAATACCCTACTTTTATCCGTGCAGGAGTTATGAGGGTTTCAATGTGGATCCAGGACATATTTAAAGGGTTTGCTCAGAACCTCAATAGAAATCGCAGGAAATGATCAGAATAGCTTTATCTTTATCCGTTTTAGAGTTATAGACATTAAAATCTTATTTTGTTATTTCACTGTGGATCCAGCTTATATTTAAAAATTGGCTTAGGATAACAATCTGATTCACTGGAATCAGTAAGAAATACCCTACTTTTATCCGTGCAGGAGTTATGAGGGTTTCAATGTGGATCTAGGACATATTTAAAGGGTTTGCTCAGAACCTCAATAGTAATCGCAGGAAATGATCAGAATAGCATTATCTCTATCCGTTTTAGAGTTATTGACGTTTAAATCTTATTTTGTTATTTCACTGTCGATCCAGCATATATTTAAAGAATTGGCTTAGGATAACAATCTGATTCACTAGAATCGGTATGTAATACCCTACTTTTATCCGTACAGGAGTTATAAAGGTATCAATGTAGATCCAGGACATATTTAAAGGGTTTGCTCAGACCCTCAATAGTAATCGGAGGATTTGATCGGAATAGCTTTATCTCTATCCGTTTTAGAGTTATTGACGTTTAAATCTTATTTTGTTATTTCACTGTCGATCCAGCATATATTTAAAGAATTGGCTTAGGATGACAATCTGATTCACTAGAATCGGTAAGAAATACCCTACCTTTATCCGTGCAGGAGTTATGAGGGTTTCAATGTAGATCCAGGACATATTTAAAGGGTTTGCTCAGAACCTCAATAGTAATCGCAGGAAATGATCAGAATAGCATTATCTCTATCCGTTTTAGAGTTATTGACGTTCAAATCTTATTTTGTTATTTCACTGTGGATCCAGCATATATTTAAAGAATTGGCTTAGGATGACAATCTGATTCACTAGAATCGGTAAGAAATACCCTACTTTTATCCGTGCAGGAGTTATGAGGGTTTCAATGTAGATCCAGGACATATTTAAAGGGTTTGCTCAGACCCTCAATATTATTCGAAGGATTTGATCAGAATAGTTTTATCTCTATCCGTTCTAGAGTTATTGACGTTCAAATCTTATTTTTTTATTTCTTTGTGGATCCAGGAAATATTTAAAAAATTTGCTTAGAATAACAATCAGATTTACTGGTATCGGTAAGAAATACCCTACTTTTATCCGTGCAGGAGTTATGAGGGTTTCAATGTGGATCCAGGACATATTTAAAGGGTTTGCTCAGAACCTCAATAGAAATCGCAGGAAATGATCAGAATAGCTTTATCTTTATCCGTTTTAGAGTTATAGACATTAAAATCTTATTTTGTTATTTCACTGTGGATCCAGCTTATATTTAAAAATCGGCTTAGGATAACAATCTGATTCACTAGAATCGGTATGTAATACCCTACTTTTATCCGTACAGAAGTTATGAGGGTTTCAATGTAGATCCAGGACATATTTAAAGGGTTTGCTCAGAACCTCAATAGTAATCGCAGGATCTGATCAGAATAGCATTATCTCTATCCGTTTAAGAGTTATTAACGTTTAAATCTTATTTTGTTATTTCACTGTGGATCCAGCATATATTTAAAGAATCGGCTTAGGATAACAATCTGATTCACTAGAATCGGTAAGAAATATCCTACTTTTATCCGTGCAGGAGTTATGAGGGTTTCAATGTAGATCCAGGACATATTTAAAGGGTTTGCTCAGACCCTCAATAGTAATCGGAGGATTTGATCAGAATAGCTTTATCTCTATCCGTTTTAGAGTTATTGACGTTCAAATCTTATTTTTATGTTTCTCTGTGGATCCAGGAAATATTTAAAGAATTTGCTTAGAATAACAATCAGATTTACTGATATCGGTAAGAAATACCCTACTTTTATCCGTGCAGGAGTTATGAGGGTTTCAATGTAGATCTAGGACATATTTAAAGGGTTTGCTCAGAACCTCAATAGTAATCGCAGGAAATGATCAGAATAGCATTATCTCTATCCGTTTTAGAGTTATTGACGTTTAAATCTTATTTTGTTATTTCACTGTCGATCCAGCATATATTTAAAGAATTGGCTTAGGATGACAATCTGATTCACTAGAATTGGTAAGAAATACCCTACTTTTATCCGTGCAGGAGTTATGAGGGTTTCAATGTAGATCCAGGACATATTTAAAGGGTTTGCTCAGAACCTCAATAGTAATCGCAGGAAATGATCAGAATAGCATTATCTCTATCCGTTTTAGAGTTATTGACGTTTAAATCTTATTTTTTTTATTTCTCTGTGGATCCAGCATATATTTAAAGAATTGGCTAAGGATAACAATCTGATTCACTAGAATCGGTAAGAAATAACTTACTTATATCCGTGCAGGAGTTATAAGGGTTTCAATGTAGATCCAGGACATTATTAAAGGGTTTGCTCAGACCCTTAATAGTAATCGAAGGATTTGATCAGAATAGCTTTATCTCTATCCGTTTTAGAGTTATTGACATTCAAATCTTATTTTTTTATTTCTCTGTGGATCCAGGAAATATTTAAAGAATTTGCTTAAAATAAAAATCAGATTCACTGGAATCGGTAAGAAATACCCTACCTTTATCCGTGCAGGAGTTATAAAGGTATCAATGTAGATCCAGGACATATTTAAAGGGTTTGCTCAGAACCTCAATAGTAATCGCAGGATCTGATCAGAATAGCTTTATCTCTATCCGTTTTAGAGTTATTGACGTTTAAATCTTATTTTTTTTATTTCAATGTGGATCCAGCATATATATAGAGAATTTGCCTATAATAAAAATAAGATTCACCGGAATCAGTAAGAAATACCCTACCTTTATCCGTGCAGGAGTTGTGAGGGTTTAATGTGGATCCAGGACATATTTAAAATGTTTGCTCAGAACCTTAATAGTAATCGCAGGATTTATCAGAATAGCTTCATCTTTTTACCGTTTTAGAGCTATAGACGTTTAAATCTTATTTTTTATTTCACTATGGATCCAGGAAACATTTAAAAAGTTTGCTTAGAATAACAATCAGATTCACCGGAATCGGTCAGAACTACCCTAACTTTATCCGTGCAGGAGTTATGAGGGCTTAAATGTTGATCCAAGACATATTTGAAGGGTTTGCTCATAACGTCAATAGTAATCGTAGGATTTGATCAGAATAGCGTTATCTCTAACCGTTTTAGAGTATTGACGTTTAAATCTTATTTTGTTATTTCACTGTCGATCCAGCATATATTTAAAGAATTGGCTTAGGATGACAATCTGATTCACTAGAATCGGTAAGAAATACCCTACCTTTATCCGTGCAGGAGTTATGAGGGTTTCAATGTGGATCCAGGACATATTTAAAGGGTTTGCTCAGAACCTCAATAGAAATCGCAGGAAATGATCAGAATAGCTTTATCTTTATCCGTTTTAGAGTTATAGACATTAAAATCTTATTTTGTTATTTCACTGTGGATCCAGCATATATTTAAAAATCGGCTTAGGATAACAATCTGATTCACTAGAATCGGTAAGAAATAACTTACTTTTATCCGTGCAGGAGTTATAAGGGTTTCAATGTAGATCCAGGACATATTTAGAGGGTTTGCTCAGACCCTTAATAGTAATCGAAGGATTTGATCAGAATAGCTTTATCTCTATCCGTTTTAGAGTTATTGACATTCAAATCTTATTTTTTTATTTCTCTGTGGATCCAGGAAATATTTAAAGAATTTGCTTAAAATAAAAATCAGATTCACTGGAATCGGTAAGAAATACCCTACCTTTATCCGTGCAGGAGTTATAAAGGTATCAATGTAGATCCAGGACATATTTAAAGGGTTTGCTCAGAACCTCAATAGTAATCGCAGGATCTGATCAGAACAGCTTTATCTCTATCCGTTTTAGAGTTATTGACGTTTAAATCTTATTTTTTTTATTTCAATGTGGATCCAGCATATATATAGAGAATTTGCCTATAATAAAAATAAGATTCACCGGAATCAGTAAGAAATACCCTACCTTTATCCGTGCAGGAGTTGTGAGGGTTTAATGTGGATCCAGGACATATTTAAAATGTTTGCTCAGAACCTTAATAGTAATCGCAGGATTTATCAGAATAGCTTCATCTTTTTACCGTTTAAGAGCTATAGACGTTTAAATCTTATTTTTTATTTCACTATGGATCCAGGAAATATTTAAAGAATTTGCTTAGAATAACAATCAGATTCACTGGTATCGGTAAGAAATACCCTACTTTTATCCGTGCAGGAGTTATGAGGGTTTCAATGTAGATCCAGGACATATTTAAAGGGTTTGCTCAGACCCTCAATAGTAATTGGAGGATTTGATCAGAATAGCTTTATCTCTATCCGTTTTAGAGTTATTGACGTTCAAATCTTATTTTTTTATTTCTCTGTGGATCCACAAAAATATTTAAAGAATTTGCTTAGAATAACAATCAGATTTACTGGTATCGGTAAGAAATACCCTACTTTTATCCGTGCAGGAGTTATGAGGGTTTCAATGTAGATCCAGGACATATTTAAAGGGTTTGCTCAGAACCTCAATAGTAATCGCAGGATCTGATCAGAATAGCTTTATCTCTATCCGTTTTAGAGTTATTGACGTTTAAATCTTATTTTTTTTATTTCAATGTGGATCCAGCATATATATAGAGAATTTGCCTATAATAAATATAAGATTCACCGGAATCAGTAAGAAATACCCTACTTTTATCCGTGCAGGAGTTATGAGGGTTTCAATGTGGATCTAGGACATATTTAAAGGGTTTGCTCAGAACCTCAATAGTAATCGCAGGAAATGATCAGAATAGCATTATCTCTATCCGTTTTAGAGTTATTGACGTTTAAATCTTATTTTGTTATTTCACTGTCGATCCAGCATATATTTAAAGAATTGGCTTAGGATGACAATCTGATTCACTAGAATCGGTAAGAAATACCCTACCTTTATCCGTGCAGGAGTTATGAGGGTTTCAATGTAGATCCAGGACATATTTAAAGGGTTTGCTCAGAACCTCAATAGTAATCGCAGGAAATGATCAGAATAGCATTATCTCTATCCGTTTTAGAGTTATTGACGTTCAAATCTTATTTTGTTATTTCACTGTGGATCCAGCATATATTTAAAGAATTGGCTTAGGATGACAATCTGATTCACTAGAATCGGTAAGAAATACCCTACTTTTATCCGTGCAGGAGTTATGAGGGTTTCAATGTAGATCCAGGACATATTTAAAGGGTTTGCTCAGACCCTCAATATTATTCGAAGGATTTGATCAGAATAGTTTTATCTCTATCCGTTCTAGAGTTATTGACGTTCAAATCTTATTTTTTTATTTCTTTGTGGATCCAGGAAATATTTAAAAAATTTGCTTAGAATAACAATCAGATTTACTGGTATCGGTAAGAAATACCCTACTTTTATCCGTGCAGGAGTTATGAGGATTTCAATGTGGATCCAGGACATATTTAAAGGGTTTGCTCAGAACCTCAATAGAAATCGCAGGAAATGATCAGAATAGCTTTATCTTTATCCGTTTTAGAGTTATAGACATTAAAATCTTATTTTGTTATTTCACTGTGGATCCAGCATATATTTAAAAATCGGCTTAGGATAACAATCTGATTCACTAGAATCGGTATGTAATACCCTACTTTTATCCGTGCAGGAGTTATGAGGGTTTCAATGTAGATCTAGGACATATTTAAAGGGTTTGCTCAGAACCTCAATAGTAATCGCAGGAAATGATCAGAATAGCATTATCTCTATCCGTTTTAGAGTTATTGACGTTTAAATCTTATTTTGTTATTTCACTGTCGATCCAGCATATATTTAAAGAATTGGCTTAGGATGACAATCTGATTCACTAGAATTGGTAAGAAATACCCTACTTTTATCCGTGCAGGAGTTATGAGGGTTTCAATGTAGATCCAGGACATATTTAAAGGGTTTGCTCAGAACCTCAATAGTAATCGCAGGAAATGATCAGAATAGCATTATCTCTATCCGTTTTAGAGTTATTGACGTTTAAATCTTATTTTTTTTATTTCTCTGTGGATCCAGCATATATTTAAAGAATTGGCTAAGGATAACAATCTGATTCACTAGAATCGGTAAGAAATAACTTACTTATATCCGTGCAGGAGTTATAAGGGTTTCAATGTAGATCCAGGACATTATTAAAGGGTTTGCTCAGACCCTTAATAGTAATCGAAGGATTTGATCAGAATAGCTTTATCTCTATCCGTTTTAGAGTTATTGACATTCAAATCTTATTTTTTTATTTCTCTGTGGATCCAGGAAATATTTAAAGAATTTGCTTAAAATAAAAATCAGATTCACTGGAATCGGTAAGAAATACCCTACCTTTATCCGTGCAGGAGTTATAAAGGTATCAATGTAGATCCAGGACATTATTAAAGGGTTTGCTCAGACCCTTAATAGTAATCGAAGGATTTGATCAGAATAGCTTTATCTCTATCCGTTTTAGAGTTATTGACGTTCAAATCTTATTTTTATGTTTCTCTGTGGATCCAGGAAATATTTAAAGAATTTGCTTAGAATAACAATCAGATTCACCAGAATCGGTCAGAACTACCCTACCTTTATCCGTGCAGGAGTTATGAGGGCTTGAATGTTGATCCAAGACATATTTAAAATGTTTGCTCATAACGTCAATAGTAATCGTAGGATTTGATCAGAATAGTGTTATCTCTAACCGTTTTAGAGTATTGACGTTCAAATCTTTTTTTTTATTTCACAGTGAATCCAGCATATATGTAGAGAATTTTCCTAGAATAACAATCAGATTTACTGGTATCGGTAAGAAATACCCTACTTTTATCCGTGCAGGAGTTATGAGGGTTTCAATGTAGATCCAGGACATATTTAAAGGGTTTGCTCAGAACCTCAATAGTAATCGCAGGATCTGATCAGAATAGCTTTATCTCTATCCGTTTTAGAGTTATTGACGTTTAAATCTTATTTTTTTTATTTCAATGTGGATCCAGCATATATATAGAGAATTTGCCTATAATAAAAATAAGATTCACCGGAATCAGTAAGAAATACCCTACTTTTATCCGTGCAGGAGTTATGAGGGTTTCAATGTGGATCTAGGACATATTTAAAGGGTTTGCTCAGAACCTCAATAGTAATCGCAGGAAATGATCAGAATAGCATTATCTCTATCCGTTTTAGAGTTATTGACGTTTAAATCTTATTTTGTTATTTCACTGTCGATCCAGCATATATTTAAAGAATTGGCTTAGGATGACAATCTGATTCACTGGTATCGGTAAGAAATACCCTACTTTTATCCGTGCAGGAGTTATGAGGGCTTAAATGTTGATCCAGGACATATTTAAAGGGTTTGCTCAGACCCTCAATAGTAATCGGAGGATTTGATCAGAATAGCTTTATCTCTATCCGTTTTAGAGTTATTGACGTTCAAATCTTATTTTTATGTTTCCCTGTGGATCCAGGAAATATTTAAAGAATTTGCTTAGAATAACAATCAGATTTACTGGTATCGATAAGAAATACCCTACTTTTATCCGTGCAGGAGTTATGAGGGTTTCAATGTAGATCCAGGACATATTTATTGGGTTTGCTCAGAACGTCAATAGTAATCGCACGATCTGATCAGAATAGCTTTATCTTTATCCGTTTTAGAGTTATAGACGTTTAAATCTTATTTTGTTATTTCACTTTGGATCCAGCATATATTTAAAGAATTGGCTAAGGATAACAATCTGATTCACTAGAATCGGTAAGAAATAACTTACTTTTATCCGTGCAGGAGTTATAAGGGTTTCAATGTAGATCCAGGACATATTTAGAGGGTTTGCTCAGACCCTTAATAGTAATCGAAGGATTTGATCAGAATAGCTTTATCTCTATCCGTTTTAGAGTTATTGACATTCAAATCTTATTTTTTTATTTCTCTGTGGATCCAGGAAATATTTAAAGAATTTGCTTAAAATAAAAATCAGATTCACTGGAATCGGTAAGAAATACCCTACCTTTATTCGTGCAGGAGTTATAAAGGTATCAATGTAGATCCAGGACATATTTAAAGGGTTTGCTCAGAACCTCAATAGTAATCGCAGGATCTGATCAGAACAGCTTTATCTCTATCCGTTTTAGAGTTATTGACGTTTAAATCTTATTTTTTTTATTTCAATGTGGATCCAGCATATATATAGAGAGTTTGCCTATAATAAAAATAAGATTCACCGGAATCAGTAAGAAATACCCTACCTTTATCCGTGCAGGAGTTGTGAGGGTTTAATGTGGATCCAGGACATATTTAAAATGTTTGCTCAGAACCTTAATAGTAATCGCAGGATTTATCAGAATAGCTTCATCTTTTTACCGTTTAAGAGCTATAGACGTTTAAATCTTATTTTTTATTTCACTATGGATCCAGGAAATATTTAAAGAATTTGCTTAGAATAACAATCAGATTCACTGGTATCGGTAAGAAATACCCTACTTTTATCCGTGCAGGAGTTATGAGGGTTTCAATGTAGATCCAGGACATATTTAAAGGGTTTGCTCAGAACCTCAATAGAAATCGCAGGAAATGATCAGAATAGCTTTATCTTTATCCGTTTTAGAGTTATAGACATTAAAATCTTATTTTGTTATTTCACTGTGGATCCAGCATATATTTAAAAATCGGCTTAGGATAACAATCTGATTCACTAGAATCGGTATGTAATACCCTACTTTTATCCGTACAGGAGTTATAAAGGTATCAATGTAGATCCAGGACATATTTAAAGGGTTTGCTCAGACCCTCAATAGTAATCGGAGGATTTGATCGGAATAGCTTTATCTCTATCCGTTTTAGAGTTATTGACGTTCAAATCTTATTTTTATGTTTCTCTGTGGATCCAGGAAATATTTAAAGAATTTGCTTAGAATAACAATCAGATTCACCAGAATCGGTCAGAACTACCCTACCTTTATCCGTGCAGGAGTTATGAGGGCTTGAATGTTGATCCAAGACATATTTAAAATGTTTGCTCATAACGTCAATAGTAATCGTAGGATTTGATCAGAATAGTGTTATCTCTAACCGTTTTAGAGTATTGACGTTCAAATCTTTTTTTTTATTTCACAGTGAATCCAGCATATATGTAGAGAATTTTCCTAGAATAACAATCAGATTTACTGGTATCGGTAAGAAATACCCTACTTTTATCCGTGCAGGAGTTATGAGGGTTTCAATGTAGATCCAGGACATATTTAAAGGGTTTGCTCAGAACCTCAATAGTAATCGCAGGATCTGATCAGAATAGCTTTATCTCTATCCGTTTTAGAGTTATTGACGTTTAAATCTTATTTTTTTTATTTCAATGTGGATCCAGCATATATATAGAGAATTTGCCTATAATAAAAATAAGATTCACCGGAATCAGTAAGAAATACCCTACTTTTATCCGTGCAGGAGTTATGAGGGTTTCAATGTGGATCTAGGACATATTTAAAGGGTTTGCTCAGAACCTCAATAGTAATCGCAGGAAATGATCAGAATAGCATTATCTCTATCCGTTTTAGAGTTATTGACGTTTAAATCTTATTTTGTTATTTCACTGTCGATCCAGCATATATTTAAAGAATTGGCTTAGGATGACAATCTGATTCACTAGAATCGGTAAGAAATACCCTACCTTTATCCGTGCAGGAGTTATGAGGGTTTCAATGTAGATCCAGGACATATTTAAAGGGTTTGCTCAGAACCTCAATAGTAATCGCAGGAAATGATCAGAATAGCATTATCTCTATCCGTTTTAGAGTTATTGACGTTCAAATCTTATTTTGTTATTTCACTGTGGATCCAGCATATATTTAATGAATTGGCTTAGGATGACAATCTGATTCACTAGAATCGGTAAGAAATACCCTACTTTTATCCGTGCAGGAGTTATGAGGGTTTCAATGTAGATCCAGGACATATTTAAAGGGTTTGCTCAGACCCTCAATATTATTCGAAGGATTTGATCAGAATAGTTTTATCTCTATCCGTTCTAGAGTTATTGACGTTCAAATCTTATTTTTTTTATTTCTTTGTGGATCCAGGAAATATTTAAAAAATTTGCTTAGAATAACAATCAGATTTACTGGTATCGGTAAGAAATACCCTACTTTTATCCGTGCAGGAGTTATGAGGGTTTCAATGTGGATCCAGGACATATTTAAAGGGTTTGCTCAGAACCTCAATAGAAATCGCAGGAAATGATCAGAATAGCTTTATCTTTATCCGTTTTAGAGTTATAGACATTAAAATCTTATTTTGTTATTTCACTGTGGATCCAGCATATATTTAAAAATCGGCTTAGGATAACAATCTGATTCACTAGAATCGGTATGTAATACCCTACTTTTATCCGTACAGAAGTTATGAGGGTTTCAATGTAGATCCAGGACATATTTAAAGGGTTTGCTCAGAACCTCAATAGTAATCGCAGGATCTGATCAGAATAGCATTATCTCTATCCGTTTAAGAGTTATTAACGTTTAAATCTTATTTTGTTATTTCACTGTGGATCCAGCATATATTTAAAGAATCGGCTTAGGATAACAATCTGATTCACTAGAATCGGTAAGAAATATCCTACTTTTATCCGTGCAGGAGTTATGAGGGTTTCAATGTAGATCCAGGACATATTTAAAGGGTTTGCTCAGACCCTCAATAGTAATCGGAGGATTTGATCAGAATAGCTTTATCTCTATCCGTTTTAGAGTTATTGACGTTCAAATCTTATTTTTATGTTTCTCTGTGGATCCAGGAAATATTTAAAGAATTTGCTTAGAATAACAATCAGATTTACTGATATCGGTAAGAAATACCCTACTTTTATCCGTGCAGGAGTTATGAGGGTTTCAATGTAGATCTAGGACATATTTAAAGGGTTTGCTCAGAACCTCAATAGTAATCGCAGGAAATGATCAGAATAGCATTATCTCTATCCGTTTTAGAGTTATTGACGTTTAAATCTTATTTTGTTATTTCACTGTCGATCCAGCATATATTTAAAGAATTGGCTTAGGATGACAATCTGATTCACTAGAATTGGTAAGAAATACCCTACTTTTATCCGTGCAGGAGTTATGAGGGTTTCAATGTAGATCCAGGACATATTTAAAGGGTTTGCTCAGAACCTCAATAGTAATCGCAGGAAATGATCAGAATAGCATTATCTCTATCCGTTTTAGAGTTATTGACGTTTAAATCTTATTTTTTTTATTTCTCTGTGGATCCAGCATATATTTAAAGAATTGGCTAAGGATAACAATCTGATTCACTAGAATCGGTAAGAAATAACTTACTTATATCCGTGCAGGAGTTATAAGGGTTTCAATGTAGATCCAGGACATTATTAAAGGGTTTGCTCAGACCCTTAATAGTAATCGAAGGATTTGATCAGAATAGCTTTATCTCTATCCGTTTTAGAGTTATTGACATTCAAATCTTATTTTTTTATTTCTCTGTGGATCCAGGAAATATTTAAAGAATTTGCTTAAAATAAAAATCAGATTCACTGGAATCGGTAAGAAATACCCTACCTTTATCCGTGCAGGAGTTATAAAGGTATCAATGTAGATCCAGGACATATTTAAAGGGTTTGCTCAGAACCTCAATAGTAATCGCAGGATCTGATCAGAATAGCTTTATCTCTATCCGTTTTAGAGTTATTGACGTTTAAATCTTATTTTTTTTATTTCAATGTGGATCCAGCATATATATAGAGAATTTGCCTATAATAAAAATAAGATTCACCGGAATCAGTAAGAAATACCCTACCTTTATCCGTGCAGGAGTTGTGAGGGTTTAATGTGGATCCAGGACATATTTAAAATGTTTGCTCAGAACCTTAATAGTAATCGCAGGATTTATCAGAATAGCTTCATCTTTTTACCGTTTTAGAGCTATAGACGTTTAAATCTTATTTTTTATTTCACTATGGATCCAGGAAACATTTAAAAAGTTTGCTTAGAATAACAATCAGATTCACCGGAATCGGTCAGAACTACCCTAACTTTATCCGTGCAGGAGTTATGAGGGCTTAAATGTTGATCCAAGACATATTTGAAGGGTTTGCTCATAACGTCAATAGTAATCGTAGGATTTGATCAGAATAGCGTTATCTCTAACCGTTTTAGAGTATTGACGTTTAAATCTTATTTTGTTATTTCACTGTCGATCCAGCATATATTTAAAGAATTGGCTTAGGATGACAATCTGATTCACTAGAATCGGTAAGAAATACCCTACCTTTATCCGTGCAGGAGTTATGAGGGTTTCAATGTGGATCCAGGACATATTTAAAGGGTTTGCTCAGAACCTCAATAGAAATCGCAGGAAATGATCAGAATAGCTTTATCTTTATCCGTTTTAGAGTTATAGACATTAAAATCTTATTTTGTTATTTCACTGTGGATCCAGCATATATTTAAAAATCGGCTTAGGATAACAATCTGATTCACTAGAATCGGTAAGAAATAACTTACTTTTATCCGTGCAGGAGTTATAAGGGTTTCAATGTAGATCCAGGACATATTTAGAGGGTTTGCTCAGACCCTTAATAGTAATCGAAGGATTTGATCAGAATAGCTTTATCTCTATCCGTTTTAGAGTTATTGACATTCAAATCTTATTTTTTTATTTCTCTGTGGATCCAGGAAATATTTAAAGAATTTGCTTAAAATAAAAATCAGATTCACTGGAATCGGTAAGAAATACCCTACCTTTATCCGTGCAGGAGTTATAAAGGTATCAATGTAGATCCAGGACATATTTAAAGGGTTTGCTCAGAACCTCAATAGTAATCGCAGGATCTGATCAGAACAGCTTTATCTCTATCCGTTTTAGAGTTATTGACGTTTAAATCTTATTTTTTTTATTTCAATGTGGATCCAGCATATATATAGAGAATTTGCCTATAATAAAAATAAGATTCACCGGAATCAGTAAGAAATACCCTACCTTTATCCGTGCAGGAGTTGTGAGGGTTTAATGTGGATCCAGGACATATTTAAAATGTTTGCTCAGAACCTTAATAGTAATCGCAGGATTTATCAGAATAGCTTCATCTTTTTACCGTTTAAGAGCTATAGACGTTTAAATCTTATTTTTTATTTCACTATGGATCCAGGAAATATTTAAAGAATTTGCTTAGAATAACAATCAGATTCACTGGTATCGGTAAGAAATACCCTACTTTTATCCGTGCAGGAGTTATGAGGGTTTCAATGTAGATCCAGGACATATTTAAAGGGTTTGCTCAGAACCTCAATAGAAATCGCGGGAAATGATCAGAATAGCTTTATCTTTATCCGTTTTAGAGTTATAGACATTAAAATCTTATTTTGTTATTTCACTGTGGATCCAGCATATATTTAAAAATCGGCTTAGGATAACAATCTGATTCACTAGAATCGGTATGTAATACCCTACTTTTATCCGTACAGGAGTTATAAAGGTATCAATGTAGATCCAGGACATATTTAAAGGGTTTGCTCAGACCCTCAATAGTAATCGGAGGATTTGATCGGAATAGCTTTATCTCTATCCGTTTTAGAGTTATTGACGTTCAAATCTTATTTTTATGTTTCTCTGTGGATCCAGGAAATATTTAAAGAATTTGCTTAGAATAACAATCAGATTCACCAGAATCGGTCAGAACTACCCTACCTTTATCCGTGCAGGAGTTATGAGGGCTTGAATGTTGATCCAAGACATATTTAAAATGTTTGCTCATAACGTCAATAGTAATCGTAGGATTTGATCAGAATAGTGTTATCTCTAACCGTTTTAGAGTATTGACGTTCAAATCTTTTTTTTTATTTCACAGTGAATCCAGCATATATGTAGAGAATTTTCCTAGAATAAAAATAAGATTCACCGGAATCGGTCAGAATTACCCTTTTTTTATCCGTGCAGGAGTTATGAGGGTTTCAATGTAGATCCAGGACATATTTAAAGGGTTTGCTCAGACCCTCAATAGTAATTGGAGGATTTGATCAGAATAGCTTTATCTCTATCCGTTTTAGAGTTATTGACGTTCAAATCTTATTTTTTTATTTCTCTGTGGATCCACAAAAATATTTAAAGAATTTGCTTAGAATAACAATCAGATTTACTGGTATCGGTAAGAAATACCCTACTTTTATCCGTGCAGGAGTTATGAGGGTTTCAATGTAGATCCAGGACATATTTAAAGGGTTTGCTCAGAACCTCAATAGTAATCGCAGGATCTGATCAGAATAGCTTTATCTCTATCCGTTTTAGAGTTATTGACGTTTAAATCTTATTTTTTTTATTTCAATGTGGATCCAGCATATATATAGAGAATTTGCCTATAATAAATATAAGATTCACCGGAATCAGTAAGAAATACCCTACTTTTATCCGTGCAGGAGTTATGAGGGTTTCAATGTGGATCTAGGACATATTTAAAGGGTTTGCTCAGAACCTCAATAGTAATCGCAGGAAATGATCAGAATAGCATTATCTCTATCCGTTTTAGAGTTATTGACGTTTAAATCTTATTTTGTTATTTCACTGTCGATCCAGCATATATTTAAAGAATTGGCTTAGGATGACAATCTGATTCACTAGAATCGGTAAGAAATACCCTACCTTTATCCGTGCAGGAGTTATGAGGGTTTCAATGTAGATCCAGGACATATTTAAAGGGTTTGCTCAGAACCTCAATAGTAATCGCAGGAAATGATCAGAATAGCATTATCTCTATCCGTTTTAGAGTTATTGACGTTCAAATCTTATTTTGTTATTTCACTGTGGATCCAGCATATATTTAAAGAATTGGCTTAGGATGACAATCTGATTCACTAGAATCGGTAAGAAATACCCTACTTTTATCCGTGCAGGAGTTATGAGGGTTTCAATGTAGATCCAGGACATATTTAAAGGGTTTGCTCAGACCCTCAATATTATTCGAAGGATTTGATCAGAATAGTTTTATCTCTATCCGTTCTAGAGTTATTGACGTTCAAATCTTATTTTTTTATTTCTTTGTGGATCCAGGAAATATTTAAAAAATTTGCTTAGAATAACAATCAGATTTACTGGTATCGGTAAGAAATACCCTACTTTTATCCGTGCAGGAGTTATGAGGATTTCAATGTGGATCCAGGACATATTTAAAGGGTTTGCTCAGAACCTCAATAGAAATCGCAGGAAATGATCAGAATAGCTTTATCTTTATCCGTTTTAGAGTTATAGACATTAAAATCTTATTTTGTTATTTCACTGTGGATCCAGCATATATTTAAAAATCGGCTTAGGATAACAATCTGATTCACTAGAATCGGTATGTAATACCCTACTTTTATCCGTGCAGGAGTTATGAGGGTTTCAATGTAGATCTAGGACATATTTAAAGGGTTTGCTCAGAACCTCAATAGTAATCGCAGGAAATGATCAGAATAGCATTATCTCTATCCGTTTTAGAGTTATTGACGTTTAAATCTTATTTTGTTATTTCACTGTCGATCCAGCATATATTTAAAGAATTGGCTTAGGATGACAATCTGATTCACTAGAATTGGTAAGAAATACCCTACTTTTATCCGTGCAGGAGTTATGAGGGTTTCAATGTAGATCCAGGACATATTTAAAGGGTTTGCTCAGAACCTCAATAGTAATCGCAGGAAATGATCAGAATAGCATTATCTCTATCCGTTTTAGAGTTATTGACGTTTAAATCTTATTTTTTTTATTTCTCTGTGGATCCAGCATATATTTAAAGAATTGGCTAAGGATAACAATCTGATTCACTAGAATCGGTAAGAAATAACTTACTTATATCCGTGCAGGAGTTATAAGGGTTTCAATGTAGATCCAGGACATTATTAAAGGGTTTGCTCAGACCCTTAATAGTAATCGAAGGATTTGATCAGAATAGCTTTATCTCTATCCGTTTTAGAGTTATTGACATTCAAATCTTATTTTTTTATTTCTCTGTGGATCCAGGAAATATTTAAAGAATTTGCTTAAAATAAAAATCAGATTCACTGGAATCGGTAAGAAATACCCTACCTTTATCCGTGCAGGAGTTATAAAGGTATCAATGTAGATCCAGGACATATTTAAAGGGTTTGCTCAGAACCTCAATAGTAATCGCAGGATCTGATCAGAATAGCTTTATCTCTATCCGTTTTAGAGTTATTGACGTTTAAATCTTATTTTTTTTATTTCAATGTGGATCCAGCATATATATAGAGAATTGGCTAAGGATAACAATCTGATTCACTAGAATCGGTAAGAAATAACTTACTTATATCCGTGCAGGAGTTATAAGGGTTTCAATGTAGATCCAGGACATTATTAAAGGGTTTGCTCAGACCCTTAATAGTAATCGAAGGATTTGATCAGAATAGTTTTATCTCTATCCGTTTTAGAGTTATTGACATTCAAATCTTATTTTTTTATTTCTCTGTGGATCCAGGAAATATTTAAAGAATTTGCTTAAAATAAAAATCAGATTCACTGGAATCGGTAAGAAATACCCTACCTTTATCCGTGCAGGAGTTATAAAGGTATCAATGTAGATCCAGGACATATTTAAAGGGTTTGCTCAGAACCTCAATAGTAATCGCAGGATCTGATCAGAATAGCTTTATCTCTATCCGTTTTAGAGTTATTGACGTTTAAATCTTATTTTTTTTATTTCAATGTGGATCCAGCATATATATAGAGAATTTGCCTATAATAAAAATAAGATTCACCGGAATCAGTAAGAAATACCCTACCTTTATCCGTGCAGGAGTTGTGAGGGTTTAATGTGGATCCAGGACATATTTAAAATGTTTGCTCAGAACCTTAATAGTAATCGCAGGATTTATCAGAATAGCTTCATCTTTTTACCGTTTTAGAGCTATAGACGTTTAAATCTTATTTTTTATTTCACTATGGATCCAGGAAACATTTAAAAAGTTTGCTTAGAATAACAATCAGATTCACCGGAATCGGTCAGAACTACCCTAACTTTATCCGTGCAGGAGTTATGAGGGCTTAAATGTTGATCCAAGACATATTTGAAGGGTTTGCTCATAACGTCAATAGTAATCGTAGGATTTGATCAGAATAGCGTTATCTCTAACCGTTTTAGAGTATTGACGTTTAAATCTTATTTTGTTATTTCACTGTCGATCCAGCATATATTTAAAGAATTGGCTTAGGATGACAATCTGATTCACTAGAATCGGTAAGAAATACCCTACCTTTATCCGTGCAGGAGTTATGAGGGTTTCAATGTAGATCCAGGACATATTTAAAGGGTTTGCTCAGAACCTCAATAGTAATCGCAGGAAATGATCAGAATAGCATTATCTCTATCCGTTTTAGAGTTATTGACGTTCAAATCTTATTTTGTTATTTCACTGTGGATCCAGCATATATTTAAAGAATTGGCTTAGGATGACAATCTGACTCACTAGAATCGGTAAGAAATACCCTACTTTTATCCGTGCAGGAGTTATGAGGGTTTCAATGTAGATCCAGGACATATTTAAAGGGTTTGCTCAGACCCTCAATATTAATCGAAGGATTTGATCAGAATAGTTTTATCTCTATCCGTTCTAGAGTTATTGACGTTCAAATCTTATTTTTTTTATTTCTTTGTGGATCCAGGAAATATTTAAAAAATTTGCTTAGAATAACAATCAGATTTACTGGTATCGGTAAGAAATACCCTACTTTTATCCGTGCAGGAGTTATGAGGGTTTCAATGTGGATCCAGGACATATTTAAAGGGTTTGCTCAGAACCTCAATAGAAATCGCAGGAAATGATCAGAATAGCTTTATCTTTATCCGTTTTAGAGTTATAGACGTTTAAATCTTATTTTGTTATTTCACTTTGGATCCAGCATATATTTAAAGAATTGGCTAAGGATAACAATCTGATTCACTAGAATCGGTAAGAAATAACTTACTTTTATCCGTGCAGGAGTTATAAGGGTTTCAATGTAGATCCAGGACATATTTAGAGGGTTTGCTCAGACCCTTAATAGTAATCGAAGGATTTGATCAGAATAGCTTTATCTCTATCCGTTTTAGAGTTATTGACATTCAAATCTTATTTTTTTATTTCTCTGTGGATCCAGGAAATATTTAAAGAATTTGCTTAAAATAAAAATCAGATTCACTGGAATCGGTAAGAAATACCCTACCTTTATCCGTGCAGGAGTTATAAAGGTATCAATGTAGATCCAGGACATATTTAAAGGGTTTGCTCAGAACCTCAATAGTAATCGCAGGATCTGATCAGAACAGCTTTATCTCTATCCGTTTTAGAGTTATTGACGTTTAAATCTTATTTTTTTTATTTCAATGTGGATCCAGCATATATATAGAGAGTTTGCCTATAATAAAAATAAGATTCACCGGAATCAGTAAGAAATACCCTACCTTTATCCGTGCAGGAGTTGTGAGGGTTTAATGTGAATCCAGGACATATTAAAATGTTTGCTCAGAACCTTAATAGTAATCGCAGGATTTATCAGAATAGCTTCATCTTTTTACCGTTTAAGAGCTATAGACGTTTAAATCTTATTTTTTATTTCACTATGGATCCAGGAAATATTTAAAGAATTTGCTTAGAATAACAATCAGATTCACTGGTATCGGTAAGAAATACCCTACTTTTATCCGTGCAGGAGTTATGAGGGTTTCAATGTAGATCCAGGACATATTTAAAGGGTTTGCTCAGAACCTCAATAGAAATCGCAGGAAATGATCAGAATAGCTTTATCTTTATCCGTTTTAGAGTTATAGACATTAAAATCTTATTTTGTTATTTCACTGTGGATCCAGCATATATTTAAAAATCGGCTTAGGATAACAATCTGATTCACTAGAATCGGTATGTAATACCCTACTTTTATCCGTACAGGAGTTATAAAGGTATCAATGTAGATCCAGGACATATTTAAAGGGTTTGCTCAGACCCTCAATAGTAATCGGAGGATTTGATCGGAATAGCTTTATCTCTATCCGTTTTAGAGTTATTGACGTTCAAATCTTATTTTTATGTTTCTCTGTGGATCCAGGAAATATTTAAAGAATTTGCTTAGAATAACAATCAGATTCACCAGAATCGGTCAGAACTACCCTACCTTTATCCGTGCAGGAGTTATGAGGGCTTGAATGTTGATCCAAGACATATTTAAAATGTTTGCTCATAACGTCAATAGTAATCGTAGGATTTGATCAGAATAGTGTTATCTCTAACCGTTTTAGAGTATTGACGTTCAAATCTTTTTTTTTATTTCACAGTGAATCCAGCATATATGTAGAGAATTTTCCTAGAATAACAATCAGATTTACTGGTATCGGTAAGAAATACCCTACTTTTATCCGTGCAGGAGTTATGAGGGTTTCAATGTAGATCCAGGACATATTTAAAGGGTTTGCTCAGAACCTCAATAGTAATCGCAGGATCTGATCAGAATAGCTTTATCTCTATCCGTTTTAGAGTTATTGACATTCAAATCTTATTTTTTTATTTCTCTGTGGATCCAGGAAATATTTAAAGAATTTGCTTAAAATAAAAATCAGATTCACTGGAATCGGTAAGAAATACCCTACCTTTATCCGTGCAGGAGTTATAAAGGTATCAATGTAGATCCAGGACATATTTAAAGGGTTTGCTCAGAACCTCAATAGTAATCGCAGGATCTGATCAGAATAGCTTTATCTCTATCCGTTTTAGAGTTATTGACGTTTAAATCTTATTTTTTTTATTTCAATGTGGATCCAGCATATATATAGAGAATTTGCCTATAATAAAAATAAGATTCACCGGAATCAGTAAGAAATACCCTACCTTTATCCGTGCAGGAGTTGTGAGGGTTTAATGTGGATCCAGGACATATTTAAAATGTTTGCTCAGAACCTTAATAGTAATCGCAGGATTTATCAGAATAGCTTCATCTTTTTACCGTTTTAGAGCTATAGACGTTTAAATCTTATTTTTTATTTCACTATGGATCCAGGAAACATTTAAAAAGTTTGCTTAGAATAACAATCAGATTCACCGGAATCGGTCAGAACTACCCTAACTTTATCCGTGCAGGAGTTATGAGGGCTTAAATGTTGATCCAAGACATATTTGAAGGGTTTGCTCATAACGTCAATAGTAATCGTAGGATTTGATCAGAATAGCGTTATCTCTAACCGTTTTAGAGTATTGACGTTTAAATCTTATTTTGTTATTTCACTGTCGATCCAGCATATATTTAAAGAATTGGCTTAGGATGACAATCTGATTCACTAGAATCGGTAAGAAATACCCTACCTTTATCCGTGCAGGAGTTATGAGGGTTTCAATGTAGATCCAGGACATATTTAAAGGGTTTGCTCAGAACCTCAATAGTAATCGCAGGAAATGATCAGAATAGCATTATCTCTATCCGTTTTAGAGTTATTGACGTTCAAATCTTATTTTGTTATTTCACTGTGGATCCAGCATATATTTAAAGAATTGGCTTAGGATGACAATCTGACTCACTAGAATCGGTAAGAAATAACTTACTTTTATCCGTGCAGGAGTTATGAGGGTTTCAATGTAGATCCAGGACATATTTAAAGGGTTTGCTCAGACCCTCAATATTAATCGAAGGATTTGATCAGAATAGTTTTATCTCTATCCGTTCTAGAGTTATTGACGTTCAAATCTTATTTTTTTTATTTCTTTGTGGATCCAGGAAATATTTAAAAAATTTGCTTAGAATAACAATCAGATTTACTGGTATCGGTAAGAAATACCCTACTTTTATCCGTGCAGGAGTTATGAGGGTTTCAATGTGGATCCAGGACATATTTAAAGGGTTTGCTCAGAACCTCAATAGAAATCGCAGGAAATGATCAGAATAGCTTTATCTTTATCCGTTTTAGAGTTATAGACGTTTAAATCTTATTTTGTTATTTCACTTTGGATCCAGCATATATTTAAAGAATTGGCTAAGGATAACAATCTGATTCACTAGAATCGGTAAGAAATAACTTACTTTTATCCGTGCAGGAGTTATAAGGGTTTCAATGTAGATCCAGGACATATTTAGAGGGTTTGCTCAGACCCTTAATAGTAATCGAAGGATTTGATCAGAATAGCTTTATCTCTATCCGTTTTAGAGTTATTGACATTCAAATCTTATTTTTTTATTTCTCTGTGGATCCAGGAAATATTTAAAGAATTTGCTTAAAATAAAAATCAGATTCACTGGAATCGGTAAGAAATACCCTACCTTTATCCGTGCAGGAGTTATAAAGGTATCAATGTAGATCCAGGACATATTTAAAGGGTTTGCTCAGAACCTCAATAGTAATCGCAGGATCTGATCAGAACAGCTTTATCTCTATCCGTTTTAGAGTTATTGACGTTTAAATCTTATTTTTTTTATTTCAATGTGGATCCAGCATATATATAGAGAGTTTGCCTATAATAAAAATAAGATTCACCGGAATCAGTAAGAAATACCCTACCTTTATCCGTGCAGGAGTTGTGAGGGTTTAATGTGAATCCAGGACATATTTAAAATGTTTGCTCAGAACCTTAATAGTAATCGCAGGATTTATCAGAATAGCTTCATCTTTTTACCGTTTAAGAGCTATAGACGTTTAAATCTTATTTTTTATTTCACTATGGATCCAGGAAATATTTAAAGAATTTGCTTAGAATAACAATCAGATTCACTGGTATCGGTAAGAAATACCCTACTTTTATCCGTGCAGGAGTTATGAGGGTTTCAATGTAGATCCAGGACATATTTAAAGGGTTTGCTCAGAACCTCAATAGAAATCGCAGGAAATGATCAGAATAGCTTTATCTTTATCCGTTTTAGAGTTATAGACATTAAAATCTTATTTTGTTATTTCACTGTGGATCCAGCATATATTTAAAAATCGGCTTAGGATAACAATCTGATTCACTAGAATCGGTATGTAATACCCTACTTTTATCCGTACAGGAGTTATAAAGGTATCAATGTAGATCCAGGACATATTTAAAGGGTTTGCTCAGACCCTCAATAGTAATCGGAGGATTTGATCGGAATAGCTTTATCTCTATCCGTTTTAGAGTTATTGACGTTCAAATCTTATTTTTATGTTTCTCTGTGGATCCAGGAAATATTTAAAGAATTTGCTTAGAATAACAATCAGATTCACCAGAATCGGTCAGAACTACCCTACCTTTATCCGTGCAGGAGTTATGAGGGCTTGAATGTTGATCCAAGACATATTTAAAATGTTTGCTCATAACGTCAATAGTAATCGTAGGATTTGATCAGAATAGTGTTATCTCTAACCGTTTTAGAGTATTGACGTTCAAATCTTTTTTTTTATTTCACAGTGAATCCAGCATATATGTAGAGAATTTTCCTAGAATAACAATCAGATTTACTGGTATCGGTAAGAAATACCCTACTTTTATCCGTGCAGGAGTTATGAGGGTTTCAATGTAGATCCAGGACATATTTAAAGGGTTTGCTCAGAACCTCAATAGTAATCGCAGGATCTGATCAGAATAGCTTTATCTCTATCCGTTTTAGAGTTATTGACGTTTAAATCTTATTTTTTTTATTTCAATGTGGATCCAGCATATATATAGAGAATTTGCCTATAATAAAAATAAGATTCACCGGAATCAGTAAGAAATACCCTACTTTTATCCGTGCAGGAGTTATGAGGGTTTCAATGTGGATCTAGGACATATTTAAAGGGTTTGCTCAGAACCTCAATAGTAATCGCAGGAAATGATCAGAATAGCATTATCTCTATCCGTTTTAGAGTTATTGACGTTTAAATCTTATTTTGTTATTTCACTGTCGATCCAGCATATATTTAAATAATTGGCTTAGGATGACAATCTGATTCACTAGAATCGGTAAGAAATACCCTACCTTTATCCGTGCAGGAGTTATGAGGGTTTCAATGTAGATCCAGGACATATTTAAAGGGTTTGCTCAGAACCTCAATAGTAATCGCAGGAAATGATCAGAATAGCATTATCTCTATCCGTTTTAGAGTTATTGACGTTCAAATCTTATTTTGTTATTTCACTGTGGATCCAGCATATATTTAAAGAATTGGCTTAGGATGACAATCTGATTCACTAGAATCGGTAAGAAATACCCTACTTTTATCCGTGCAGGAGTTATGAGGGTTTCAATGTAGATCCAGGACATATTTAAAGGGTTTGCTCAGACCCTCAATATTATTCGAAGGATTTGATCAGAATAGTTTTATCTCTATCCGTTCTAGAGTTATTGACGTTCAAATCTTATTTTTTTATTTCTTTGTGGATCCAGGAAATATTTAAAAAATTTGCTTAGAATAACAATCAGATTTACTGGTATCGGTAAGAAATACCCTACTTTTATCCGTGCAGGAGTTATGAGGGTTTCAATGTGGATCCAGGACATATTTAAAGGGTTTGCTCAGAACCTCAATAGAAATCGCAGGAAATGATCAGAATAGCTTTATCTTTATCCGTTTTAGAGTTATAGACATTAAAATCTTATTTTGTTATTTCACTGTGGATCCAGCATATATTTAAAAATCGGCTTAGGATAACAATCTGATTCACTAGAATCGGTATGTAATACCCTACTTTTATCCGTACAGAAGTTATGAGGGTTTCAATGTAGATCCAGGACATATTTAAAGGGTTTGCTCAGAACCTCAATAGTAATCGCAGGATCTGATCAGAATAGCATTATCTCTATCCGTTTAAGAGTTATTAACGTTTAAATCTTATTTTGTTATTTCACTGTGGATCCAGCATATATTTAAAGAATCGGCTTAGGATAACAATCTGATTCACTAGAATCGGTAAGAAATATCCTACTTTTATCCGTGCAGGAGTTATGAGGGTTTCAATGTAGATCCAGGACATATTTAAAGGGTTTGCTCAGACCCTCAATAGTAATCGGAGGATTTGATCAGAATAGCTTTATCTCTATCCGTTTTAGAGTTATTGACGTTCAAATCTTATTTTTATGTTTCTCTGTGGATCCAGGAAATATTTAAAGAATTTGCTTAGAATAACAATCAGATTTACTGATATCGGTAAGAAATACCCTACTTTTATCCGTGCAGGAGTTATGAGGGTTTCAATGTAGATCTAGGACATATTTAAAGGGTTTGCTCAGAACCTCAATAGTAATCGCAGGAAATGATCAGAATAGCATTATCTCTAACCGTTTTAGAGTATTGACGTTTAAATCTTATTTTGTTATTTCACTGTCGATCCAGCATATATTTAAAGAATTGGCTTAGGATGACAATCTGATTCACTAGAATCGGTAAGAAATACCCTACCTTTATCCGTGCAGGAGTTATGAGGGTTTCAATGTGGATCCAGGACATATTTAAAGGGTTTGCTCAGAACCTCAATAGAAATCGCAGGAAATGATCAGAATAGCTTTATCTTTATCCGTTTTAGAGTTATAGACATTAAAATCTTATTTTGTTATTTCACTGTGGATCCAGCATATATTTAAAAATCGGCTTAGGATAACAATCTGATTCACTAGAATCGGTAAGAAATAACTTACTTTTATCCGTGCAGGAGTTATAAGGGTTTCAATGTAGATCCAGGACATATTTAGAGGGTTTGCTCAGACCCTTAATAGTAATCGAAGGATTTGATCAGAATAGCTTTATCTCTATCCGTTTTAGAGTTATTGACATTCAAATCTTATTTTTTTATTTCTCTGTGGATCCAGGAAATATTTAAAGAATTTGCTTAAAATAAAAATCAGATTCACTGGAATCGGTAAGAAATACCCTACCTTTATCCGTGCAGGAGTTATAAAGGTATCAATGTAGATCCAGGACATATTTAAAGGGTTTGCTCAGAACCTCAATAGTAATCGCAGGATCTGATCAGAACAGCTTTATCTCTATCCGTTTTAGAGTTATTGACGTTTAAATCTTATTTTTTTTATTTCAATGTGGATCCAGCATATATATAGAGAATTTGCCTATAATAAAAATAAGATTCACCGGAATCAGTAAGAAATACCCTACCTTTATCCGTGCAGGAGTTGTGAGGGTTTAATGTGGATCCAGGACATATTTAAAATGTTTGCTCAGAACCTTAATAGTAATCGCAGGATTTATCAGAATAGCTTCATCTTTTTACCGTTTAAGAGCTATAGACGTTTAAATCTTATTTTTTATTTCACTATGGATCCAGGAAATATTTAAAGAATTTGCTTAGAATAACAATCAGATTCACTGGTATCGGTAAGAAATACCCTACTTTTATCCGTGCAGGAGTTATGAGGGTTTCAATGTAGATCCAGGACATATTTAAAGGGTTTGCTCAGAACCTCAATAGAAATCGCAGGAAATGATCAGAATAGCTTTATCTTTATCCGTTTTAGAGTTATAGACATTAAAATCTTATTTTGTTATTTCACTGTGGATCCAGCATATATTTAAAAATCGGCTTAGGATAACAATCTGATTCACTAGAATCGGTATGTAATACCCTACTTTTATCCGTACAGGAGTTATAAAGGTATCAATGTAGATCCAGGACATATTTAAAGGGTTTGCTCAGACCCTCAATAGTAATCGGAGGATTTGATCAGAATAGCTTTATCTCTATCCGTTTTAGAGTTATTGACGTTCAAATCTTATTTTTATGTTTCTCTGTGGATCCAGGAAATATTTAAAGAATTTGCTTAGAATAACAATCAGATTCACCAGAATCGGTCAGAACTACCCTACCTTTATCCGTGCAGGAGTTATGAGGGCTTGAATGTTGATCCAAGACATATTTAAAATGTTTGCTCATAACGTCAATAGTAATCGTAGGATTTGATCAGAATAGTGTTATCTCTAACCGTTTTAGAGTATTGACGTTCAAATCTTTTTTTTTATTTCACAGTGAATCCAGCATATATGTAGAGAATTTTCCTAGAATAAAAATAAGATTCACCGGAATCGGTCAGAATTACCCTTTTTTTATCCGTGCAGGAGTTATGAGGGTTTCAATGTAGATCCAGGACATATTTAAAGGGTTTGCTCAGACCCTCAATAGTAATTGGAGGATTTGATCAGAATAGCTTTATCTCTATCCGTTTTAGAGTTATTGACGTTCAAATCTTATTTTTTTATTTCTCTGTGGATCCACAAAAATATTTAAAGAATTTGCTTAGAATAACAATCAGATTTACTGGTATCGGTAAGAAATACCCTACTTTTATCCGTGCAGGAGTTATGAGGGTTTCAATGTAGATCCAGGACATATTTAAAGGGTTTGCTTAGAACCTCAATAGTAATCGCAGGATCTGATCAGAATAGCTTTATCTCTATCCGTTTTAGAGTTATTGACGTTTAAATCTTATTTTTTTTATTTCAATGTGGATCCAGCATATATATAGAGAATTTGCCTATAATAAATATAAGATTCACCGGAATCAGTAAGAAATACCCTACTTTTATCCGTGCAGGAGTTATGAGGGTTTCAATGTGGATCTAGGACATATTTAAAGGGTTTGCTCAGAACCTCAATAGTAATCGCAGGAAATGATCAGAATAGCATTATCTCTATCCGTTTTAGAGTTATTGACGTTTAAATCTTATTTTGTTATTTCACTGTCGATCCAGCATATATTTAAAGAATTGGCTTAGGATGACAATCTGATTCACTAGAATCGGTAAGAAATACCCTACCTTTATCCGTGCAGGAGTTATGAGGGTTTCAATGTAGATCCAGGACATATTTAAAGGGTTTGCTCAGAACCTCAATAGTAATCGCAGGAAATGATCAGAATAGCATTATCTCTATCCGTTTTAGAGTTATTGACGTTCAAATCTTATTTTGTTATTTCACTGTGGATCCAGCATATATTTAAAGAATTGGCTTAGGATGACAATCTGATTCACTAGAATCGGTAAGAAATACCCTACTTTTATCCGTGCAGGAGTTATGAGGGTTTCAATGTAGATCCAGGACATATTTAAAGGGTTTGCTCAGACCCTCAATATTATTCGAAGGATTTGATCAGAATAGTTTTATCTCTATCCGTTCTAGAGTTATTGACGTTCAAATCTTATTTTTTTATTTCTTTGTGGATCCAGGAAATATTTAAAAAATTTGCTTAGAATAACAATCAGATTTACTGGTATCGGTAAGAAATACCCTACTTTTATCCGTGCAGGAGTTATGAGGGTTTCAATGTGGATCCAGGACATATTTAAAGGGTTTGCTCAGAACCTCAATAGAAATCGCAGGAAATGATCAGAATAGCTTTATCTTTATCCGTTTTAGAGTTATAGACATTAAAATCTTATTTTGTTATTTCACTGTGGATCCAGCATATATTTAAAAATCGGCTTAGGATAACAATCTGATTCACTAGAATCGGTATGTAATACCCTACTTTTATCCGTACAGAAGTTATGAGGGTTTCAATGTAGATCCAGGACATATTTAAAGGGTTTGCTCAGAACCTCAATAGTAATCGCAGTATCTGATCAGAATAGCATTATCTCTATCCGTTTAAGAGTTATTAACGTTTAAATCTTATTTTGTTATTTCACTGTGGATCCAGCATATATTTAAAGAATCGGCTTAGGATAACAATCTGATTCACTAGAATCGGTAAGAAATATCCTACTTTTATCCGTGCAGGAGTTATGAGGGTTTCAATGTAGATCCAGGACATATTTAAAGGGTTTGCTCAGACCCTCAATAGTAATCGGAGGATTTGATCAGAATAGCTTTATCTCTATCCGTTTTAGAGTTATTGACGTTCAAATCTTATTTTTATGTTTCTCTGTGGATCCAGGAAATATTTAAAGAATTTGCTTAGAATAACAATCAGATTTACTGATATCGGTAAGAAATACCCTACTTTTATCCGTGCAGGAGTTATGAGGGTTTCAATGTAGATCTAGGACATATTTAAAGGGTTTGCTCAGAACCTCAATAGTAATCGCAGGAAATGATCAGAATAGCATTATCTCTATCCGTTTTAGAGTTATTGACGTTTAAATCTTATTTTGTTATTTCACTGTCGATCCAGCATATATTTAAAGAATTGGCTTAGGATGACAATCTGATTCACTAGAATTAGTAAGAAATACCCTACTTTTATCCGTGCAGGAGTTATGAGGGTTTCAATGTAGATCCAGGACATATTTAAAGGGTTTGCTCAGAACCTCAATAGTAATCGCAGGAAATGATCAGAATAGCATTATCTCTATCCGTTTTAGAGTTATTGACGTTTAAATCTTATTTTTTTTATTTCTCTGTGGATCCAGCATATATTTAAAGAATTGGCTAAGGATAACAATCTGATTCACTAGAATCGGTAAGAAATAACTTACTTATATCCGTGCAGGAGTTATAAGGGTTTCAATGTAGATCCAGGACATTATTAAAGGGTTTGCTCAGACCCTTAATAGTAATCGAAGGATTTGATCAGAATAGTTTTATCTCTATCCGTTTTAGAGTTATTGACATTCAAATCTTATTTTGTTATTTCTCTGTGGATCCAGGAAATATTTAAAGAATTTGCTTAAAATAAAAATCAGATTCACTGGAATCGGTAAGAAATACCCTACCTTTATCCGTGCAGGAGTTATAAAGGTATCAATGTAGATCCAGGACATATTTAAAGGGTTTGCTCAGAACCTCAATAGTAATCGCAGGATCTGATCAGAATAGCTTTATCTCTATCCGTTTTAGAGTTATTGACGTTTAAATCTTATTTTTTTTATTTCAATGTGGATCCAGCATATATATAGAGAATTTGCCTATAATAAAAATAAGATTCACCGGAATCAGTAAGAAATACCCTACCTTTATCCGTGCAGGAGTTGTGAGGGTTTAATGTGGATCCAGGACATATTTAAAATGTTTGCTCAGAACCTTAATAGTAATCGCAGGATTTATCAGAATAGCTTCATCTTTTTACCGTTTTAGAGCTATAGACGTTTAAATCTTATTTTTTATTTCACTATGGATCCAGGAAACATTTAAAAAGTTTGCTTAGAATAACAATCAGATTCACCGGAATCGGTCAGAACTACCCTAACTTTATCCGTGCAGGAGTTATGAGGGCTTAAATGTTGATCCAAGACATATTTGAAGGGTTTGCTCATAACGTCAATAGTAATCGTAGGATTTGATCAGAATAGCGTTATCTCTAACCGTTTTAGAGTATTGACGTTTAAATCTTATTTTGTTATTTCACTGTCGATCCAGCATATATTTAAAGAATTGGCTTAGGATGACAATCTGATTCACTAGAATCGGTAAGAAATACCCTACCTTTATCCGTGCAGGAGTTATGAGGGTTTCAATGTAGATCCAGGACATATTTAAAGGGTTTGCTCAGAACCTCAATAGAAATCGCAGGAAATGATCAGAATAGCTTTATCTTTATCCGTTTTAGAGTTATAGACATTAAAATCTTATTTTGTTATTTCACTGTGGATCCAGCATATATTTAAAAATCGGCTTAGGATAACAATCTGATTCACTAGAATCGGTATGTAATACCCTACTTTTATCCGTACAGAAGTTATGAGGGTTTCAATGTAGATCCAGGACATATTTAAAGGGTTTGCTCAGAACCTCAATAGTAATCGCAGGATCTGATCAGAATAGCATTACCTCTATCCGTTTAAGAGTTATTAACGTTTAAATCTTATTTTGTTATTTCACTGTGGATCCAGCATATATTTAAAGAATCGGCTTAGGATAACAATCTGATTCACTAGAATCGGTAAGAAATACCCTACTTTTATCCGTGCAGGAGTTATGAGGGTTTCAATGTAGATCCAGGACATATTTAAAGGGTTTGCTCAGACCCTCAATAGTAATCGCAGGATCTGATCAGAATAGCTTTATCTCTATCCGTTTTAGAGTTATTGACGTTCAAATCTTATTTTTATGTTTCTCTGTGGATCCAGGAAATATTTAAAGAATTTGCTTAGAATAACAATCAGATTCACCAGAATCGGTCAGAACTACCCTACCTTTATCCGTGCAGGAGTTATGAGGGCTTGAATGTTGATCCAAGACATATTTAAAATGTTTGCTCATAACGTCAATAGTAATCGTAGGATTTGATCAGAATAGTGTTATCTCTAACCGTTTTAGAGTATTGACGTTCAAATCTTTTTTTTTATTTCACAGTGAATCCAGCATAAATGTAGAGAATTTTCCTAGAA